>CM057822.1:37046374-37058874 GCA_030067965.1 Latrodectus elegans | reverse complement strand
CAGAAATTTTAAAATGCTGTTATAATTAAAATTTTTTAATTAGAAAAACGTAAGAAAAAAATAATTTAAATTAGAAAACATAAAAAGCTCAACAATGTGTAATTTTGTGTAGATGTATTTTGTGTATTTAGTAAAAAAATAGATATATCTTTAAATTTCCTTACATGAAAACTGCTGGCTAAATTAAATTGTTAGATTAAGACACCCGTAAAATTTATACGATAACAGCGTTTTGTGACATGCAAATGCTTCCAACGCATTCATTTATAATATATAGCGATAGAGACATGTGCAGTGTTTAAATTAAGAAATTTTACAACAGGTTTCAATACATAAACTGCTTTTGAACGTAATTGGATGATAAAAAGTCTTTTTGTTGTTCCATGTAAGAAGGAAAAATATTAATGAGAACTTTTCTGATTTCTGTCGAGAATAAATTGTAAGCTACCGGGATTATGACTTATCATATTATAATACTGCTGCTTTTATCCGTCAAGATCTCATGATGGTCTGTAGAATATAGAATCAGCATTTTCAAGATTGACATGCGAAAGGCCATTTACATCTTTAAATCCCGCTATCGCTAACAGCCAAGAAGACAGACATATTACCTCTGTAACCTTAAGGGATTTTATAAACGTAGCACAAATCTTGAGTCCAAAAATGTAGTTGTTTCCATGGTAATAATTATTAATTATTTGCTGCAGCATCCACTATCAGTTAGTCGTCTTTGCTTATTTCTAACTTGTATCATAAACAATAATTTTAATGAGGTAATCGCGATTATGATCTTGAATGCAGAAATGGAATGACGTCGTGTAGTCAGATGAATCCTTGTTCGCCTTACCGTATCATTGTAATTTCATCCATATTTAAAGGCATTGTATAAAATATATGATGCCAGCGTTCATTCGAAATTGTCATAATGATGACTAAACAAAATTGTTTTGATTGATGCTATGATGTGCTCTTAAATACACAACGCTTCTTGTTTGAGTAACGAGAGTTGGAATAGCAGCGTTTTTATTTCCTTTACATTAAATTTAATTATTCAATTATTTCTGTCTATTGTGGATTTACCCTTTATACAAATAATGTGAAACTAATTTTTCCTGTATATATATATATATATAATCTAATAATCTAAGTCTTCATATTCCCAGTATTTTACAAACCATCCTTGATACAAAAAAAAAAGGTATAACTAATGATCTGACTAGCATATTCTCCAGTTTACTCATTTATCAAAAACTTTTAATCAATATTTACCAAGCAATTGGCCATGCGTTAGTCATTACGATACTTGAGCTATGACATAGTGTTGAAGATAAATAATCAGCGCTGTATTTAATCATGACACCTAATCTTTGAATCAATGGTTAGGTGTGTAAATTCAGTTATTGCTACGAATGGTGGTTGTTTTGGGTTTTTATTTCTCAGGATCTATGATTCCAAAATCCTTGAATAGTTAATTACTTGTTTATTTCTAGTATAATATATTTGTATTATAAATATTTGTTGGCATTTTATCTTTGTGCAACGATTTTAACGTGACCAGTATATATAGTACTTTTCACTTAAGAAAATATTCATATCTTAAATTGTAATTTATTTGAAATTTGAAACGAAAATTATATCCTGCTTAAACGATAGCAATAACCTTAAAATAATTTTAGTATCTATTAAATTTATTTCACTTCTGTGTAATGAGCTTGAGAAGAAATATGAAAATTTTATTAAAATGTGTTTAAATCTTATTACAAATAGGATCCAATTAATGGAGAATCTTTGATGTAGTACTCTCAAAAAATGCATTTTGACATTACTTGAAGAACTATAAGATAATAAATATGATATTTAAATAGATGTAATGCAAAAATGAATCTCAAATACGATAAAAAATACTCTTTTTGAAAATTTCTTATATTAATTTGTATATGTACTTGTTTTAATTTAGTTATAAACTCTAACTAAACATACACAATTATCCAGGGGGAAAGAGCCTAGAAAATATTTAAAAATCCAATAAGCCCTTTTGTCCATAAATGATTCCTTCTGCCACTATAACAACCTACATTAATTAATAGTATATTATAAATACAATTAAGTGAAAAATGAAATTTCGTATGTTTTAATGTTATTTGTTGGGGGGGGGGGGCTTTTTTAACTATAGGTCTTGGTATCATACGGCAAAAAAAGTGAATTTTGTGCTACGAAAATAGACTCAATCAAAAACTGTTATACTTAAAATATCTACACTGAAGAGCCAAAATATTATAACTATTTCCACAGTATGATTTAACACTTATAAATGTCATTTGAGATACGCGGTCTTATGCAAACGCTACATAATTTATTCGGAAGAGTGTAGAATATCATTCCCTTAATTTTGTGTGTTCTGATGTCAGTAATTTTGACAGAAAGCAAATTGTAGTGGCCCGAAAACTCGAAATAGGTATCTCCGAAACTAATGATTCATTGCTTATTCGCTTAATGTTATCGTAAGGATCTATATTAAATGATGACGCTGTAGCTGTGAAAATCTATGCCAAGTGATGATCAATGATGAATGACAGTGAGAAGAATAAGAGATTCCACATTGTTGGGGACATTCATAAATCATTAAGACAAGCAGTTGTCTCTTTTGGTCAAATAAAATTAGCAACAGACAATGTCTCATTTGATGACTTATAACACTGCGACTCATCGAAGAAGTATTTTTATTCACATAAACCACTGTTGTATTGCCTATCTTATTTTATGAAAAGGTTAAATTCCAGACATCTTGTGCAGTTAATGATGTGTGGACATTCCAAACTGCAGTGTATGCCACTCATCTCTCCGCCATTCATCTTGTTGGTATGCGTACTTAGAAAGGTAGCTCTCAAACAATTGACGAACCATACAACTTAAAAGATTCTCATTTCATATCTTTAAAGCATTACAATCTGTGCTCTAAAGACATGAAATGGTGCTGATCTGAAGCATTACACTTTAGATCAGCAACATTTTCCATGGAATGCACTTGTACTAGAATGAAGCTCCACTCTCTTCAAATAATAAACTATACATCTTTCCAATAGACTACACGTCTTCTAGGATATCTAGGTGGCTCAGTGTCCGATTTTGGACTTGATAATATTGTTTTGCTTCAGTATATCTACATGAAATATTCGACTGTCAGTTTTCGCATAAGAAAAGAACGTACCAGTTCGAATCTGATCTTGTCAATAAACTGAGTTTTCAATATTTATGAGTGCTTTAAAAACTTCAGTGAAAAAAAATAACTATCCTGAAATAAAATACAATATTATAATGAAAGAATAAAGATGTTAATGCATTTAATATAAATATTATAACATATATACATGTATGGGGCAGTTGTTTGCAATGAGAATACACACTATTATGCACTGGTGAAAATGTAGTTAAAGACACTCAAAAATTCACTAATTTTTCATATAAAAGTATATGATATTTTTTTGAATTGCCTTTACTTGGATCACATTTTTAGTTTTCAATTGTTCAATGTAAAAAAATTGCAAAAAAAAAAAAAAAAAAAAAAAAAAAAAAGTTAGTGAGAATTTAGATTATTTAACAAATCAGAAAAAATGCAATTAAAGACACTTGTTGCTTTTCGAACAAATTTATTAATTAATTATGAGTGACACCTCCATTGCTTACAATTAATTCATACATTTTATTTGGCATCGATTTCCCAAGATTTTGAAGGTAATTTAAGGGCAAATTTGATCATACATGATGAATTTTGTCTTTTAAATCCATTACTGACTCAAAGTGGCCGTTTTCGTAAACTTTTTGCGTTATTAATCCCCAGTTATTCTCAATAGTGTTCAGATCGGGACTTCTAGCTGGCCAGTTCATGACCTTGATGTTTCGCTCCATGAAAAAAGTTTTTGTTTCTCTAGAGTTGTGAATGTTTGCATTGTCTTGTGTAAACATCCTGGAATCTTCATCCATATCTTCCTCATAATTCAACAGAACGTTATCTAGGAGTTCAATGTAATCAGAGGAACTCATTTTATGTGTGATCCAGCAGATGGGGTTGCTCCATAGCTCGAGAAAGCTCCCCACACCATCAACGTGCCTCCACCAAAATTGCGGCTAACTGAAATCTCTTTTTTGCTTCCTTTGCGATGCTAATAATACTTGTTTCGATCTGGTCCATCTAAATTAAACATTTTCTCATCACGGAACACCACATTGTTCCATTCAGAGTCTCAATTTGCATGTTTTTTTTGCAAATTCCAAATGAGCCTTCTTATGATGAATACTTAAGAGATGTTTGCGATGATTTTCGCCCATTTAACAACTCCAGATTGACTTATTATTTGTCTAATTCTTCGAGTTGTAACAGATAGGCATAAATCTCTTCTGATTTTAGTGGAATTTACGTTAGGTCTTATTGCCTCGCGAGTTATCTGCCGCTTTGTGGATGATCACTTAATTTACTACAAATACCTTGAAACCTTTTAACTCCATACATATCACCTAGATTTGAAAAATTGCACACAGCAGTTGGAGAGCAACTAATTTTCTTTGTAATTGACCTATTTGATTAATCTTCTTCCTTTGGAATTCGAAATTTTGATCGCTCTTCTATCGAAAGCCCGATGCTGTGTCCCTTTCTGGAACTACCTTTGAATAATAAGTGTTTCAGCCAAGATGTTTTGAAATATGTAGTATTTAACACACCAGAGACAACAAACTGCTCGTTTTAAACACTTTAGAAACAAAAATGAAGTGGTAGATAGCTAAAATTCTAGATTTAAAGTAAGTGTCTTTATTTGCATTTCCACTCGAAATATATATTTTTTAAACTAAATGATGTAAATACTCACTAAATTAGTTTTCTTTGGAAGTTTTTTGCACAAAATGATTGAAGACAAAAAAATTTAATTCAAATAAAGTTAGTACAAAATATAGCACGGGTATTTATATGAAAAATAAGTGAATTTTTGAGCGTCTTTAATTGTATTTCCATCAGTGTATTATACAAATAGGTATAAGCAAAATGTGATTAATACAATCAAACTCAATAAGAAATTTTATTTCTTACAAAATAAAATCTAATCCAACTTTATTTGATATTCAGGAATTACTTCGGATAAGCCATTGTTTTCTGCACATGATCCTTCAATATGTATGAGATGGGCTTAAATAATATATCATAATTTTTTTAAGTAAATTTTGAAGAAATGACACTTTATTTATAAAATATTTATATTAAATTGAAGTTTACAAACTGCCTATAAGCAGTTCCAATATGATTAAAATACGTTGCTATTTGATTTTGAAATCTCAATTAATAAGGGAAAATCATGATTTCTCAAATATTTGGGGATAAGATGATTAGTACTATTCAGATATTTTAATTCAGATGTATAAATATGATTTTTTTTATCTAAATAATAAAAATCTCAACAGTTTAATAAAAGGAATGAGGTTATGCTTCCATCATTACATATATATATTGAGAAATTATAATACTGACAAATTCATTTGAATACACATAAGAAATTAATTTTAAATGTTTATAAAAATGACAAATAAATAATTTTATGACTAAAATAATTAGTAAACAATATATGTTTAAGTTCAATAAATAGTTAACAATAATAGATCATAAAATATTTATTTAATTTGATTGCTTAAAGGAGTATAAAATTTATTTATTAATATTACAAAAAAATGAACAAAACTTTAAATTAATAAATGAAATTAAATATTGAAATTAATTAATTTCCTTTATTAAGTTAAAGTTATTATTAAAATCAATTATTAATTTTGATTTTTATATCATTGTAATTTGATACGATTTTATTAAAAATTGTCTTTATGAAAGATTTTTGGAGAACATTCATGTCTGTTAACTGAACTTGTTAATAAAATTAATTAAAATCTATTAATATGCTTAATAAGTACTCTTGTGAAGGAACTAATGCATAAAGAAATTTTTATTTAATTTCACTTAATATTATACAGAACTATAGTGTTATGTAATATAAAAAGTATTAAATATATTAATAAACAAAAATATTAAATGGTGATTCCAAATATTTTCATATATCTACGAATTTCTCATCCTAGCGGAAGTATAATTTCCGGCCGTTACCTTTTGTCAAAAAAAATCTTTTCACTTAGGCGAGCCTTGACAATGAACTTTCTGGGCAAAATATACTTGGGTAGGCGCCAAATGATGCTCCAACCCATAATCTCTCCTCTGAAAAGGAGCATCGTAAATCTTACCTTGACCTTACAACTCACAAAAGTAATGAATATGCATTGAAACGTGACGCATCGATGCAATTCTGAAATTCTTCATTCCTTCCAACGCTTTGTTCGATTGCTGATCACATCTTTAGGGACACGAAGTAACAATCAATCAGACTACAAGATTAAAAAAAAACTAAGTAATCAGTTGAATTGGTCAGAGTAAAATACTTCTAAAATAGTATTTTTTCATTGTATCAGAGTGTAGTTGTTAAATGAAAGTAGATCTAAAGATAATAAGTCTTACTACTTTAGATTTCTAAGATGACTTCTACCTCTGACTATTCTTTTGAGGATGGCAGAGAAGAATTCTGTCCTTGAAAACAAAATGCATCATTTAGGAGTAATATGAAGTGAAATTTATCATAAATTGATAGAAGCATCAATAAACCAAGTACGCAGGAAGTAATCAGGAAGAAAGTTTTCACGATAGACTTTTCTCCCTAATTATTTCTCTTTAAAAAACATAAAATAATCATTTTTAATAAATTTTGCGTTTATAAAATTTCGAAATAAATTTATTAAAAAATAAAAGTGGAAATTTTTGGTGTGAAATCATTGTTTCCTAACACATAATCATTCTATGATTTTAAAGAATCAGGATGAGAGAGAAACACATGGATTAATTATTGCTTACACTGCCATCATTTTTACAGAAAGTAATTATGAGTTACTCAGAGATATCAAGTCGATTGTATGATACAATAGGAAACTATGCAATTTTTTAGATAGATATTTTTCCTTAAAAAATTTCCTTCATTTTCTTACTATACATCAACTAAGAACTAGCAGCAAAATCCATCTTGTTTGTAAATAATGTCAAATAGAAGAGTAAAATCAAATGGAGTGATCTCATCGCAAAATATTCTTACTCAAATTAATAAGCTAATTTTAGTAAACAATATAAAATATAATTGATGCTCTTTCGCTTATCTATTACAAAAAAAATTAAGATAATTTATGCGTGATTCAATTCGCTTCAGAGTCTCTTAAATCAGTTGTATAAACTAAATTAATAAAAAATAAATAAATAAAAAAACCATCTCATTGCACATTGTTTCTTGAATTGTAATTGAATCACGAAAATATTTAGTATTAAGATTCTCCTGTGGATAGTATTGCATATGATTAAGACAATTTTGAAAATATAAATTTAATATAAACTAATAAATAAATATATAAGAAAATGTTACGATTTAACATTCTAATATTAGCACCAAAAAGGATATTTAGAGTTTGCTAATCATACATGTTTTTTTTTTATTTGGATTAACTGTTGGCAGTAATACACTTATAGTATAAAGAAGGAAAGATTACTTAAAATTACGAAGTAGCAAAAGATTTTTTTAATTTATCATTTTAAAAACTTTTACTGCTATATTTTACACATAATTTTTGTATATTAATCTCCTAACATTCTCTATCAAACTGTTTTGAAACTTGCCCGTCAAAACAACCATCGAGCAAGAAAAAAAAATGACTGCAAAGAGAAAAATTTTTGCCAACAACAGAAAACTGTTTACCAAACACATAGTTGTTACTTTGATAAATAATTTGTGTTTTTAAAGCTCAGGTTTGATAGTTATTTCTCTGCTTTTGCACAAAGAAAGGATAAACATTTGGGACCCAACTATTACAGAACTGAATGCCACTGTTTTTGTTGTTAGTATAATGTTATTCTATATAGGTTTTCCATTTAAATAGCTTTTCTTTGTTGTTGTTAGGATAATGAATTTAATGTTTATGTTTAGTTACTTTAGAAAAAAAAAACTGCAACAATTTTTAATCGTTTTTTTAAAACACTTATCTCAACATTCTTCTCTCAAAAAGAAAATTTGTTTTTTACTATAGTCCTCAATGTAAATATGTACTAAAAACAATATGAAACGCATCTGTATCAGTTTGACTGAGTTTGTGCCAACTTCCCTGGTTGAAGGGATTTTACATATGTATCACTAAATTATATCTTCTAGCTGTAAATTTAATCAAATGGGTATTTTGATTCAATGCCGGATAAACTTATTTTAAAGCCTTAAAAAATTTTTCTTCACTGTGGTGCAATGTAATTTTTACAAGAAGTTTCTAAAAGAATAATAAACTATAGGCGTATAATAATTAACAAAAACAGTTAGTTTTCCCAAAATCTTTAATACTGATTCTATTATTAACATAATTATATATAAATACATGTTTGATTATGTATTAGAATTGGAATTTTTTTGTTTCTAAATCACATAAAATAAGACAACGAAATATATTCTATTATAAATTTAGTTTTATTTTGGAAGTTAGAGTTTAGTTAGTTAAAGAAAGTAAAAGTTTAGTTAGTTTTGGAAAAAAATGATTGGGAATACATTAATTCAAAAAACTTTTCTTGTGGTTTTAAATTCTGAAAATTTATTAATTATTTGGTAATTATTATTATCTAACGTATTTCTTTTTTATGTATGTACAATGCAGTTGAAGAAGTTAGTTTGCTTTAAATTAATGATTTTAATAAATATTTTTTATGCTTAATTTTATCGAAATTAAATTTTTACCAGATGCATTTAATATAGGCCAAATTAATGATATATATAATTTGATTTCCAAGATGAGAAATGTTGGTAGAATTTTTGCAGTCACTATAAAACATACCATGTGTCAAATGGAAACGTTAATTGTTGGCTTTTACACGAAGTAATAGAAATTGTAATAGTTCTTCATCCAAAATCTATTGCATTAATGCTTTCATTGTATCATTTTTTAAGTAAGTGTATCTTTAGATACATTTGCTTCATTGTTTTTTGAGTTAGAATGAAATATTTGAACTTTTGCTACGTATAAGTTTCAATTAAAAAAGCATTATATCATATATAATAGATAAAAGTAATTTCTCCTGAAGTATTCTTGACTCTGATTGCATGAATTTTTGTCGTTATCACCATCGTGAAGTTTATAAAAAAATGTCTTTACGTTTTCTCGTGGCTCTTTTTATTAATATCAAAAATAAGTTTGTTTTTGAAACGTTTACTGCCTCTAATTCTATTCCCAGAAATAAATTTCTTAATTTAGCAACTTAATTAAATACATTTTTTTAATTATATTCCCCTAACATTGAAAATTCTTGTAAGGATATAGTGGTTGCATTTATTTTGGAAATAATTTTATTCTAAATAACTCTTAGTAAAAAAAATTTTACATGGCTCTATTTTTGCTTACTATTCCTTGATATTCCAGTTATACAGAACATTTCTGGTATTAGTTTAAATATTTATCAAACATAACATTTTTCCCTGTTTAAATTAGAGGGAATTTCTTACACTGCATGAGTTCTACAAGACTACCAAAAAGTATACAATTTATTTATTGTTACATGTTTATTTGCTGCAAAACATTTTTTCTTGCGTGTTCCATTTACAAGTTGATGCCAAAAAATAAAACGCATAAACTCTTCTCCAATAAATTAAAAGACGTAATTGCTCTCAAACGTGAAACATTTCACTACTTATTGCAGATTTAACGAATGTGAAGCTTGAGAAATGTAAAAAGCTGTTGATTGTTTCTCATGACGTTTTGCGTTTTTGAATCATTATGGCTTACAGTTGAAAATATCCAGGCTCAATATTTAAAAATTCTTAAATTTTGTTTTTTTATTCTTTTATATGTGCAAATTAATTGGTAAGAATCCAAAAAAAAAATGTTTTTGTTTGATTTTATCTTTTGATGCATAATACAAAATAAAAGTTTTCTATTTTGTTATATCAAAGAAGAATAAATTTTTAGTTCAAAATTTCAATAAATACACTTAAATAATTGCAAGATACCTCGCGTTGCCTTTTCCAGCTAACCTGCATTTTTTTCACACGCGAAACTAAAATCTCATCAAATGTATCTAAGTGTTCTAGAGTTTTTATGCGATTGCCACTGTGAGGAACAAAAAAAAGAGAGTTCATTATTTCCACAAAATGTGACGGAAGTTTTAACCAACCTCTTTATTTTTGCTACTAATCTAAGCAGTTGTTTCCTACAGTATTTTTTCTTTTAAATATTGGTACTTCAGTGATAGAATCTATGTGTCTCTCAACTAAATTTCTTATTTTTAAAATCTCATAGAATGTTTAGGATTGTTTGAACTATCATGTTCTTGTTCTCTAACATTAGAATTCTTCAGCTTGACTATTTTTCTGTTAAAGTTACTCATGTTTGATCAAAATATTTTACAAACAAAACTGTGTGTTAATTAATTTTTTTGATTGTACTCATTCTCATTCAATTTTTTCATAATTTGTTTTATTTCGAATGAAAACATTTTTCTCAAATAAATTTGTTGCAATTTTTCTTCCTTCTATTGCAATTTTAGAAGTACATACAAATGAAACATTTAGTGTTTTATTTTCAAACAAATACTGTTCATATCTGTTATATTTAAAGGTCACAAAAATGGCGAAATTTCAAACAATAAAGTATGATAAATGGTGTTAAGTATATATTCTGTATTTTAATTTCTTTTTATTTATTTTATTTTTATTTATTTATTTATTTATTTTTTTTTTTACATTTTGTGGTTATTTACCACAGAATCCGGTTCGTCTTCTATGTCTTTTATTTTTATTACTTCAATTTCATTTTCTGCAATTTCTGCCTATATTTCCTTGTTTCCTCAACATGGACCAACTCCTGTTTCCAGAATCTGTGCTTTAGACTGAACTTCCGCATCAATATTACCTCTTTCTGTAGCAACATATTTAAACAATAGAGTTTATATATTTTTTACATTTTCTTCTTGCGCAGGAATCTTGATGATGATTCATTGTATATGAAATATATTTATGATATCAATTATATAAAAAAAAGCTACTTCAACTAATCAATCAACTCCTAATGTTTTAAAATAAAAATCTTTCCAACATTGATATGTTTGATATCATTAAGTCTTCTGAGCATTACACAAATAACATTGTATGTCCTGCCCCATCTACAAATGAATTGACCTGCGAAATTTTAGTCATCTACCGTGAATTATTTATATGAATAAATTTTGATAAAAAAAAAACCGATATAGATTTAGATTAAATTTAAATTCAATAATATGGATATATTTTACATTTTGGGAAATGAAACGACTATTTCATTTTATTTTTACATTTTTTCCCCATAGTGAATGGTTTGATCCAGCCTTACAAAAAACCTGGTGCCAGATATTTATCTATGCTGTAATCGTATTCTGCTTCAATTTATCCAAAAAACATATAAATATTTTTAAGTTCTTTCAAATTATTGATACTTTTATTTTCATCAAAGTATAAAGAAAAAAGTTAATGATCATTAGTTGATGAAACCTAAATGCTTTTATTTTTCTTTGATGGTGAATAATCAAATTATAAAAGAGAAAACAAGTTTTTTTGTTACATTTTAATGGATTTATTGCGTAATAATTGTATCATATGTAGTCATTATTTATATAGTAAGTTTAGCGTAATTTAAGTTTAAAAATTAGTGAAATTAGTAAAATAATCTGCTTTAAAAATATACGTGGAAAAACAAAATTATTCAATATGCAAAAGAACTTCTTTCTCCTTTCCTATCTCCATATCTAGGAATATACTAGATGAGGTCCGCAAGTCCATTAACTTTCTGAAAGTCGAAAACAAGCGTAGGAGACCTATATAGGTCCTCAAGAGACAACTCCAGGCACTTAAGGATATGTGCCGGTGATGCCGGTTCATTTTGACATTTAGGACAATTCGGGTGCACCTTGAGATCTCTATTGAATGTAAGTCCTTTCAGGTGTCCACTGTAGAATCGGAAAAGTGTTGTCTGAACATATCTATCGCCATCAAAATCAAGGTATCTTCCAGGACAATCTGCTTGATACCAGAGATGACTCAGGAGAACGAGCCTAATTTACCTGTCACCATGTCTTCTACGGGAATACAGTTCAAGACATGCCAATGAATTGGTAGTTGGTAATGGTTCTTCAAGAACCCTCCTTCGCCAGAACGTCTGCCATTGCATTCCTCCATATGAGAACTTCTTTACTATGCTTAAGTTTTCATTGGAAAATATTACTAAAATCTCAGTGATTATTTTGTTCAATTTGGGGTTGTTGTGTAAAGTTAATTGATAGTTCCTTCCAAATTTTCTCATCAATATGAATATCTGCACGTTTTATAAAATTTGCATTTTTCACTACAAAACTTTATGAGAATGAGTAATAATGATGC
>CM057822.1:36706374-37041374 GCA_030067965.1 Latrodectus elegans | reverse complement strand
TAATATAATACTTCCATTAAGTCCTTATGTTTCATACAGATTCTGTTATTTGAAGTTTTTAATAAATAAAGAACAGGATGTTATTTTTAGTAGTTATTTACACGATTGTTTAATATATATTTGACATTGCATATAGATAGGTTGATAGCTAAAGACTTTCGTAAGAGAATTTCTGTATTCATAGAGCTTTTCGAGATTAATTTTCATTGATAGTGAGACGAGTGCAACATACCTTTCTAATCATTCAGCTGTCGGATAGCTTGAATATGGAAGGTTTCTTACAAAAAGAAGAATCTCATGAATATGCGATAGTAGATTCTATGGAATACATTATAAATATTTACTCAAAAACATCTTGTTTCCCTTTTATGTCAAAATCATGTCTTGCCTGAAGCCTGTTTTTTGAGGATGGTTTTTTATGAATAATGGGCAAGAAAAATAACCGAATCAATGACAATAAAATGAGTATCAACTCTTTCCAAATCATGACTGATGATAGTTTTTCACATTCTTAGTACCTAAAAGAATATCAAGATAAAAGCTATAAAGAGATTCAAAGTTATAACGTGAATTATTTTTATTTTAATATAAAGTGCAGTATTCGTTTATCCTAATATCAAATTTCATTGTTTTGAAATTGTAATTACTTATTTATTTTTATATAAACACAATACAGGAATATTAACAACATATCTTAAAAACTCATCTGATCGAAATGGGGAGATTAATTATTCTTTGAAATTAATTTTTTTTTCATGTACGAGTTGCATTAGAAAAGAAGTTTTCTTTGTTATTTCAAACTATACTATTTCTTTTGTAATTGCTTAAACAATAAGGACTTACAATGATAGCATTTAAAATGTTAAAAAAAAATGACGGAATACCGATTAGATTCTTTGATTACTCATACCATAAATATTCTGCAATTATATATATTTCCGATCACTATCTTTCATATGAGAGTTATTTTGAAAGTGTATATTCAGAATTGATGAATGCTGTTAAGTTTTAAGTATTTTAAAACTGTAACCTAAATATGTTCCTGAAAAAGCGTGAAGCAAATGGCCTGCTAATTAGATTTTGTTTTGCGTGTCGCTCCACCCTCATCATTTCCCTAGGACCTAATGGTTTTTTAATTCGCTTCCTAAATGCAGATATCCTCTCATTATTGAACAAGAAAGGGAATGGGATTTTTTTTTTTGTTCCTCTGTGAGTACCTCGATGCTATGGGAAAAAGCGCAGGGGTATAATTCTATTCCTTTGCTTCTACAAAACGGTAACCGTGTCATAACGTGAACTAGTTTTTAAACCCTTGAATTGTGAAGGGTGAGGCGTTGCGAAATCACGGCTTCTTGTTCCTTTTTTTCACGATGAGTATCTTGGCCGAGCTTTTTGTTCTTTGTCACAAAGAACAAAGTCTTGACCACGTATTTGTATGAAACTAAATTTGGCAAACGCTGCTTTCTTTTTCTGCTTTATTAAAGAACTCGAGTCAATGGCAGTGTTCTTTTTTACCTTCCGATTATTATAAACTGAAACTTCATTGAATGTCATGGGAAATATTAAGCAGTGAATAATCATAATTCAATTTTGTAAGCGGTTAAGGTATTCATTGCATAGAAGATATCGTATTGAAAATCGGTTTTTTTGTTTCAAAGTTATTTTTAAATTCTTACGCTTGAATGGGGAGATTATTTGAGATCAAAGGAACTCATGCCGGGATGGAATTTTAAATTATATGAGTTTATTTATCTACAAGCAATTATTTATAAAAAAAGTAAATCAGCTAAAATATGTTGACTTTTATTTTAAATAAAATGTTCCTAATCAAAGCACACACAATAGTTTAAGCAGCTATCTTAATACTAACATTTTATAAGTATTGATTTAAAATGTTCCAGACTTGTTTTGATACAAACACAACAAGAATATTTTTATACAAAATTATAAAACGTAACCTATATTTTTATTCTTTATTCAAATATTTCGATCGAATGAATGCCAGACATTTTTCTAGTTTACTTCAATTTTATGTCTGAAAATACAGACAATAAGAATACTTCTGTTAAAGATTTCATAGCTCTATTAAGGAGTCTTCTAACTCTGTTATTAAGTTTTCAGCGTCATCATTTACTAATGCACAATTAAGTTTGGAATGTCATTAAAATTTAGGATTTTAAAAGTGTAAGAAAAAACTCTACCTGGATATAAACTTAATAATTTTGACATATCAGAAGAAATTATTCGAAAATTTTAAAAGTAACTTAACTTTCATTAATTATTTTCTAAAATTAAAAAAGTAAAATGCTTTAGAAATGTGAAATTTAAACTTTCATTTTAAGGGCACTTAAATTTCTTTTAATTATTGAAAATATATTTTTTCATTTTACAAATATATATTCACGCATTTCATTTAATGAAAGAAAGAAATTTCTTCTATGATAATTATAAACCTATACAAATAATTTAGAACTTTTGCTTATCTGCTATGTTCCTTAATTTATCAAAATCAATTTAAAATATTGCTCATTATATACAATGAATGTTTCTCCTTATTTAGTACCTTCCATTCAATCATTTCAGAAATATATTTAACTCCTTCTTAAAATGTTGGGGAAAAATTACTTTGACAAATATTCGTTAGGAAGCAAAGTGTTTCTCATGGCAGAAAAAAGCTCTAGTCATCAAATGGTAGAGTAACATCCTGTGCTAACGTGTCTTATTGTACAGAGACAGCTAGGGCAGAAGACTGGTAAAACAAGCCATCATCATTTGAAGGCAAATGTTTGACTTCTGTTAACATACAACAAATCATGTGTCACAGATTGTTAAGCAACGCATTAAAGAACAGTGTTAGTTTTACCAAAATATATTTGATCAACGTTAGGAGTTAATGACTCGTATAAGAATTTCATCCTCTCACCTTTTTTTATTCGTACCTCATTTCAGTTTTAACTTTTTTTTTCTGCATTGCAAAGTGAACATTCTCAAAATAGAAAACGGTAGGTTCAGTGTGACAATGTTTTTTTTTTTCCTTGAAATCTTACATCAAATAGAAAAAAAAAAATTCTTACGAACTGTGGATCAAGTAAATAGCTTCTGAAGCTAGTTTCAATTTCGTTGATATATCCTTTAATCGATTTCTTTACGAAATCGAGAATCCAGGTGAAAGATACACCATTTAGGTGTGGCCACAGCGATTTCTCTTTGTTACGTTTACCTGATTCCGCGCTGTCATTAAGAGAGTTGGCCAGAAGAATGAATTTTCCAAAAATTTAGATGGCCTATTTCGATCTTCAGCTGCATTCATCGCCAGTCTCAATGAACTTTTGTTGTTGAAACTCGGAACCGAGCCATTGTGTGCTCTCGTCCAATAAGTGTGTGAGAATGGGAATTATCATTCTCTCTATACTGTTTTATGCAGATATGGAACATTAAAATCCACTAAGCATTGGAATAATTTTAAAATTTCGAAAATTTTAAATCATGTTTGCAATATTATAACGGGTTACAACATGGAGGTTGCTTTTATGTTTTATAAATAATGACATGTGATTACTCAAATTCAAATTTATTTGTTCAATCTAACCGTATATTTTCTCAAATCACATATAACAACACATAAAAATTCAGCTATGAAAAGAAGTTTAATTCAAATAAATACAAACGAAATTATATTGTTATATTTTACTATATTTGAATTTGATGACTGGGAATTTTGAATTTGATGTATTTTATTTATTAATAAAAAGTAATTATAAATAACAATTATTAATGAATAAATTTAATAAAAATTAAAATCACACACACCTAATGATTATATATGATAAAATATTTTAAAATTAAAAAAAATATAGTTAAAGTTGTAGAAAAAAAAAACTTTTGTAAGATGGTTTGCTTTCAGTAATGAATCATGTTTTGTAAATAAGCATTTCACAATGGAGTACAAAGTTTTTTTTATTAATCCTTTATAACAAGAATCAAAAATAAATGACAGTATTAACTACATTTTAGTACTTTGATTATGGATAGATTTTTCGAAACTCAGAATAACGTTATTCTGAGTTACGTTATGTGTAATGAACGTTGTAAAATATTCATTACACATAACGTGTATTACATACACGTTATGTGTAATGAATATTTTATTACTATATTAATTTATTTGAACTAAAAAATTTTTTTTTCAATGGGAAATATATTAGACTGACTGTAGAGACTCAAATTAAAATGCCATTGTTATAGTCAAGCCCAACTTAAAGTATTAACACGATATAACTTTAAATTAATGATATCAAGATAAAATGAATTATTTAAAGTATATTAAAACATTTAATTTATTGATACTATATAGGAAAAGTAACTGCATACTATGCATCGATCATATTCAGCGAAAGTCATAATGCTCTGTATTATCCTAAAGAATCATACTTTTTTTAATTCTGCACATTTTACATTTTTAATTACTTATTACCTGCTGAAGGCTTAGTATATTTCATATTCATTTAGCACTGATTAAATAAAGACAGCAAATGCGAGCATTAAAATATTATTTTACTAAGGAATACTTGCAATTTTTGCTTTAAAGTTGTAAAATAATTGTTTTACAATTTGGTTTGGTTATTTAATTTGCTGCAATATTTTTTATTGTAAATTGTTCCTCCATTGATTGTTGTATGTGTCATCATGTTAAATTTTATTTTTAACACAGAAAAATATTTAATGCTATTGCCTGATGTTCAACAGGGCATGCCCAGTAATGAGTGTTTTGCCTATTGTACATGCCATTCCGTCAAAAGTATGTCTCATCCGTCCACATTATATCTTCCAAGAATGTTGGCTGGACTGTATCTGATTCCTGACGAAATTGCACCATGCATAGCGTCTCTCGGCATAACCGTCCACCAAATCCTGCTCAGGTGTTGGTCGGTATGATTCACTTAGAATTTTCCAAACCTGACTTTTGGAGAGACCGCAGTGTTGATTGATCTCTCTTACGCTGCATTTCGAATATGTGAGTGCATATGTTAATACCTCATCCGGTTGAACTTGCCGTCCTACCTTGCCGTCTGTCAGATCGAGGTTGACTAGTAACGCAACCTATCTCCCTTAAACGTTTTACAACGTTAGGATGGCTTGAGGAAAATGATGCGAACTTTCAGGAAAACGTTGGTGGCACAACTTGCTGCTGATTGTGACTTGCATCGAAATTCACCGTTACAGTAAAACCGTCTCACAATACTCAGCTTTGGAACACTCAGCCATGACTATGAGCATCAACATACTAAAATCCCAAGAAGATGACTCTTTCATAGCTGTCTCAGGTGAAAAGGCGGGGCGTTTCTTACGTATTTGCATACTGCATACAAATTGTTGGAGTTATTTTTAATACTCTCGTTCTTTCCATTTCGAAATAAAAGTGAAAAATGTTATTACGAAAATGATTTTTTGTTTTTACAAATATGCACAAGTACGATGTGCCCCGTCACAGCACGAAACAACAAATGCGCATTTTAACCGTTGTATTTTTCATGTTTATGCCTACAAGATATCTTGTCTTACTAAATCGAGGTTTAACAACTTTGTAAATCATTTTTTTACCTATCTCGTTCCGTTTACGAGATACGAATGCTAACTCTATAGCTTTCCATCAGGTGGCGCAGTAGGTGGTTTTATTCAGTAGCGCATGGCTATTTTTCTATACCTAGACACCACTTTTATGAATATAGCAGCAGCCGTTCCGAAGTTAAAAGGGTGGCAAGGGACTTTATAAAACATACTGTATAATAATATATATATATAATAATTATTATTAGAAATAATTTTTTATTCCGTAAACTGTAATAGAGCTTTGTTTGTTTTAAAAAGTTTCCATTGTCTGTACTTATTATAATATATTAGTAAATTTTTTTTTCAAATAAGGTATTTACAGTAACATTTTAATTGTTTTGTCAAGTTGTGAATATCAATTTTTAGAGGCATAAATTCATTTTATAATGATAAAAAATTAACATAATTATATTAGTGTAAATAAATGTATTAACATAAAACTGATTTTTCATTTTCAATTTTGATAATTATTCTTACAAACTACATGCTGAACACAGTTTTAGCATTTACTTCTTTAAAACGTATTAAGTAAATTACTAGAAGTCTGAAATGATTTGAAAACAATTATATTTTTGAATGAATCAATTCATTCACTTGTATAAGCTTGGAAACAGATATAATGTGACATTTAAAGAAAATAGTTTTGATTAAAACAAAAATTTAAACTCTAGTAAGTACAACTGATGAGTCATTGTGTAAAAATATCATAATTATGGTAGACTTCTAAATAAAAAATTTAATTCTAATTATAAAATCAATAAATAATACTTTTTTTATCACATTGAAGGAATAAATTTGAATAATTTGCAAAGAATATAACAATTGTTGCTTTCAATCGCACTTATGAACTTCGAATAAGAACTCATGTGAAGTAAAGACTTTTATTTTCTTGTGATTCGGAGCACATGTTAAAACCCTCTAAAAATTTTATACGCGAGGAGCAGAATCAAAATGAATGTACTGAAATTTTCAGTGGCTTATCAACTTTCTAGATACAATAACAAGCACTATATCGTACAGCCCATAAGATAAACTAACTTAATCTCCCTTGAGAGCGTATGTATAGTTTTTGCCAACATACTGAAATATTCAAGAAAAATTTTCAATCATTGACATTATCTCATTTTTGTCACACATGGCGCAATTTTACGTCACATCTGGTAACTTTTCTGATAACGTTTTATCCTCAAAATTGTCATAGACACACCCTTACGCTCAATTTCTCGTATTTCTCCTCAAGTTTTATGAAAAAATAACCAAACAGGAAGATTACTTTTTGTAATTTGCAATAGCATTTATTACGTATAAAGTAGTCTAGCATTTATTAAATGTATCTTTTAAGTATTTATAAAATATTCCTCTCTCATTTGACTCCACGTATAGGCAGCCTAAAGGTTTAGAGCTGTTAATGTTATAAGGCATTTTAAAATCCAGTCAGTAAATTGTCTTCTAAGAGGGCGTTTTATAGATAGCGAAATGTAAAAACAAATTACTTCTGAAAACGAAAGTTTTAGACAATATTTTTTTATGTTTGTAAAATATTTTATACTTCCGAGGAAAAATAGCTGCATTGTGGTAAAGCCACATTTAGGAAAATGGTTGATTTTCAAAATTGCATAGAAATGCATCATCATCAGCAGCTTGCCACCCTCTTAACTTCGGAACGGCTGCTGCTTTATTCATAAAAGTGGTGTCTAGGTATAGAAAAATAGCCATGCGCTACTGAATAAAACCACCTACTGCGCCACCTGATGGAAAACTGTGGAGTTAGCATTCGTATCTCGTAAACGGAACGAGATAGGTAAAAAAAAATCATTTACAAAGTTGTAAAGCCTTGATTTAGTACGACAAGATACCTTGTAGGTATTAACATGAAATATACAACGATTAAAACGCGTATTTGTTGTTTCGTGATGTGACGAGGCACATCGTATTTGTGCTAAATTTAATTGTGGGTGCTACGTACTAAATTTAATTGTGGCTACGTACTAAATTTAATTGTGGATGCTGTCGTCAAACACATCACAATTTCAAAACCTGGAACCATATCTAGTTGGACATGCCTGTATACTCACTCTCTCTCACGCACACACATACGTATTTACGTGTGTGTGTGTATATATATATGTATACGTCATAATAGATCTGGTAACAGTATTTGGAAATATATGCTTTTTACAGCATCTATTTTTCCTTAAAAATATTCAAAATGTTTTAGTATGTTATTTATTTCATAATTTATTTGAAAAAGGCATTTTTTCCTCATTAATCTGAGAAACACTGTCAAAAATTATTATATAACGATCTCAATCAGAAAGTAGTGCAATAGAAATCTTTTGGTTCTTTTTTGAAAATATCTATTTAAGTTTTATTAAAATAACAATTTTTTTTTTAAAAAAATATATGAATTATAAGATTTACTTACTAATTCAGTGAATCTATCAAGAGATAAGCCAATATTTATTCGTATTTTTTAAATGTAATGTAATGTCTTTTATTCCATAAACTGTTACAATGTGAAATTGTAATTTTAAAGCAGTCATTGTTTTATAAAAACTTTAATTTTTGTCATATCTATGAAATGGGTTTTTAAACTTTATGTGATGTTATATTCATTGAAAATTTTTGGCTTATAATTTTAAAATTATTATACACTTGTAATTACTTTATTCTATATTCGAACGTTTTATTTTATTTTTTAATAAAAAAAAAATTCGCAGTCAATGATCTACAGGCAGCATTCAAAAGCGTCATTAAGAGAACAAATTCCCGTTCCTTCATACTTTCAATGAAGTTACTCCACTTTCCTAAGAGAAGACTCTCTTGTTCTAATTTATGCTGTTGAAATAGAAAATTTATTCCAAATAGCACGGAAAGTTTGTCTTTAAGATAATACTTGACCGTTTGAGAAAAAAAAAGGAATAAGGACAGTTTTCTTTTTTATTTCCATATCCTTGTTATTTCATGATAGAAAAAAATAGTTTTACAGGGATGCATTCTATGAAGACTATCAGTTGTATGGATATTTTTTAAGTTAGATTATTATTTATGCTACATTCTTTCACAGACAACAATGAATTAAATATAGATATATTTCTACATTTAAATTCAAATTCAGGTATATGAATTAAATTTTATCATTTAGTCACATCCTCAAATAATTGAAAAAATATTGAATTAAAAGTTGAAATCATTGGGTTGAATACCTAAATTAATTACATAACACTTTAATCGCAGGGATTAAAATTTCTAGTTCAAAATGATCTCAAGTTTTCATAAATGATTTAAATTTTTGAATTTTTAATTTATCAATTAAATTTTCTTCTTCAACATGAGAAATATATTAATGTAATTAATCAATTAAATTTTAAACTATTTTTATAGCATCATATCATACAAGTCATTTAATTAATTACTTAAATAATATATTTTATTTCGTTTCTGTGGAAAAGCCATTTGATAATTTAAATAATTAATGTTATATATATGAATGCCTTGTTTAGAAATTCATAATTCATTAGTAAAACAATTTATCAATTTGATGCATGACTCGAGGTATAGTTTTTTGTGATGCTCTTTCAGAGCTTTTATAGACCGAAAAATTAGTTAATATATTAATGTAACAAATAATTATAAAATTTATTTTAATTAAATAAAAATTTTAGCAAGTACTACATAAGGATATAATTTCATAATAAATAAATATATTTAAATTTTTCAATGGAAACATAAATATATTTATTAATTACAATTGTTATTTGAACGGTTGATACATTCAGTTATCACAGAATATAAACTTTTGTTAGCAAATTAAACTATGCATTAAAATGAACAGCCATAATACTTAAAATATTTAGGTTTATTAAAATTATTTAGTATTTTAATTATTATTTAGGAAAAATACTGTAATATTTGATTTAATATCAAATATTTAATTATTGTATACATTTTAATATTTTATTTTTATAAATTTTGAGCTCATGTAACTAAAAAAATATTTACACACATAATTATGGATTATGATGATTTAACACAATTTAATTATTTGTAAAATTAAAAAATTGCTTAGAAGTGACTTAAGAACATATAGTTTTAAAATTTTACATGAGTAGTAAAAAAAAAATTCTGAGTAGTATTACTTAAAAAATCTAATATAATTTAGAAAAATATTAATGCTGTTATGAAATTATTTGAATAAAAGCTGTTACAATTATTACTACTAAGATATGCTTTAAAATATTTTATATCACTATAAAGCAAAGAACTAAATCCAATTCATGACTATATTTTATGAAAAACAATAATCAAACTAATATATATATATATATATATATATATATATATATATATATATATATATATATATATATATATATATATATATATATATATATATATATAAACAATAATAAACATCGAATTTAATAATTAAATAAATGTATTGAATTCGATGTTTAGCCGGAAATTTTATTATTTTCTTACTTAATTCTGTTTGATTCTTTAATATTGGTATTTCGTATATTAAATCTCATTCATAATATAAAATTTAATTCAAAATAAATTTTTGATTATACTGTTACACAACGAATATTAAATCGAAGATTCCATTAAGAATAAGAATAATCGGCAATATTTCACTGGCCAATTAAATAACAACTGGTTTGCAATTCGTGCAAACCTTGTAAAATAAAAGGACAAGTACGTGTGTGTGTGATAAATCTTCGTCAAATATATTAATTACAATGTTTAAGTTTCTCTGCATAAGCATGATGAGCCATCATAAATTAGTAGACTATATTATTAAAAAATCACTTATATTTTTCAAAGATCTTGTGTGGAATAAGAGGTATAACCAATGAATAATTGAATAACGATATATATTTACATAAATAAATAGAAGGATGTTTATACTTATTATTCAATTATTCATTGGTTACCTCTTATTATTTATATAATAAGAGGTAACCAATGAATAATTGAATAACGATATATATTTACATAAATAAATAGAAGGATGTTTATACTTATTATTCAATTATTCATTGGTTACCTCTTATTATTTATATAATAAGAGGTAACCAATGAATAATTGAATAACGATATATATTTACATAAATAAATAGAAGGATGTTTATACTTAAGATGTTTAGAGTTTTTTTTTTTTTTTTTTTTTGACTGAAAATTTTTAAATAACTTGATGAAATATTGTATAATATTTTTAGATATTACTTACGAAAAATTAAATTTAAAATATAAAAATTTAATAAATATGTTAATAATGTGATAAATAAGAAGAAAATAGTTAATTTTTAAATTTATATTCAAAAAATTATTCATTGGTTACCTCTTATTATTTATATAATAAGAGGTAACCAATGAATAATTGAATAACCATACATTCTAAAGGATTTAATTTCTTAAATGGATATTTTAATAGAATCTGTTACTAGTTAAATAACCACATTCTTGATGAATTCTACTTTAAAACTCTTTGTGTAAGATTTTATATTTACTCTATACTCCTCAACTCTAAAAATTCAACCATACAATCTGAATATTCACCCATGTTTTAAACTTCACAGGATTATACCATATTTTTTTGACACATAAATTTTAACCAAAGAAATTCATTTTTTTTCCTCCTTCAGATTGATTTTACCTTTTAAGTGCATCATTACCTAGAAATATAAAATAAGTGAATTAGTAAAATAAGTTGTTCATTTTTCTACAGTCTCTTTCAGTTCAGATAGATTTAAAAGGGATAATTACCTTTTGCTAGAAGTACTTTTCAAAATGAGTTACATTCTGAAAATGATTCACTTATTTACTTTATTTTATTTTGAAATTATTCTTAAGAGGTAACCAATGAATAATTGAATAACGATATATATTTACATAAATAAATAGAAGGATGTTTATACTTAAGATGTTTAGAGTTTTTTTTTTTTTTTTTTTTTTTTTTTTTTTTACTGAAAATTTTTAAATAACTTGATGAAATATTGTATAATATTTTTAGATATTACTTACGAAAAATTAAATTTAAAATATAAAAATTTAATAAATATGTTAATAATGTGATAAATAAGAAGAAAATAGTTAATTTTTAAATTTATATTCAAAAAATTATTCACCATTAATTTTTCTATTTAAATTTTCCTAGAATAAAATTTATAAATAAGTGTCAGAATAAGGCATGACATTTCATTGAAACTATGGCTTCATTTAATTTCATTGAAATAAGTTTAACATTATTTTAATAGAATCTGTTACTAGTTAAATAACCTACATTCTTGATACTCTACTTTGAAACTTTTGTGTAAGATTTTATATTTATACCTATACTCCTCAACTCTAAAATTCAACCATACTCTGAATATTCAACATTTTTAAACTTCACGAGTTAAAAAAAAATACCATATTTTTCCTTGACACATAAATTTTAAAAAAGAAATTCATTTTTTTCTCCTTCAAGATTGATTTCTAGCCTTTTAAGTGCATCATTACCCTAGAAATATGAAAGGAAAGATGAATTAGTAAAATTCAAGGTGAGGTTGGATAAATATCTTCCAGTTTCAGAACAAGGGATAATTATTTATAAAATGTTTTTCAAAATAAATATACATTCTAAAGGATTTACTTTTTTTATTTATTTGAAATTTCTTAAGATATTAATACTTATCAAGTTATCCAATATTATAATCTAATTTTTCTAATATTAAAACATAAGGTTTGTATACAATATTTCGCAGTTTTTCAAAGGTTTTATTTTTTAAAACAAGTTATCACACATGCAATCTTATCATGTTTGTAAATAAAGAAATACATTTCATATTATTCCTTAGTGTATTTGATTTTAAACTTCTTTTATCATACATAAAGAAACTAATACCTAGCAAAATAACTATATCAGGTAATTTTTAAACTCTTGTGAGATTTAAAAATTTTACACTATCAATAATCATCTTGGTAGGTTTCTTTACGCTCAATATTATAAAATAAGTTTTTTAATAAGTTGTTAAATTTTTCTACGGTTCTTTCATTATTGCTAAGATAGATTTAAAATATTTTATTTACCTTTTGCTAGAAGCAATTTCAGAAATTTGAGTTTTTGAAAATGATTCACTTATTTGCTTATCTTTTTTATATTATTATTATAATAGTATATTAATATCATAAATATTGTTGAATGTCAGAAATTTATAAAAGGAAATTCATAGTTTACATTATTAGTTTATTTAATAAATTTAATTCCCCTATTACTAAATATATCTCAAAAAATATAATCTTTCAAATTAATTTGATTTTTAAAATAATTCTTTAGTGGAATTTATAGATGATTGATTGTTTTCAATAATTTAAAGCTCTAATGTATTTATCTTTGATAAAACAAAAATTATCTCATACTTTCAATAGGTTTTATCATCCAAATAAAATAAAAAGTAAAATACAATTATGCACTGAACTGAACTGAAGAGATTAGGTAAATTTTATAAACATGTTTTATTGCATATCTTTTTCTCGGTAAGAAAAGATAAATAAAATCTTTAAAATATTTAATTATAATCGTGACTTCTTGTATTAAAAATTTATTGAGCCCTACAGTAAAATGTCTTTATTACTGAATTAAACATATTAAAATAATATTTTAATATAAACTCGATTTATAGAGTGTCTCCTCCACCAGCATTTTAAGACTTAGAATAATTTACTTGGCTAACTTAATGAAATTTATTATTTATATTTCATTCAGCATCTTTTCCATCCTTATCAATTTTTAATTTAATAAAGATGGAACGAACACTATGAATATATTCCTAGGCAAAACTGCAATTTTTCTGAAACAACGTAATTAGTAAATAAGACCATGAAATGTTTTAATAAAAAGAGATTTGATTATAATATTTACAAAATGGTGCAAATTTATTCATGTGGGGAAAAATACAATTCGAGAGCTTATAATATTTAATATAGTGTAATAGAGAAGTAGATATGAATAACTGATAACAAAATGTTAAATTGAAAGCAATCATGATGTTTTAAAAAACAAAAGTTTTATTCAATTTAAATTTATTTGTATATCTAAATCATTATGGGAAAAACCAGCTGCTGTATTATTCAATTTTCGGTAATGAAAAATGAAATATGAATATAAACTTAAATTTCTCAAAACATTTTTTCAATATTAATATCAAAAAATCAAATACTTTCTAATTAAATAAATTTCAAAGACTTAATCTCAAATTTAATTCCTGAATTTCTTACAATAATAGGGCTTTTGAGAAATTGAATTCTTGGTTATTTTTCATTCCATTTGTTTTAATTTACTTTATTAAAACAATTAAATGTAAATATGTTTTGTTTTGCGATTAAAAGTCCTTAAAAAACTGAATTTTTTTAGGTAACTAATTGGAGAATATTTTGTGGTTTCTTAAGAAAAATTTTATTTGGATTTAAAATGTTATAAATTTTTCTATGTATCAAAACTCATCGTAACAGTACAAAATAAAAATAACGACATTATTTCAAATTAATAATTTTAATATTTATAATATAAATTATGATGTAGTAACAATATTTTATAATGTAAATATAAGTATTAAAATTTATTTGTGTTTAATTTGGCGTGTTTTCTTGTCTACGCACATGTTATGTAACTGTATCTAAATAATATGATGTGCATTTCACTTATCTACTTCAAATCCTTCAAACGTCACTAAAAATGGTGTTTAAAGATTTATGGAGTCTTCTTTCCATGAGAAGAAAAATAAACTTTAATGATTTAAAGTGAGGAATCGTTAATGTATGCATCTCTTTGTGGGAGAAAAATTGTGAGGAAGATAAGACTTGAAAAACAAATGAAATAAAAAAGAATGCATAGGATAGTACCACGATTTTATTACAATTTGAACCACTATACAAAATTTACGCAATCTTAAGAAATTTGATTTAAATCGTCAGTGCTTACTTAATTCAGTTTCTTTCTCCGTTTTTTGATCAAATTTGGAGTTTTTCAACTGTTACTCTTTTATTGTTATAATTTAAGCAGCATTTTTCTTACAACTTGTAGATTGTGATAGCTTGAGAACACATTAAATTTTATCCCATAAATATGTAAATGAATCGTCTATTAAAAGTAAAATTTACATTAAATTGTTTACAACTTGCAGATGATAGTTAATGTAGAATAAAATCTGTTTACAATCGATCTCTTTTATTCTATATATTAAATATCATCTGCAATAAGTCATAGTACTAATTAACTTTGGATATTCCATAGATTTATATACTTTAATGTAATTAAATACATATAATGTAAGTTTTTCTCACAGAATCATCACAGATAAATTCGAAGACAATTTTTAGATAGCAACATGTAATTATTTCTTTTAATACAAAAGCAAACTTTCTGATCCATATTGATGTTCCAATGTTTGAATTTGAAATATCCTTTCCTCCGTCAACTCATAAATTTATTTAAATGTGTTGCATAAAAATTACGCTTAATGATGTTTTTCATATGCATTTTTTATAAAACTACATTATAAATCTAAATTCTGGGATAATATCTGGTTCATCACACTTTTTGCTTATGAAAAGCAAATTGCATGTCATGTGGAAGTTTGTTAATGTGATAAATTCATTCAACGTCATTATGGTACAAATAACGCTTTTTATTCTTACTAATAATATAAGTACTTTACTAATAATGAATTATTTATTAGTAAGAATAAAAAGCGTTATTTGTTACATCGATGTAGTTAAAATTTTAGAAAAAGAAACAGATTAAAAAGACATAATTTTCTGAATATTTTTATAATTTCCTTACTTCAAAAATCTATTTAATTAAATCTCAAAGTCTTATAAATTTAATGCTATTGACTTACTAAATATTAGTGCGGCTCATTACTAGGAAGAAAGATGAAATCTTTTATTCAATCAATTTGCGTGGTAATTTAAAAATAGTTTTAGGCAATGCCAGTTTCGTTTTTTTTTAAATTCTATATTAGAGCAAAATTAACACTTGGCATTTTCTGGTTTTTCTTTTTATCTTCTAGTTAAAGTGGATCACTAATTTTTTTTTCAATGATAAAAAATGTACTTCTATCATATCAATTTGAAATAATCTTTTTTGGCCTAGATGATAAACACACTTTTTTTCCAGTTTTCAAATTCTATAAATATATTCCATTTTTAATCAACATTTATTCAAAACTAGAGATTCATTTTCCGCATTTGAATTTTATACATTGAGTTTCAAACAATGATATTTATAAACGAAATTTTATTTTTCAAGATTGAATTTGTAATCAGAAAAATGGTTTTATAGATTTTATTGCATTTTTGTATAATAATTATTTTATTTATCAATGATTTGAATTATACGAGGTAACTCAATAACCTAATTTTTACCAACTCATGGGACATGATACATATATGTGTGTGTTCTTCACATTACTAATTGATATTACTAATTAACATTATTAATTAACTAATTATTATTTTTCTTCTGCCTAATCATATGCTTTAAATTTGTATAAATACGATAGTTAAAGACAGTTATATTTCTATATCAAGAAAACATCTTCAAAAGATATTAATAATCGATTAATATTGCACATCCAAGGAATAATTTATTTCACTTATTTTTATATAAAAATATTATTTTATGTTACTTTATAATACCGTATATTTTAGTTTTTCTCCTGCAATTTTGTTCAGAACTGTACACCACCAATTTATAAAATTTCAAAATCAAGCGTTGTAACTGGCATAGTCACTATATATGAAAGTCAATGTCGAAGAGAATTTTTTGTAAATAATAAATAGTAATAAAATAAAACAGCAATGCAAATTTAAAAATTATGCACTTGTTCATATGTTGTAATAGTGAATACGACAATTCTGTATCTCTGCTATTTTTATAATAATAAAATTGTAATACGGTTACATATTGTTTTCAATCTTTACTTTTTTACTATCATTTACTCTACATCGTGTGATTTACCACGCAAAAGTCGAGCTTTATATAATGCCCATTTAATATTTACCGCGTATTATAGTTATTCTGAGACTTTTCTTAGGTACATACAACCTAGTAGGATCACATTCAGGGAATAAACAGAACATATTTAGAACAGATAAACATTCAGGGAATAACAGTGAAATCAGGGAATAAACATAGAAAATTTAAAAGCAACCATTACAATGAACATATACATGTAATAATATTACTCATTCCCGTTATTTATTAAAGATAGGGATCGAATCTGGAGCTTTCATTTCGAAGAACGCATGCCTATCTTTAGGCCCCAGAAAACATTGATTATAAGTACTTGTTTGACATTATTTTTTTATTTCTTCAATTTGCAATACGATTGAAAAATATTCTATTAATGAAATTGAAATATTTCATCGAAATTGATAATTTTTGCCAAATCTCCATATTTTACACATATACAGTTTATGATCAGACGTGGATGTGATATTTGTAAAAACCGTTGTTTTAAACTATCTAAATTTGTTTTCTTATTTTAAAAATTAAAAAGTTTATTATGTATTAAAATAATTACAAACTAACTGTGCATAGTTAATGGGAACAGGAAAAAATTTCCCAACATAAAAAATCTTGCATAATTGCTTTTCAAGAGACGCTGAAAGAAATCTTCCGTTGAATAATTACTAATTATAATTACACATTGACAAGTAAGCTTTTAGAAGTCACTTTTTAACTAATGATAATACTGTTGTTAGTATTCCTATTAAAAGAAAACATAATCAAAATTTTTTTTAATATTAAAAGAACATACGTAATTACAATTCTTTAATTTTTTTTATCCTTGTCAAAAACTTTACAAATTATTCAGTTCAAGGGTTTTCAAGCCTTACTTTAAAAATATAAAAATATGTAAATACATAATTTTTAATGAAAAAGAAATTGAATGATTTTGTTTACTATTTAAATAAAGAATTTACAACTGCGGAAATGACTGAAGAGAAAACTGTTTGAGAATTAGATTATTTCTGACATTTTTTATCAAATGGAATTAATGCTGCATATTACAAACTAGATCAAAATGTTTAATCATTTTTATACCAGTATTATTTACTTATTACATCAATTTTATACACATTGTGTTTATAAATAAATAATATATTTTATATTATTATTTAAAGTATGTGAATGATAATAAATATAATCAATAATAAATTAATTATTTGTTTTTTACGCTAGTAATGCATCATGAAAGTGAGAAAAATTTTAATTCCAATAATTTTAAAATTAAGATGGTGTAGGGAAAATCTATTTCAAAGTGCATCCAAAATTGTTTCGACATTTTTAGAAAATATTATTAAAAAACAAGATAATTAAGTATACAGTGATCTCGATTTATAAAACATAGTCTTAACACTTGAGTTTCAACAGGGATTCATAGTCTTATGCAATACACCAAAGATAATTGTGAACTTGTAAGAGTTACGTAACTCTTTACACTGATTAACGTACTGATCACGGCGATGACGAATGAGATAGCCGAGAAAGGATTCAATTTCCCCCCTACCCAGAGAGTGAATGTAAAAGAGACAGATGGGTAGACTCTTAAACCAGCGGAAAAGGTCAGTTCAAGATTAAGGTACCTGTTTCAGAGCAGCTTGTACTATGGATAAAGTAATGCGCATTTATATACTATTCAGAACGAAGGTAAACACGATCCAAATTAAGAGGGAGTTTTAGGAAATAATTTTTAAGGTATAAGAAAACTAGTGAGAAAAAATAAGTCTCTGTAATGTGTATCATTTATAAAAGAGGCGAATAAAAACTAACAATTGTCGAAGCGAATCGCACTTATTTTGTAACTGAATATACAGTCATATACGTTAAAATAAAGATTTTAAAACGCTTATTCAAAATGCTTCGTTTGACGGGGTAAATAAGAAATTAATAATTGCTCACCAGAAAGCATTGAACATTTTATTGAATTTCTGAGTTAAAAAGGAACCTTAACCGATTTAAAAACTAAAAATGGAATTCAATGTTTACATGAATAATTATGTTTCATAAAAAAGTTTTATTTTTGTGTTCAGTTATGAAATACGTTCAACTTTTTATCCGTAATTTGTTGTTTCACTGGATCGACCAAGATATGAACCATAAAAAAGAGTATGGTAAAAAATAAAAATAAATAAATATTCAATAATGGAGTTATAAGATTTAATTAACTACATTTAGAAGTAATTTGGAATGTTTCCCTTGTATTAACTACATCTAACTATTGTAAGCCGCTCTTTGTTAATCCTTAGTTTAATTTTAAATGCACAAAAGTAGCTGGATTTTATTTTAATGGTTTTACTGATGATTTTAGTTGTCACAGAGCCAAGATCATTTATAGCATAATTTATTATAGAATTCGTTTTTGCTCTGTGATTTTTTATAGATTCTGCAAATGTTTCTTTTTTATTTTAATAAATGTTTCATTAATTTAATCATATACATTATTTAATCAGTAAGAAAATGTAGACGTTGTATTTTGGAAGTGAATCACATATATATATTACCCGAAATGAAATTCATTAAACAAATAATATTATTTTAATGGTGATTTTGTATCTTAATGCCACCGAAATTAAAGTAGTTTTTAATGTATGAAATAAAGATACTTTTATTTTCAGTGGCTGAATGTATTAAAAATTATGATTTAAAATCAATGCTTAAAGAAATCAATAAAAAAAAACAATTAGTTAAAAGTTAATATATACAATATTTTATTGCTCGTATAAATATGTTTGCAACTGAAGAGTTCGAATGATGGAAGTATAGTAAAATAAACAGCTTTCAGTTTGAGATGAATTGATAAGTTAAACCAAAAGAAAATAATGCTTTCAATTAGTTGTATTTGATAAGATTTCAAAATATATATTTGTAATTGTTCTTGAAGAAACATATGTACAAAAACTATAGGCATATTTTAAATTGAAAATTCACTTGGCAATAAAAGTTATTTTATTGATTAAAAATAATGAACAATATTCTATTTTTCATATATACTAACACTAAATTCTATTTATTAGTTAAAAAATAAAATATTTTCAAAGAATTTAATAATTTAAATAAAATACAACCTATTGTTTTATTCATTTAAACATATAAAAATAGCTTAATTTAATATTTAAAACACTAACGTTTCCCTAAATACGATGATTTATTAAATTGCAGTTCACGTGAATGAAAAAATTTTGAAGGAGTAAAATTAATGAATAATTTCATTAATAAATTTAAAAGTTATATTTAAAATGACTTACACTCTCCATAAAATTTATAAGTATTATACTGTCAGAATGATCAAAATTAAATTTGATTTTTTAGTAATTGTAATTTAATGTTTATTTTTAATAATATAATTATGAACTTGTAATAGTTAATTGTGTAGATTTTCAAGTCGTTTTTCAAAATTTAATTTCATTTTACAATTTATTACCTGTACATTTTGAAATAAAATAAAGCTATCTTGAAAAATTCTATTTAGAAAAAAACCAAAATTCATTTTATTTCTGTTTTAAATTTTAAGTAATTTATGAAAACATACAAAATTCTAAGCATTTTCCTTAAATTTTGTTAATAATCATGCATACTGAAAAATTGCATCTGATGAATTGTACTTATTTAAATTAGATAATCTTGCTATCAAAATCAGATTAAATTAAAAAAATATTTATGAAAATAAATTTCGAAATGTGTATTTACATTCATTACTCTTAAAACAAATGTAAGCTATAATCATATTTGGAGATAATCGTTATTTTCAATGAATGAGAAATTATTGAATATTAAAATCATGCAAAAATAGAATATGTAGACTCATATTGAATTCCCCTAACATACGTAGGCAATAAAACTAAAATAGCTACTTAAAAAACTAAATGCCGTCTTAGTAAGTTTATTCATTATTTTATTGTATGAAACTTGTTTCGGGACAAATTCTGAAAATTTGGCGTCAACTCGTTCTTCTGTCTCACATAAGGTGGGCGTAATCTAGTTCTATTTTGTAATCATTTCATTCCAAATTAGGCGTTGATTACATGGTTTTTGATACCAGCAAGAATTGATTCTTTCACATTCATCACGCTTAATTAATTTGCTTTTAAATACGAATGTCGCTTTATATGCACATTTTTAATCATTTATTTTATTCTTTTTATTTAGATGAATGCATATCTTTTAAGTTTAGTCAGATAACTCCATTTTCTTTCCGACTAAATACGATTCTTTTAGTTGGTGAATTTTACAAATTGAGCTAAATGATTTTCCTTATGAGTAAAGCTAACTTTCATTATTTATTATTTAGATTCACTTTAACTTAAATAAATGATGAAAGATTGAAATCTATTTAGAAAATGCAGTAAATTCATAAACTCCGAAAATGTATGCATGAATAATATGATGCGTTTTATCAATGGAAATGAATGGAAATGGAATGATTTTTAAATGGGTGTTTCAGATCATTGTCCCGGTTAGGTGGTCAGGTTAGCACGAAACAACTTGTATTTAATTCCTAAACATGATTTTTATTCAGTTTTATAGACCCAGAAACAGATGAGAGGCTGAGTCGATCTTGCCCAGATTATCATTTCTTATCCATTTTTATTCATAAAAATTTACTAATTTATATGATTTACTAAGTAAGATATTTATAAGAGTACATCTAATTGTTATTCTGATGCAAATGGAAAGTAAAATCTCTGACAAAATCCATGATTCTTTTTTGTTATTTATTAGTTTAATTAAAAAAGAATTTCTAATTTCAGTAACTTATTTTTTTGTTTTTAATTAACATGTAATAACTATATAATAAAAGCCTTAATTAGTGAAACAGTAAATAAATGTGTAAGAAAATAAATGATAAATAAATGAATCAATTAACAATGAACAAAATCATAAGTAGTATTTTTATGTGTTGATATAACTGTTTGTAAATTTTTGAGATTTTTCATAATATTTTACTTCTACCTCATAATATTTATAATCACAAAATAAAATAGTTGTTAAAATGTTAAGCAAAAAATAGTCCACCGTGTTTCAAAAATTAATTGTTTTCGTGTTTAATAAAAGAGTTTGCAAAAATAATTTTTCTCTTTCATTCTATTTTTGGTTACAATCCCAAATCAGTATTAAATATGACTTTTTTAATCAGTCGTTATATGAAAAGTTTTGCTAAATATTTATCGAAATAATTGAAGATAAAACTCAAATTATATATTTTTTATTTCGTCATATTAGACAATTGTAATATATAATATTAAGGAGTTTTTACTTTGTTATCGATGGAAGTTAAAATATTAAGATTAAGCACAATAATCTAACACAAACGTTTTCAAAAGATATTTAATTAAGCTATATATATATATATATATATATATATATATATATATATATATATATATATATATATATATATATATATATATATATATATATATATATATATATATATATATATATATATATATATATATATATATATATATATGTATATATATCATGAAATTTTAATATAAACTGCCCTAGGATGCAGTAAGAATTTTTCTAATATTCCCAGCGTATTATATTTGAAAAAAGAAGCGGTAACTCTAACGATATCTATAATTTTTCAACTACTAAAATTATGCCATTATTTATAAATGACAACTATTGATTTCCATCTCTCATATCTGTCATTAAAACAATTTTTATTATTTTTTTTTTACCTATTCTAACACTATTTATGTGCTTTTTAACTCCTTGTTCTTAAAAAAAAATGCAATTTGCTTTCAAGCAATGATGAGAATAACGGATGATTGCGTAATTTTTATTTTTAAATATTATTTTAATCTGAAAGTAAATATATGTTTTAAAAAATTATTCTTATTTTTATCCTTTTGCTTGTAAATTCTTCAGAAATAATGCATTAGTTGCATTTTTCTTTGGAAAAAGCTGCTTTTTTCGTGTCTTAAAGCCTTGTGGGAACCCAAACTAAACAATTGAACATAGCATGTAAATCCGTAGGAATATCTCTACTTCTTAATCCTTGCAAAGTATTTTAGAAAGCTGAGTAATCTGCTGAATAAATCTCGTTGATTGTTTATTTTTCCCCCTTTTAATATCCCTAAAGTGAAGCACCTGACGGAATATTCCCTACCGAGATAAAAAATGAGAAAACAAGAATTCCCTCTTCGCTTTGACGATCGCAGAGTTTACCTTAGCCTTTTACCTACCAGTTTCTTAAGCCTGAACCAGTTTTACGGCTTCGCTTCTGTATTCCCGATCCGTGCGAGGCTGCGATTTCACTCATAGTCCATCGCGATTTTCTCTAGCTGTTCGCGGAAAGGCGGGTTCTGGAGAGAGAGAGCTATCGTTCTTCAGGAAGGAATCTGTGCTTACAGGTGTTTAGGTGCAAAGCAAGGCAGAACTTGTAGGACATAATGATTACATATTACGCTATAGTTTCTTGAAAAAATCCAGTGTGTGGCGCTTAATTCACGTGACTACTGAAAGGGAATTTTCAAAAACAAGCATGGATTGTACTATTCTAACTGAATCGGAAGAGGGATTTTCCCTAATTTAATTAAGAACTTTTATAATTAAATTTGTGGTAAGATTTCGTCTCCGCAGAACGCACCTTATTTTCTTTGATTATAAAGATCACAACAAGATAAATCACCTTCTGATTGGATGTTTCTTTTTGTTATAAATAAGTTATCATGGCGGATTTCATGTCCATGAGAAAATTAGGACCGATTTCCTTGAAAGAATATTTTACTCTTTTGGAAAAAATAAGGAAGCTGTCCGCTATAGTGTCCATGCTGAACAATTTAAATATTCAAAATCTCCATACATCGGAATATTTTTAATAGGCTACCATGGAAAATTAACCAGAGTGATTATTAACTTCAGTGATTCTTTCCTTGTGGATTAAAATATTGAAGTGGAACTGTGAACTAGGAAATATCTAACTAGAAATGGAATAAAATTCTCAAACTACCTATTTATAGCCATTCTGAAGTAAGTAAATAGATGCTTAAATAAGATAACAATATTGAAATATTCTTATGATCTCTCTCAATATATTTTTATTAATATATTGTTATAATATCTTTTCTACATTTGTATATGTCAAACGGTTTTTTGGTGATTCTATGTTGTTTCATTCTCAAGAAAGAATTCGTATTTTAAATGGGGAAAAAAACTTAGATTGATTTTCTTAATTTATTTTACTTAATTTTTTATATCAGAAATAATAAATGCTATTACTAAAATTGAAGGACACTCTTTGATTTTCTAAGTGTAATATCCTTGTGCTTAATTCTTCTAACAACTGGGATTTTAGCTACTCGATGCTACTACCCACATCTCAAGGTAATATATGGACGGGGCGGTTTTAGACCCAAAAGATCCATTTAATGCCTTCTTAATTTTTGTTTATTTTAAAACATTTCTTTCATATTATTTATTTAGTCTAAAACCTCTAAAATGTTGTGAAAGAGAATTATTAACATTTATTATATATAAACACTGTACAAGAAGATTATTAATTGGTTGATGCTTTCAAATATTGCATATATTTTTACTGTTGCCTTACCAAAAGAAAAAAAAATTTTTATTCTACTAAATCTGCTAATTTGAAGAATGTAATTCTCTCTTTTATAGTTTTATTTTTCACATATATGAGAACCAATTCTATAATTTTTTACAAATCTAATCGTAATTTCTAGTGTTGGACATTTATATTTTAGGACTATGTTATTATTAAAAAAACTAATTATTCACTTTGGGAATTTTATAATCTTAAGAACATTTTAATAAAAAAATTTTCTATAAAGCTATTAGAATAAATTTATATAATATTCACATGCTCCATTTTACGTGATAAATAAAACTAACAATATATTTGAAAAATTAAAAAGAAATTGGATATTTTCAAAAACTATTTTCTTCAACTAACTAGGATTCTTTATATTTAAAAAATTAAAATACAAATTTAAATTTTAATTAAATTTGTATTTTAATTTAATTTTAATCATTAAAATTAAAATACAAATTTAAATTTTAATTTTTTAAACATGAAGAATCCTAGTTAGTTGAAGAAAATAGTTTTTGAAAATGTCCAATTTCTTTTTAATTTCTAATAATAAAATACAAATTTAAATTTTGTAAAAACTAAACCTGGTAATATTTTATTGTTTCAGTAGATTTGTTTTCTAAAAGCCATTTTTCATGCATTTATCTTAAAAATTGTCGTTAAATTAAAAAGGGAAAAATATTATTAGAATGAAATATATAATTAATTGAAATATGGTTGGTACAGTATGTAATTTAAAAATTGAAATTAAAAAAGTGTATGGATTGGAAAAAATAATTTTACTCAAAAAACTTCTATTTAAAAAATGTTATTGTGTATTTTAAAATGAAATGTTTTATTTTCTCGTTATATACATTTTTTGTATTTTTTTATTTAAATGTTTTTTATGGCTCTACTAATAATAATTCTACCAATTCTGAAAGGAGTTTATTTAGAACAATCCAAAGTAAATTTTAAATAATAATTTTATAGAAAAACTCTTAAAGAATTCCTAGTTTTATTAATTAGTAAATATGAACGATAGAAAACGTAGAAATCACCGATTTTGCAAGACATATTTTGTTAAAAAGACTTATTTCATTTTCCAGACACTAAAATATTTATTTTTCAACATCAAACACGTATTACTGTATCACCCTGTTTTAATCTTGTGTAAATATTTATGACAAAAAAATTGTAGCTATATATTAAATTTTAAACTATGCACTATTAATAGTAAAAAAAAATCATTATGAAAATTATATATATTTAACTAGTTATACTGGGAAATATATGAGAATAATTAATATCTTAATAATATGAACTCTCTCTCTCTGATTTACTTAATTATCTTTTAAAAAGCCTTGTTCAATGTTCATCTAAGTAGTAAGAAAGAGAAAAAAATATAATTATGTACTAAATATTTCGAAGTATTTCAAAAAAAACTGGTTATGATATTTCAAATAAAAGGGTGATGATCATAGGCATAAAATTTTGGTTTATTATTTTTTTTTATGAGCTGGTATTTTCGGAAGCTGATGAAAACTTTTTATTTTCATGACGGATTCCTCATTCAGAATTTTTCAAATAAATAATATAGTCTAGGGAAAGTTTCGCACATACTATGTGAGGTCACGTTTAAGAAAAAAAAAAAAAAAAAAAAAACATAAAAATTAAAAAGAAATTCAATTCCGGAAAAAAAAAACATTAGATACATTTTTGTGTTCAAAGATCTTCAGTTTCCGCTAGGTAAGATGTTGCACCGCATGATTTACGAAACTCAAAGGACTGCATTCCATGGAGATTCAAATTACTAGCATTGGACCCTAAGCTAAAAATAGTAAGGCCAGAAAAGAAAACAAATGTTACAGAGAATAAAAAGCAATGGATCGTAGAGGGAGTGAGAAACAGAAAAATAAAATAATAAAACGGTAAGATCTTAGAAGTCAGTTATTAAGAAGATAAAAATAAACGAAATCAGACATCTGCGTAATCTTAGGTTTCCCCATTGTTCCCTCGCACCCGTGCTCGACTTTTATCGAGTCATCTACATTGCGGTACATTGTGTAAAAAATACTGTTCTAAATCGTTACACGCGATTTCTTCTTCTTTTTGGATTAAAAGGATATTCTTCTAACTTTAGAAATTCTGATCCTTTCTCTTCTAACGCCACTATCACGAAAACATTCTGTTTTGGTCCATTGTTCTTCTTTTTCGCATGCCGTTCGATCTGAAACTGTTCGTGAAGCGTTCCTTCACGTCATTTTTCTTTTCGGCTTCAGGGTGGGATCTGGCATCACGAAACCCTTTTCAGAAAATAACGGCATAAATTGAAAAGAATAACATCGCGCGGATCGCTTTGCATGTTCGAACGAGTAGATCCGTTTTATTTTATGAATTCTTGTGCGTGCCAGATTTCAGACGATTTCAAAAAAACCCGAAAGAGATAGTTTTGGAATTTTTCTTATTTTCATTAATATTTAACAGGGTAATTGCTTTTTGTACTATAAGTAATGCAATTAAAATAAAAAAGTTACTTATATATCATCAATCATAAACGAATTCCTTTTCTTACACAACTTCAAATTTATTTTATAGGCTTATACTTATATATAAGCCTATTGATCTATTTTCAAGCATTTATTATTTTTATTGATATTTAGAATTATAGCTTACTAAAAGTGGATGGATAAATATAAGGAAAAATTTTCTAAAGATTATTTTCTAGATACTTTTATAAACATAAAAGTTTTATAGTTACAATAAATTTATAATAAGGTTATTTTTGAAATGTTTATTTTATTTTATTTAGATTTCCAAAATCTATAATGTTAAGAGAATTTATTATTTTTATATAATAACAGTACTTAAAAATAAGTATTGTTCATAGCAGTATTTTATACAACGTCCAGCTATTAGCATTTCTTCCTATCAGCACTACGAGGGACCAAAACGACTTCACCTTATAGAGTAGAGCACTCAATATGGGTGCAGTTGAGGCCCTAGTGGGTAGGTGCTTGTAATTTAGACACACAGAGACCATGCAAAAGATTTGACCTAACTCCCCAAAAGGTACCATTTTCCTTTACGACCACGACATATTTAATGAGCCCAAGCCACCATTAGCGCACACGATGTATCTTCGTTTGGGTTGGTATTAAAACTCACAACCTTTCATCAATGAGGAAGATATCACTAACCAACCAGACTATCACGGCCTCAAATATAAGCTATGTCAGTTTAGATTTGTATGTTAGTTTCATAATCTGTGTCAGTTTCCCTTTTAAATAACTATAATATTTTAGTAAATTTCAGTATTCCTTAAAATATCTGAAAAATTAGAATCTCGCAGAAAATAATTTATACTTTAAAATGTTTAACACTTTTAATTCAACAACTTACATATAAATATAAATAGTGCATTTGTTACCAGCCTTTCATTCCTTTAGTGTGCCCGTAAAGTTGAGTATCAAGTTTGCTCTTAGGTGTACTTAATAATTTATACTTAAACACAAGAGGTTTCGCGTTAGGCTGACCTCTTACTCAGTGCATACATTTCGCACTCTTGAGCCTTCTATTACGAACGCTGACACGGACACTGTAGGCCTTGACCCCACGGAGTCGTTGTGCCACTGAGCTTAGTATAGTTTAGTTTAGTATGTTTGTTACCAAATTTCGCTAAGAGAAGCATTATTTGCCATGGGTGGTGATTGGGAGGGTGACCATGTACACCCTCTCACTGGGTTGCTGGAACTCTGTAAGTTGGTGACGTGTCCATTTTAATGTGTGATGTTTAAAAGTCCTTCTGCTGGTGTGTCATGAACGCGAAGACGAGGGTGCCAGCTCAGGTGTGACCTTGTCTCGTAACCGGGGTTCAGAATTACGAGGTACTAGGTGATGGGCGAGTATTCCAAACCTGTTAACTTAAAGGTACAGTCCGGGGCTCGCCTACACTACTATCTATGTATGTTATCAAATTCCAACATGAATCCAAGATGTGGAATATAAATTTGCTGCTGTCTTGTAATTTTTAGCGAAATAATAAATTTAGGATGACATACCGTCATTTCCTTAATTCCTCATTATTCTACATTGATTAATCATTTTTTGTTTGCTTTTCGTTTTATTATTATTAATGCTTTTCGTTTTACATAAGATTAGCATTATATATGTAAGAAAATTAAATCTTCTTTGAAGGGATACTGAACATTATAGTTGCAGAATTAGTCATAAAACTCTGAATAAATTGACTAGAAAAAACTAGTCATAGAATTAATGAATTAGTTATGAAATTTTTAGAAATCTATATTGTCTTATTACTTATACATAAATAGAATTTCTAGTAAAATTATAATTCATTTAAAAATTGTCTTTGAAATGATATTATTTAGTTTAATTTAATTTTACCTATTTACAAATAAATTAAGGAAGGAGTAAATAAAAATTATTTTTAAAAAATTAGAAAAAAATAAAAATAAAAATATGCAATAACTTAGAAACAAAAAGAAAAGAATCAGAACTTAGAACATTGTTTGGAGCTTTATTTTTGTAACATATTAGGTACTTTCAATTTTTACCCATTAAACAAAATGGAAACATAGATACAAAAGTGTAACCACTTGTTGCCTAACTTTTTATGGAGCAAAATAAATTGTTAGAAACAAAAAGATACAAGTCATTAAAGCTTTATAATGATTATAACGAACTCAAACGCTTCTATTGAATAACACTTCAGTAATGAGTCGGTCCTCCTGTATATTTTAAAATAAATACGCATTGCATATTTAAGGATTTTGGCAGCCACTAAATACATTGCTCAAATCCAATTGAAAAACTAAAATTTGCTGCCAAAACAACCATTCATGACAGCGGCATAAAAAGAAAACGAACATAAACAAACCGAAATCGGAGTTTATACGTGCTAAGAGGAACAAAACATGGAACGATTTTGTGGCATTTCACAAATATATGTCAACTCTCTGACATGCATGAGTTCATAACAGCTGTTCTGAATGTTAATGCACTGCAGAACTGATGGCCCCACTGACTCCTATTTTTCTTCAGGTAAAAATCGGATTACTGCATTGGTTGGGCGACGGACCAATTTTCTACTTACCATAAAGATCTTTGCTTGATCTTCCTTACCAGGAAAGATGCTATTTCCGTGTCATTTGGTTCGCCATCTGAATCCGGGAGCACTGTTTGGGAAGAAGTTAGTCACTGTGCCTAGAAAATATTTGAATAGTTCCATTGAGTATATATGCGAAGTGATCTCAAATTAATTTAATTGATACAGATAAAATTATTAGGAATTTTCTAAAACACAAATTACTTATTTTTATATAGCATTTAAAGTATAATGCGTAAAATGTAATATTATACCACAATGTTAAGTTTCAATTAAAAAAGTATTCAAATTGCGCTATAAAATAGTAAATCTACTATTTGTTTCTTAAGAATAAACATTATATTTGTTAAATTTATGCTATAAAATTTGCAATGTTTTTCAATTAATTATTATGCGCGTGTGTGAAATGTTTATTTTTACTAAATTAAGACATTGACTTTTTTTTTCAAGACTCATATTATTTTTGATGTTATGATATTATAGATATGAAATAAATAAATAAAAATTTTTTTTACGGTTGGAAAATAGTTCTATTGTATTATTATTGACTAAGGGGTAATTACGTATGTATATGAATTAAGACTAAGAGAAAAATGTTTCAATTGCAGGGAAACATATCTTTATTTCTAAACTATTAAAGTGAGGGATTTTTTGTCGTATATCAAAACAATGAGAGTGTTTTATATAGAAACTGATTTCTTCATAGAGTAAGAAGTAAACTTTCAAATTAATATTTTAAAACCAGCACTAATGAAATAAAACTAGCAATGATAAAAAAACACAACTTTTTTATTTTGTCCTTTAATTATCAAAAAAAAAAAAAAAAAAAAAAATTTCATAAAAATGTTAATTTCTAAAATTTCTGTGATAATTGGATTAAAAATTTCTTTTTATAGTATGCCAACAAACCCATTTCAAGGATAAGGGAAACATTTAGATATATGCATTATATAATTTTTAAAATATTCAGTATTTTAAATGAACTAATTACACCTTGAATCTCAAATAATTTCGTATCATGGATTTAGACAATGTTCCTTAGTGATATTTTTTACAGAATTATATTCCCAGCCTAAATAATCTTTAAATATTTGGAAAAAAATATTATTTTAAACATTAAAACTTTGCGATCAAAATCATGATAAATTTCGTTTTTAATACGAAAATACTATTGATGATTTCAATATGCGAAAACTAACACAGCTACAGTTCAAAAATCAATTTGTTTTTCTTAGTAATAAATCATCAGTTTGTTTTTCTTAGTAATAAATCATAGTCAACAGACATTTTTAAATTTTTAGTAAAATAATTCTCCTTTATTGGTTCCGTTCAAAGTTATTTTTTAAAATAATTTATTTAAAAATTTACGTGCACATAGTTTATTATTTGTATCTAAGAAAAATGGAAATGATATTGTCTATTCAATATTAAAATATGTTTTAATGTCTAGTTTATTTGAATGAATTATACATTTTTAATATCAATGAAAAACTCATACTCTTATGAAATGATAACTGTGTTTATATTAATAAATAGTTTAGTATTTATAACAAGTTATCAATATTCAAATAAGCATTTGTGATGTGAATGTTAGCCTTATCACATTGGACGTATTTATAATGGTATTTTTGTCAAGTTTTTACTCTTAAAACATGAATTGATAATTACGAACAACTCCATTCGATTTCCGACAACTTTCTGTTGAGTTACAAGTCTTGCTTCCCATTTACTTGCTCGGAAACCTGTTTCATTTATAAGATATTTCACAGGAATAGCTATAGCTTTCGTAATTACAGAATTTTTTTCTTTTACTCTTTCGACTGCCTTAGCCTCATTCTTCACCAAAGATCACCGAAGAACTAATAACTTTCTGTTTGACCTACGGCATACTTTCTTGTAAGCAAATAAATAACAACAACAACGGTTGATAGACGCAAACAGTGTTGAGGTCGATGAGGAAATAATTCACATAAAAGTCAAACAGAAAATTATAGCAAAAGAATGTGGAGGAACAAGGTTTAAAAGCTTCTTTGAGTTATTTGATTATCTTCGAAAATGTGAATTAAAAACATGAAGACATTTTCCAAAAGGCAAGTAACCTAAATTATCGAACTTCCAAATTTCATTAGTTTTTTGGTATGCATAATGAAGAATTATTAAACAAAATACGGACTAAGCAAAACTGTTCTAGTTTTATTTAGGTTAAGAAGATAGCCATCGTTTGTAAAAGCATATATTTGATAGTGAGAGTATGTTCCTGGAATAGAAAAGTTCCAAGTTCGATTTCACATCCAGTGTTAACCAACAAATAATACATATTGTGATAATGTTTTTTTTTTCATATATTATTTTTATGAAAAGACTTAAGGTTTTCTTTTCTGATGCATTTGAATACGATTTAATAGAACTAAAAACTCTCTTAAGAACATAGAATGTATTGGACGTCTAAAATGCCTTATAACAGCCTAACTGTTAGGTAATAATAGTGGCAATTTAAAAATCCATTCTTCATAGAATTTTATAGAATATTACAACTATTCTTCATAACATGCTTTTTATGTTCAGTTCAAAATACTACGAAAATATTCTTAAGAACAAATAAATTGGAAAAAATACAAAACACATACAGAAAATTAAATGGCAATGCAAGATTTTTCCCCATTGCTGTCAATCAAAAATATTTGAAAATCTAAGCAGAATAAAACTATAAAAATATCATTTCCTGTAAAGGGTGATTTATTTTAAACATAAGCTTAAACTACTGCAAATTTCATATTATTCCGAAATTAATGAGTTACTAACTATGAATGTGTTTTCAGTTTAGAAAATTTCGTCAACCGAATAATCTATGCATGTTTTATAATTATTCAAGTGTTAAAATAAATTTAAAATTCGAATTTCCCTTTTCTAGCTAAATAAAGGCTAAAAATTTTTTCAAGACCCACACAAGTGTGACGGTCAATATTCCCTTCATCCACATAAATTTTTTTTAAAGCTTTAATGTGAAACGCTGCTTTGCGTCGATGGATTCGAATGCTTGGGGGGTGGAATAACTTCGAAGAAAAAAGTTAATCGCCATGGCGTCTATTGACACGATTTCTTAAAATTTGATGTTTGAATCTCATGATTGAGCTTAAGGTACTCTTTCGCATGTGCTTAATCAGCTTATAAAAGGGAGCAGAAAATGCATTTGCACTTTCACTGATTTTCCTTTTGCAGATAATCGACATTTAATTTTTTTTTATTTTTTTGAAGTGATAAGAGAAATTCACTTTCTTCTAATATTCTGCAGAATAGTGATTGATATCTTTATCTATAAGCTCTTACTAAACTCAATGAATATTTATTTAGTAAATCAAAAAAGTTTATTAATTCACAAATGCTCCAAATTTTAAATAGAATCATGAAGTGTATTAAATGTTTAGAAATAATTCATACTTTAACTCTATCACGTTTAGGGATAAGAACGTTAACAAGTAAATTTTATACTTAAATTTTCAGGGTAAATACATAAGATTAGTAAAAAGTTATCAAATAAAAATGTAAAAAAAATAAATTTTTGTCGCAACCATCATGGAATTCTAATTAAATAGCGTTTTATTTAGTATTAAGATTCAATTAAAACAAAATTGTATCTTAAAGGCGCGAATTAATAAAATTCCTTTCTTAGAAGTTGAGCATCAAATGTATAATTTATATATACATATTTAACATATTATCAATGAAAATGATAACAATATTTTTATAATTATTATTCCATTAAAATGATAATTAAATAATTAAAAATAGCTTATAACTTATTGCATGAAAATAAGTTACTCATTTAAAAGATCGCTTGGAATTAAGAAACTATGATAAGAGGAAGATAACTTAAAAATGGAAAAAATTACAACATTGATGGTGTTAAAAATGGGAAATAAATTGGAATTTCAGAATAAGCTTTACTTGAAAATAGAAAAATCTTGCCTCTTGGAAATTTTACACTCTTTGTCTTAAATAAATATTATGATACAACTAACTTATGGAAGCTAGTATACAAATTCAATTCAAATTGTAATACCAGATGTATTAGTAATCTTGGGTATTAAAGTTCGTTAAACTTGTAAAATAGAGTAAAAACATTTGCGACGAATGTATTGTATGCACTTTTTGCAAAAGTTAAAAATAATGTTGAAAAATAAATTTTGAAGAGATTTTGAGTTTTAAGTAAAGTAGTATTTTAAATAGAGCAGAATAAAACTTCCTTAACAGAATACCATTCAACTTTGAAAATAAGTTTTTTATGATAGTTCTATGTCACAGTTTAATAAAATTTAGTAACTATAAATAACTGAAACATGTAGTAATTATTAGATTTTTAAAAGTAACGCACTTCTTTTACTTAAGATTAGTTCGTTACTTTTTTTGAAGAACACAAAAACTAATGATGTTAACTTTTTTCTTTGTCATTAGCATTATTAAAAGAATGCTTAAAAATGGCCTAAAATTTCGATGAAAACTGATTTTTACATAAATATTAGCTTTCATCGCAACTAATAATGCAAAATGTTGAAAGAAATATATCAGTGCAAGACATATTTTATATACCGAATATTTTACAATAAATTTTAAATATGCTATTCTCTAGAAAAAGAAACTTCGAGACAGGGAAAAGTTTGCCCATGTGAAAAAATGTTAACATTTGAATAATTAAAGTTTTTAAGGCTTGTTAGTACCTAGTTATGATAAGGATACCTAACCGAAGCGAAAGAAAAAGTGTCATATGTAGTAGTGTAGGGATAAAGTAATAGTTATCATGAATCTTCCTAAAATATAATACTTCTCCAGTTTTTTTTAAGGAACTTCTTGATAGTCTTTTATGAGAAAAATGTAATTAATTTAGAAGCGTTCACAAAATACTTAAAGAATACTTGCAGTTTCTCTAAGAGTTAGAAAAAAGAAAAGAGGTGGAGACATTTTGAATATCATCAATTTAGTTTAATACATTGGTATTTTGTGAAGATAATTTTTTTAGTGAGAAACAAAAAACTATAACAAATTATTCAATGCCTGTCTCTCAATTAAGTTTAAAATATGTGATATAAAGTGCTTTTTTTCTCTGTTGTTCAAAAGAAAACGGTACAATTTGTGGCAGACAATTGTAATGAACTTCAAATGGTTTTCTTTTGGTGTCTAATTTGTAATAGTAGTTTAGCAATTATCAAAAGCTCTTGTAAACATTTGTCAAACATAAATCTTTCGCTTCCCCTCTAATGATTTCACTTCCGAGTTGGTTGATCAGCAGAGCATAAGCTCTTGAAATGCTTGGTCAGGCGAAAGCATTCAGCGGATCTTCCACTTATCTAAAAGGGGAGGGCATCGTTAGGCAATGAGTCAGTTCTTTCCTATCAGTGTGGTCGGTGTCATCTTTCTGTCCCATACCGTCCCTAAGCAATCCCTCACAATTGGCTTAGTTGCCTGTATCTTTGGCGAATTATGACACTTCCGCATTCATAAGCGAGCGAGATCTTTTGTGTTATCAGAGATGTGAAATTACCCATTTGTAGTTTTAATGACAGCAGACATTCGTTGTCCTGCATGAAAAATGTGACAGTGGATTAGATAATTATAGGCTAGATAATAGATGTATGAATGATATACTTACAGAATAAAATTTGATGTTCATAATAATTTGAAATTTTATAAGAAAAACATCAAAATATTTGAAATGAAAAATTAAATTATATTTATGCAATTTTTTATTCATCGTTTGTTAATTTTCCCACAAAATTTTTAATGGATAGTCTATATTTATTATCGCTATATAAAAACATTTATATATATATATATATATATATATATATATATATATATATATATATATATATATATATATATATATATATATATATATATATATATCAGTATCATTGGTTTATTTAAATCTACAAAAATTTTGTTTCGATTTCATTGAACTGATTATTAATAAATTACAATTTAATATTGGGAATGAATTATTTATTATAATCACATAATTAAAAGATTAATTATTCAAACTTTTCTCACAAGTTTTTATAACTCTATACTTTTTATCCAAAATTCAACATTTCATTATTTATTTATTTAAAATTATATTCATTTAATTGTAATTTTTATATTATATTTCAACTGTCTGTCGATGCAATGTCTCTAAATAGCGATTTTTTTTAATGTCTACGTTATGCTTACTAAGCAGATGATAATTTTCAGCAAAATTTCTTAGGAAAAAACAAAACGTGGACCTCCTAAAAATAACTGTTTTCTAATATTTAGGTATGTGTCAAAAATATTTTTTGCTGATAAAATATTTTTGCTATAATATATTATTAAGAAAAAGTTTTCATTTATTTCTCTCATCACATTGTTTTTGTTTTTAATATCCAATGAGCGAATGAAAATAATTTTCACATAAATTGTAATTCTTGTGGGACTTGTTCATCAAAAAGAAATAAATTAATTTTGGTCAATAAAAACAAGTAATTGATAATTATATTTAAGTCTTTTTTGTATTTTTTTATTTACATCATATTGACACATTCAGTTAAAAATTTTGACAAAAACTATTATAGCATTTTTTATTTGAATGTAATTTATAGATTTTTAAGTAAGTGATCTGTTAAATTTAAAAACTCATAAGGTTCCTCCTATAAATTGAGATTATTTCAGTATATATGTTTGACATCGTAAGTATTTTGTATGCATCCAATCTTTATATAATGACTTTTCTTTGACTCAATATCCAAAATACATTATTTTTCTTCAGGATTGAGAGAAAATAATGGCGTCTCTTTCATGCTATCTTCTCAGATCTTGAACTACAGAGTCTAAATTTATTTTCCTCGCAAAATACCGCAGAATTTCTGAGCAGGGCTCTGACATCATCCACACAAAGGGTGCGGCATTTTGATTGGTTTGATGATGTCAAGAACGCATTCTCAAACGATTTCGAGTAGGATCTCGTAATCTCAATGTGGGATTCGTATGAGGGGGAAAAAAAAAAGCCCACAGAATTATTCCCATCTATGACGTCACGAAGATGGAACTTTCAAAATTCGTCTGCTTGTGTTTCCCTTTTCTTTCAACCACTGCATGTTTTGGAGCGACTGACCTTTTAGAAAGCTCCTTTACCCTGTAAAAACCATGAGTTATGCTCCTTTATTTTTCTTTACCGAGGGGACTGAAAGAGTAGGTGTGTATGTAGGTGAACCGGTGCTTCCTGTCTCGCCGAAAAGTCCAGCTCTGCTCTGCGGAAAGTTGAGATTTGTGAGAGCAATTACTCGCCTCTCCTTGGACGTAGGCAGAAAAATAATGAAAATGGTCACCTGGACAAGTGCTTTGTACATTCGCGGCTGCTGGAAGCTTGTTAGATCAAGACACTTCAATGTGCTTTCTAAGATATCTTTGTGTGTTGCAATTTGAATTCGAAATTATCATTACCTATTCTAGAGCAACGTAGGTTGTCAAACATTTATTACATTTATATATATATATATATATTTTAGCTTTTTTTTTTGCCTATTTTTGTTTGAGAGAAAATTAGAAAATTCTTAAGACTATACGCTTTTTATAAAATTCTGAAATATTCAGTTCTGTAACTTATAAGCAGTTTCATTACTTTTTTTTTTTAACTATGACTAATAATTTGCTGGAGGACGACATATTCTTAATAGCAAAAATAATTTTTTCGAAACACAATTATTTTCAATTTATATTTGTCAGATGGTTTAACTTTCTCATATTTTTTCATTGATTAAACTTACTTATTTAAAAAAAGGGTTCATTTTATTGTGATTAATTTTTAAAAATAAGAGTAAAAATAAAATTCAAAAATAGGTATAATATTTTAAGAGCATATATCATTGTAATTTATGTTACTGTATGAAATTTTATCACGCAGTGTAAAGTTATGTATTTATATCTAATTAGCTATTGCCTCACAATATATTAAGAGATGGCAGATGACAGTTTAACTATCTAATATTCCGTTCAGCAGTCCTTTTTTTGTTCAGCAGTTCGTGGAATCAATTTTTACCTCTATCATAGATATTTAATGTTAATCAAAACCATTTGAGATTGTAGATTCCATTAAATTACACCTTGTGTCTAAAACTGACACTAGATTGATAAACAAACCAAATGTAAAAGTCTGTATATTAATTTTAAACATTTACTGTTTTATAATTTGGATCTCGTTAATAATTATAATACAAGTATTTTAATGGATGAAGATTTAAAACTAATTAATATTGTTATTAAATATTTGATAAATAGTTTGACTATATAAAGTTTAATCGATATTAAATTGTTTTTAATTAAAAACTGAAATGCCAATTGCAAATTATCATTTAGGCCTATATTTTTTCATATATCGACATGGGTGTTTCTATTTCTATAAATTAAGAAACAAATGCCTCCACATAAAACTGGTTTTGAAATTATAATAAAATAAAACAAAAATATAAAGGATAAAATTCGTTAACTATTTTATTGAAACATAATGCAACATAAGTAACTTAATACAATGGTATATTATTCCAATATTTTAGATGCACAAAAAATTCTTATCGGCATTGTATAAGCAATATGAGTTAGATTTTATAATATTACACTTTTATCATTTATTTTACTATATCATCAGCTATAATAAATATTTATAGATTTTTATCGGTTCTTCTCTAATGTTTAATTGCTAAATTGCAGTGGATCATAATTAAATTATGACGCACCAAACCATTGTATGAAAATAATTTTCTGTTATGGATAAATTTTTTACAACAATGTTTTCCATTTATGTATCTTATTCAAAGAGAGAGAGAATGTTTTCTCAATTCTAATTAAATAAAAGCTATAAAATCCATTTTACAAAAACAATTTATGTTTCTTAATTGGAAGATTCTGTAAGCTGGTTTCAACTTAATAACCAATGACGTTCTCAAACAGATTAGATGTAATTTTACATAATAATATTATGACGATAAATTTGTTAAGAGTCAATGAATTTTTCAATATTAGACAACAATAACAAGAGCTGACTAAAAAAAGAAACACATTAACATTCTGCCAGCGCCTAAGTTTTGTCCTAGATACTCTTTTACAATAGATATTAATTTTGAAATCCCACAATCACTATCAATCGCTCACGTCAGCGTAATTCACAATATATCCATTCGGAATGCGAGCATTGCAAGAAAGCTTGTTACAATGGTATTGTAAACGAATTTCTTTTGTCCGATTGCCTGAGCAGTTTAAGGCATCTATAATTGCACTAACTACTTTCCAATCTCTGGTTCATTATAAGCATGGAATAGCAGGTCATTGTGCACAATGGATTAAAGGACAAACCTCTTTTCATGTTATTATTCAAATGACTTGCTACAAAGGGAGATGAAGATTATAAGAGACGATATTAAGTGGATAGAGAAAAGATGGAAATGTTTTTTTAATATTTACTTATGCTTTATTTCTGCTGACCTACCTTTTGTGTTTGGTGTTATCGAAATAACAGGCTTTTCTTTCCAGAGGTCAGTATATGAAAATCAAAATAAAACATTTAAGATAGTAATCTTTAATGAATGTTCGCTTAGCATTTCCAGTGATATAATTAATCAGAATTAATCAGGAAACATATTAAAGATTTGCACAAAATTTGCTTTTAAATGTTCAGTTCTTATTTGAGTAAATAGCACTGATAATAATATTGTCTCACTTATGAATAACTCTATTTATTTAAAAATATTATAATTTTATTAATGTAGTTGTAAACTCATTACAGGAGCTGAGATTTTAGACGGCATCTGAGCTAAAAATAACTTTTTAGCCCTGATACATTATTTAAATGTGGAAAGTAATTCATTGTAATTTCTATTTATTATCAGAAACTATGTTGTTGTAATAGAGATTACTTGAAATAATATATTCATAATGCAAATTCCACAAAATAGATTTCATCACCATTATATTTTGAAAAAAAAAAAAAGAAAAAGTTAAAATGAGTAAGACAAATAACAGGGGAGAAAACCTTTACGATTTATTGCAATTACAATGAAGCAAATATTTCCGAAATATTTCTTTGTACACACTTACTTTGCACATTATTTATTTATGTATTTCCACAGAAGTATGTCCAAATCTATTTTGAGGGTTTACACTACTATGGATGATTTAACGACACTTATATTTACTCCCTATTATAAATATAAAATCTGTTCCAGTTTTGGTTTAATTAATGGGAATGGCTTATCTGTGTTGTACGATCACTTTATTTCATGTTTCATTAGAAATATTCAGCTCCATAGAAATGACAGTATTTTTGAAGCATGACAATCTGATATGAGTGTATAAAAATTTTAAATACTGAACCTATTATAGTGACATGAATGAGTATTTTTAACTAGAAATATATTGTTTCATTCCATATTTTTTATAGTTCTACATTTCTCTAATTCAAATTTTTTTTTCCTGTTTATGTATATTTTTAAGTTTTAATCAGTTGCATGCAAAGTGAAAATAAACGTATGCACTTTAAAAGAAAATAAAACAAAATTGTTATTAAGAATCTAACAGTTTTTTCCGTTAATATCAACAAACGAGCACTTAATATTTCCCATCGCTAAATCTCCTCTTAAATTGTCAATCTTTGTTATCCTTTCTTTTTAAAAAAAATTTGTTTGTCGTTAATTGTTTTCAGAGATCGTATCTCCGCTTTGTTGTTCATTTGAGTCAGGACGAAATATATCTTACGGAGGTAGTTGTGTAAATGTGTGCCCTTGATACATCCGTCAATCCACGCATCATTCTACAAGTCAATTGACCTTTCCTCACAAAGACAGCTAGATGTGATTCGCTGAACAAAGGATTCAAAACTGCTGTCTAGCCTATAAAATATTCCTATACTTGTTCAACCGAAACAACACGAGCTGTCTCTGAGCTAAAATACTTCCTTTTGTAAAGAGGAAAATAGGCAAGTAGAGAGGTTTACAATTTTTTTGTGAAAGCAAATTTTAGTTGCATTACACAAATTCAACTTATATATTTGTTATTTAGATTGTCGAATCACTTTTCCCAAGGTTTCTCCAAACAATAAATAATGCAAGGTTAAGAAAAGTTTTTCATTCACAAATTGAATTGCAGTTGTCAAATTTTATGTATTCAGTTTATTTTCAAAAATTTCAATAAGAGAACATTTATTTTAGTTTTACATAATCATTTCAAATTTCTCCACCATTTTCAAGCAAAATTTTATCATGAAAATATTTTCATTGTAATTTTCACAATAATATTTGATTTTTTACTGAAACTTTTGCATTTTTATAAACACATAAATGAAATATTAGATATATGAAAGAAGTTAATGTTCAACGATTGCTGTGAGCTAAGATTAATGAAAACTGGGCCAAAAAAAAGTTTATTCTCAGATATTTTTAAAACAATATATTTTAAAGTGTTAATGACTAATAACTAAATTAACCTCAAAGTAAAATGACTGATTTGGACAATAAAGACAGGAAAATTTTAACCTTAAAACTGTAAATATGTCTTAACTCGGGTACTAAATGTATCACTTCAACAGGTCCAAAAAGTCTTTCTGGAGTGCCATTGGTGCAAGGCTGATCAGGCCTCCCCGAGACATATTCTTGACTGCCTGAATTTTGGAGAATCCTATTTTATTTTTAGACGTTTTAAAGATTTTTGGTTTTATGGAGATGGTTTAACTTGGCTACACCATCTGGGATTAGAAACAACAGCACCAAACAACTAAATGTATGTGTGCATGTTATAAGCCAATAGCAAGAACAATGTTGTTATAACAGCGAAATCTTTCAATGTATTATTCGGTAGCTTAATCTGCAGCTCATGTTATGGGTTTTAATGCTTATAATATTATTTTATTCAATAATAGGAAACTTTTACATTAACAAAAATATAAACTTTTAGTAAAATTTTATCCTTGTTGTTTGATTTTGTTATAAATTGCTTACAAAAATAAATTAATAAAAAATTTATTTTCTCTCAATGAATTGTTGAGAATGAGTTCAAAATATATTTCACGAAAACTTAAATTTATAAAGAATTCGTATTTGTGCACGCATAACAAACAATTAATTAATATTGCGATGGCTGCATTCAGAAAATCGTGATTTTTAATTTTTCTCAACTCAAGCTGAGAGAAACTTTTAGACAATCCTTTCGTGCAGTTACCTTTCAAGAAAATCTAAAACAAAAAGCTTTTTATAAAACATATCAGGTCAATCTCAGTAGAAAAAAGTAATATTTCTCAATATAACCATGCTTCGTGTGTGAAGTTTCTCATTTAACCTTAAGTCACGATAATCTAGAAAGTTACACATTTTCTCTCTGCGTCCAAAAGTATGAAAGTACACAAATAACTCAATTAATCTATCACTTGTTTCTAAAAAAGGAAACTGAACAGGACCAGGTGAATATGAAAAGACTAAAGGTTGAAACATGTTTGACATTTGACACTGTTACTATAAATTTATCTATTGACTTTTACGTAGTAACAAGATAGTGTTGATAGAAACTCATATGCAATACTTAGCGATATTTCTATTTTTGTTTGACTTACGACTTTGCTTGACATTTTAAATCTAAGCTTATGCCACATATAAAAAATATTTTCTGAAAATTAGTGAAGAAATAAGCTACTTTATTTTATTTCGTGAGAATTTTCAATTTAGAAAATTTTCTAGTGAAGCATTATTTTTGATTGAGGTAATTTTAATTTACATACTCATTAACTTTATTTTAAAATCTTATATAGATTTTTACATCCTGAAATGACGAAAATAAATGTTTTCATCTTAAAAATTGTTCTGTGAAATAATAAATTAAAAGAGTATCTCTCTCTTGAAAGAGAGGGAGAGAGAATTTTGAAAAAAAGAATTGTAATGAATCCAGATATAATATTTGTAAAATAATATTTTAATTTGCCACTTGTTTAAATTAAATTAATTTCTTTGCGAAACATTTTATTAACTAGACTTTCGGTTATGAATTTTGGTCAAAAATTTCTAATCTTACAATGAACAAAATTAAGAGTATTTAATTCCTCCCGGGAGATTCTATTAACACTTTGTAATTAGTCAATGGAAATTAAGTAAAAGAATGCAAATTATAATTAAAAGTATATTGTTCAAAAAACACCTTTTAAATTCTTGTTTATAATCTAATGAAGTAAAATGCTTTTAATTTATTCATATAAACTAAACAAAGTTCTTAAAAATTATACGAATTTTAATTGAATATTTTGAGTTAAAATAAAATATTCAAGTAAGAAATACTTTCTTTAACCAGAATACTGTGTATGTAACTTGTTAATAAACTGAAAAATTGATGTATAAGGTATGGAAAATAAAATTCATAACCCTAAAAAACGGCTTTTTATTATAAAAAAATAACAGTTTTCAAGGTGTTTTTAAACCTACTTTAGTAAACAAAATGCGTAATACAAGTAGGCAATTGAATTCGTATACAAAGATAATACCCTAAAACTATATGATTTATTGTTCACCTGTATTAAAACAATCCCTTATAAACTTTAAAAATTAAGTAAAAAAGGATTCAGAAAAATATTGGAAGAGAAAGAAATGTCGTTCATATTTCTGTATTATTATATTCCATATTCCTAAATTTATTTTTAAATTAGTAAAGTATTACTTAAATTTAAAAATAAAATTAAGATTTTTTTAAATATGATTTCCGAATAAATTAAATATAGGATAATGATAAAAACTTTTTTCCTGTAAATTATAGAACACTCGATTAATAATTTTCAATAACATTAAATTTTTAATATAATTTACAATTACAATTAAATTACTAAAATGGTTAATACAATTAAATATTAAACGATTAAATAATTAGTGCTTAACAAATTATTTCTTTTCATTTTAATAATATTGTTTTTATCCGCTTCTTGTGGCTTAAGTAATGATATACAAGTACATCTAGGGTCAAATGTAAATTCATAAGCAAAAACTATAAAAACTCTGAGTGACTGGTTTTATGAATTTTGAAAGTCTTGTCTAGAGAAAATTGTCATACGTATTTTCTAATATTATAATTGAATAAGGCTATAATCAGAAAAACTTAAAGCATGAAAGAAAATTTCTTAATGAGTAAGTATCCCGTTTCATAAATATGTCTAAAATATCTGGTTAATATACCATCCACACGTAGATTTCATTACAATTAATTTTTCAGTAATTATTTCATTTAACACACAAAGATATATAATCATTTTAATTTACTTAAAAATCACGTAATTATCAATCATCTATTTCCGTTTTATCGTAAAAAAAAAAGCTGAAAAACTGCGAGGAGTTTTCTTATAATTCTTTATTCAAATTTCTTTTTACTGTTGAAACAAGCATTCCAACTTCGCCTACTCTTTTTGAAAGACATAGACTGATTATTCGAGGGCCACTGACTTTCTCCTTGTAAGGGCGTGGTACTATTTGTAGACCATATCAAGTGCGTACTGGTAGGACGACCAACTCCCGGGTGTGTTTGAACTCAACCACTTGTTTGTACCTCTTGGCAAATTATTCAGTGAATCTCTCCGAAACTTGCATAAGGACATACTATTTAATGAGAGACAAGGAATTTGTCAAAACAATTTCCGACGTTTAGTAAATGTCCTCGAGCACTATTTGGAATACTTATAGTTTTATTATTCAAATAAATTTAAAAATAAAACATTAATAAAAAATATTTGCAAAGTGATTCATCAGATACATGAATAATTTTTCTGTAACAATCTTGGATAATATTATACAGTATATTTAAATCAATATTAAAAATAATTTAGTGTTTTGAAGTAAAATATTATTTCATAAGTTTTACTTTTAGCTAAATGTATTTTTGATGAGTTTACATGTAACGCGTATTTCATCATAGAGAAATTTTAATTAAATGATACAAGATTGAAAAACATTTAATAAAATTTTTGAAGGCTGATATTTTTCGGAAATTTTTTTTTAAAATTTTATATTTCAGCAGATGTGACAGCTTTTGACATCTGTTGAAATATGAAATGAACTCGAACAACATAAAATTAATTGAGATTATATGCTATAGTATGTAATTTTAACTGAGAGCTTATATATATATATATATATATATATATATATATATATATATATATATATATATATATATATATATATATATATATATATATATATATATAGATCGATAGATAGATATAAGTCAACACTTCAATACAACATTTATAATGATGAATTACAATTAACCACTTTAAATAGAACATTAAATTTTAAACTTTAATGCATTTATAGTATTTATAACTTACTTATATGTTACCTTTATTATAGCTCAAATTTTCATTGTTTGTTAATTTTTTTGTTTGCTTTCCGAAATACTTAAGCATATTACAAAGTAAATTAATGAAAAAATGGCTCTTATAACTTATTATAAGTGCTAATAACAGTACTAATAAAAAAATAAAGAAAAGAATTTTTTCATTTTCTGTTATTTAAGTTATTAAGTTTGTTAATATATTGATTTATATCCGAGAAATTACAATCTAATTAACACAAATTAAATAAGCGTTAATAATACATTTTGAATATATCTGCGTCCAATGGTTTTATTTTAAAAGCTATAAATAAAATTACTAAATGCTTTGTATTTGACGATGAAATAAAGCTTTTTGAAATCTGATTTTAAAATTAATCAATTTATTAGCACATTTTTGCTAAGTGTATATGGTATATGAAAATCATGCAAAGTTTAAAATCCTTTGGTAAAAAATTGCGACAATTATTAAACAGAACTTTTTTCCAAAACTGTCTTGAAATATAATTTACAATAACTTTTGTCAATGATATTTATTACTGAATAATTTGTGATTCCTCATTTTTCTAAGTCATTAAAATTTTTAAAATTTCTTTAAATTATTAATTGTGCATTTTTCAAATCAAAATAAAAATATAAAATAAGAAAATATATGTAAGTATGAAAATATATGAAAGTAAGTTCTTTACTTACACAGGACGAGATTTACATTTATTATGTGAAACGAATTATTTATTTTGTAATAATTTCAGTTTTAGACATTTTTGAGACATTGATGAGAATACATTTAATTATACATTATAAATTATAAAAATATGAATTGATTATTTATTAATAAAAGCATTGTATGGAAAAACAAATGGTACAGCAATTTCAAACCATATAAAAAATTGAAACAATTTTTTTTAGTTATATTATTTTTTATTAGTTATCTTAAAGTAAAAAATTATTAACAATTTAAAGTAAAATTTTTAAAAACTATAATTTATACTTAATTTGTGTATAGTATTTATATTATTTATTTACTTACAAAGCAAACCCATTAAGATTCATATTTGATATTGTCTTTTTAAAGTGTTTTCTTGTTTAGTTGCTTTAGAATATGTTATAAATAAGTTACGTTTATCTTTATTTATGTTTATCTGTATAGAAAGTTGAACAAATTAAGAATAAATTTGTCAACTATTTCTATTTGAAATTTAGAAACTAGTTTAGCTTGTGAAAAAATTTAATTAAAGTGATTATTAATTCACTTTTGGTAACTTGTTCAAATTTTTATATTGCATCAGATTTTTATATTTTTATAAGCATTGCTTTACGCATGCACAATAAAATAGTCTATGCAGAATATCAATTTATATTTTATATATGAGAATTTTTAAAATCGCTTAAAACTTTTTCATGTCTGTATATTCATTATCTATTTCTTTGTGATGTGTTCATCAGTGCATTTTTAATATTTATCATAACACAAGTTCTGATTGAAAAATCAAGATTTACTCAATAATAATAAAATCAATTTAGTTCTCATTCCTTTTTTGAGGTCATATTTTGATCGGTTAAGCAAACCACAAAACTGCTTGATGAATAAGATGCTTTGGATCTCCTCAATGTACCAGAATGTTTCCGTTTAATGATATGTTTCAGCAACTTTTCCAAAAGCTGAAACAAAATCCGTTTCACGGTATTTTGAGTTCTGCATCTGCACGCATTGGTTTCAAGGTTTCCAATCTTGGCATCTTTTGTTGTCGCTTCGGAATGATTCTTTATGAGTGATACCAATGCTTATCTATTTATCACATCTGTGTCAGGAGGAAGTTCGTAAACAAGTGAAAAGAAGGTGTTGAAACGCTCATCTCTTGAATCACTATGTGTTTATAAGACATATATAAAATAATTATCAGAGATGATTTAAGTTAAAGAAAATGTGTTGTGTGGCTGTTGGAGCAAAGGAAATAAAATATTTAGAAGTAATGAAAGGTCTATGTGACCTTCTTTCACTTTTGGATACTTTTTATTTTACCAGTCTTTGTAACGAAAAACAATTTCCTCAGTTAATAAATTTATTTTCACGGTTATGAATATGAAGAAAGCATATATAATAAATTGTTCTTTTTTTATTTTTGCTTTATAAAAATGTGTTATGTTTTTATTTTTAAGAGCTTCTTTGTCAACGTTTGATTCAAATAATTATTAAGAAATTTCTTCTTTAAAAATAGTTTTTTTTTATTTTTTTTATTTTTTTGCGACACACAACTTGAGTTAATAACATTAAGTTATGCATTTGTTCGCATGCATATAACTGCTTAGATTTTTATGTGATAATAGGAATTTCTAAACTGTAAATTATAATAGCTGTTTTTCAAAACAAAGCTGATAATATTATTCCGCAATATAACGTGGCATACAATGGTTTCTTAAATCAGAATTTTGTAATAAACTGCTTAAAAACAAAGGTTTATGCCAATTTTAATTATTTAAAATCTAAAGGCAACGACATAGCAAAAATCTAATTTTTGTAACCGGAGATAATTTTAAAGCTGAAATCGTGTATTTAAAAACATATTAATAGATTACTCTGATTAATTATTAAATTTTTCAAGACGAAATAGAATTTGTAGTTTCTAAAAGTAAATTTTAAGATGAATTTTGCAATTGATCATTTTATATTGAATTTTATTAAAATATTATAATACTTGGATTTAATAATAAACTGCTTAAAAAACTGAAAAAAAACATATACTTCAAAGTAAAATAGCAACACAATAGTAAATAAAAACTTAATGTATGTAAATTCAGGATTCTACAGTTTAATATAGATAAAGTTATATGTTTTTGCTTGATATTTTTTTAAAAAGCAATTTTTATAACTATTGTAGTAGCTGTACACAGTTACCAAGGACAATAGAAAATCAGTAAACAATATGCGTAGTAGATGTGACGTGAAATTAAAGATTCGATCTTAACTTTTCCTGTTTTTTCCTTCCACAGAGTTCTTTTATTTATTTCTAAAATTTTCTCGCAAATATTTAAATGAGCATATTATTTAAGAATTGGTTTTGTAAAAATAAAATTTTTCAAATTTTAACCACTCGAATAAAGATAATTTAGTATTTCATTGTTGTAGGAAATAAACTAATGAAATTTATGATATAAAATGAGTGTAAATAATATGAATTGTTTAACTCTAAATAACTGAGTTAGGTAAAACACGTCATTGTCTTATGATAAAAATTCTGAAAATAAGGTACTGTAACAATAGGCAGCGACAAATTTCATATAAAAATGATCGATAATGCATATGCAAAACATCCAATAATTTCAAGAAAAATAACTTTATAGGTAGTTATTTTTTATAATAGAATAATATTTTTGCCAGCCAACTTGTCTAGTGGTCAGCGTGCCTGACTACGGATAGGAAGCTCCTGGTTTCGAATCCCGTTTCAGGCATGTGTGTATTTTCTCACTCTCTATCCTGTCTTTGTCCTTTACTTGTGTGTGTGAATGAAGTATGAATGATGCCTACCCTATAAATGGGTCCCAATGGCATGTGTGAGGGTGCGATGGTGGCCCACCCCCTGTGGTGCACCCGGGGCAACCCCTCGGCGGCTAAGAGGTCGCTGTTTCTGGCCGGTTCCTTGGATATCAGGGAACAATAGACTCTGTTGCAGTTGTAACTGTCTACAATCTGCCATTGGAAAAAAAAAGAATAATATTTTTCATTGAATTAGGGAACATTACTAATATTAAGTGAAATTTAAATTAAAAAAGCAGATTCTTTAATTTGATTTTACATAACAATATAAAAGAAGAACTAAAATGAAATAAAGTAAGGAGTATAAAGTGATGTGTTACAAATGACTTCGTAAACAAATCACTTTCAAAATAAAAATCCCTTAAAAATTTGGTCAGATTATTAATCAAACTCAAATGGTATTTTTATTTCGAATTCCTTAAAAATTGTGAAAGAACCAATAAAAAAAATTTAAATTAATGAGTTACGAACTGTATGATTCAGAGAAAAAAGCGTTCGTGAGTAAGAACTATAATAATGATCAAGAAAACGATGAGACGGGACAGGAATGACCGCCTAAAATGAAATTGCAACTGAATGTTTCCTTCTTAGCTAACAATAAAAAATTTCTTATGTTGATGTTGAGAAAAAAATGTGGATCAAAGGTCAAAATGTGATTCCTTTAGAATGATATCTTGACTGTTGCTTGCTATCAAAACCATAGCTTCTTCTCTTGTGTAAGCCCGCATGGCTTTGCTCAGCATTACATGTGCTGTTTTTCACTAATGCAATTGCTCTAAAGTAACCAAAGGGCTGTATAATTTTTTTCTCTTTCCAACTATGAAGTATTGAAAAGTCAAGTTAAGATCCATTTGTGAAAATCATGTGAAATATGCAACTAGTTTCTTAGTTGGCATAACGTTTGCTTAAATTCAATATTGTGCAGTCATGTGACCAGGGAGTTTTGACTGCCCAACTTTCACAACAAAAAATGCTTTAAAAAGAAATTTTCAATGGATTATTTTTCAACTTTTCACTATAATTTTACAAAATGCAATTTTATGAATTTTAAAAAATTAAATCTAAATAAAATAAATATTTCAGTTTAAAATTGTAATTAAGGAGAAATTGAGAAAATATAATTAAAAAATAACAGTGATTGATTTTTTTACAGTTATCAGTTAACATATCTATAAAGCAAGCTATATTTAAATCGAATCTGTGAAATATTTTAAAAAAAGGAATGTAACCATCATTATATAATTATATTTTAAAACATTTCATATTTTTATTTAGAAATAACAGATTTCACCAAATAGAAGAGAAAAGTTATATTACCCCCATTAATGTTTTCATAATCTTTAACATACATTCCAATCGACATTTTCATTATGAATATGAAGTCGCCTTTTAGTGTAAAGGAAAAATAGAATTTAATGATTTGTTTTTATTTATAACAAAAGCACACACTTATCTTAGTCAATTAAAAGAATATTGATTATTTACTTCTTTATGTCTCAAAATGTTAATCGGAATTTCAGATTTTCAAGTCTTTCCAGATTATCAGATCTATATTTAGATTAGTATGTCTTTGCAAAATAAGAACCCTTGAAATTTCAATTTGATTCCCATTTTTTTTATTCCTTATCTAACAAATTATTTTATTACAGATTTTCAAGTCTTTCCAGATTATCAGATCTATATTTAGATTAGTATGTCTTTGCAAAATAAGAAACCTTGAAATTTAAATTTGATTCCCTTTTTTTTTATTCCTTATCTAACAAATTATTTGCATTTAACACTCAATAATGATAAACGCTTAGATTTAATAGTTTCTCTTTTGAATTTTGTTAGTACTTAAAATGTAAATTACTTCTTTCTTTCAGCCAAATTGTCAATATTTTAACATGAAAACGTAATGCAATTCGTTAAGCGCTTACAATTAAACTTCCTTAAAATTTTACTTTAAAGAATCGATGGCACATAAAGAGTTAGATTTTTTATATTAATATCGCTAAAACTATAACGATTTTAGTTTTCGCATGCTTGTTGACAGCTAATATATGTGGGGAGGGAAAGATTTTATATTTTTTTAATTTTACGAGATGACTTCAAAAGTAGTTTTGATAGACAATAATTACAAGTTTCAATCAAGAATTACTATCAAAGAAATTTGTACTTATATCACTCAATTTCCCCATGCTCTTATATGAATTTTTAAGATATATGCATTTGTTTCTTCAGCTTTTTTTGAAATTTTATTACTGATATCAAAGAAAAATAATTTATGTAACTTTGTTTCTCTTGGAAAGAACTATTGCATTTTACAAATGAGTGTATTTAAATTTATCGTTTTTCAATATATATATATATATATTTATATACATACATAGATACATACATACATACATAGATAGATAGATGTAGATAGATATTTTGATTGCCAAAATTAAGTAAATAAATTATGATAAAAACATATAAGTTTTTAAAGTAAAGAACAAGTATAATTTTTTCTGAAAATGATTTAAGAATATTTTTAATTATCTACATCAAGTTTGGATAGCAATTTTGAAATAATCATATTGGTAATAAAAATATTTACATAATTTTAAACATAATTTTCTTATTGTATTTTTAAATCTTAATCAGAATTATTTAATTTAAAAAGAAATCGAAACCAAATATTCGTACACTGATTTTTAATTCACAAAATCTCGTTTGTAAAGCCTACTTCCTCCCCAAGTACTTTTTGTACTTTTATTTTTCCCGAAACATCTAGCATTTCCAACCATTTTTTTAATTTAAGAGATTCCTCTTGTATACCGAGCTTAGTGGACCGAAACTGTCTGAAAAAAAAAAATGAGAATTGGTTCCCACTGAATCATTTCTGATCTGCTTTTCCAGCTTCGCACTTCCTCGTATGTTTTTATTCATTTCGATCAAATGTATGCTCCCTTTTGTCAACTGATTTCACTCTAAGAAATCTATTTTTTTTAACGAACAAAAGGAAACTTGAATAGGCGAAGGATTTTCTTATCATTATGAATAACAGTTTAAATTTTTTTGATGGTTTCATTACATAACTTAAGCAGTTGCCCAGTAAAAAACATATCTATATCTTGATATAAAACATTTGCTTATAAACATTATCTTTTTTAATAAGCATGAAAAATAATAATAAAAATCTGACTTTCTAATTCTCTAATACAAAACGCCAAAAATATTTCAAAATATTTTAATGAAAAACAAACAGTGTAGTCTCTTATTTTATAAACTTTTTTTATAGTTTTAATTCAAGAATTTTATTACAAATTTACAAAAGGGATATTAAAAATTATTTATTCAATTATAAAAGTATTTTTGTCGATTTAAGAGGAAGTTTTTAAAGATGAATTAATGTTATAAAGAAAGGATTTGTAGAAAATAATTTCTTCGATTGTAAAAATCTGGTAATATAATTTTTAATAAATACTGAATATATTTGGAGATTTTATATAAAAATATTTTGAATTCTTATTTTCAATTTTTTGAACTGTCAGCTTTAATATTGTTTTATAAGTAAGACCTGACTTAGTTTTTTAAAATATCCCTTTTTTTACATTTTCCCTGTATGAAACTTTTTAATAACATTTTGTTATTTTTAAATAGTAAAAAGATTTTTAAAATATCATTTTAATTAAGTTAATCATAAAATATTTGTTATTAAGAAACCGCATATGTCATTTGCACTATGTACATCAAATGGAATTGGAAAAAGAACCCATTTGTATTTTAACTTAGTATTTGAAGAAAGTAATTTTCTTTATGAAAATTTGAGTTATATATAAAATAATGATTGTCAAATAATAATTTTAGATACACTGTGTTCATTAAATTAAATTTAAACTAAGTAATAATTAAATAAATAATTGATTTTTTTTTTTTTTTTTTTTTTTTTGGAATCATATGGAAGAAATCAGATGAATTCTCCTGAATTACTTTCTTCTATATTTCTTAATTTATATTTTAAACACACATAATTCAATCTTAAAAATGTGCAAAAAAGTAACTGTGTGTGTTTTATATTTTGCGATTAAGCGAACATTTCAAGAAGACATTTTTTTTTATAAAATGTTCGTAGATTTTTTTTCAAATAAAATTCATTTAAAAAATGTTATTACATTTTTAGTAACTTATAAAATATACTTCAGCTTAGTAAACACACACAGACACACATTTAATACATCAAAATTTTCTTATATCATATATTTTATTCAATAAAATTAAAAAAGTATTTCAAAGATGTATTCTTTCTGTTTGTGAAAATTTTATAATACTTATTGAAAACTTAATATTAAAGTAATTTAACGATTATTAATATTATTGATATTAATTATAACATTTTAAACATATTTATGAAATTTATCAGTTATTATTATTAATTTGAATTAATTATCAATTTTCAGTCTGAAACAGAATAAATATGTTATGACTGTTCACGCGCTTTTAAAATTATATTATTACCTTACAGTAACCGATCTCTTTTAAGAGCATTTAAGTTTTGATTGATAATTAAAGGCGTATAAAATAAAATTATTATGTCTATAAATAACATGATATAAATATTAATTTTGTTAAAATTTAGCTTATTCTTATATTTTGTGAATCAGATTTTATGTTTCGCATAGTCATGTAATTAAATATTAATACTAAAATTTTGCAGAATTTCAGAAAAATCATTCCATTAAAATCTACAGTTCAGTTAAGTTATAAATATTTTATCTTCTAGAAAATTGATTAATAATGAAAATTTATAATCAAAGAAGTGAAGCAACGATATTTCCAAGCTTCTTTTCTTCTTTTTTTAAAATCAATATGATATGGTGAATAAAAAATTTAATTTATTGGAAATACTTTTTAAAAGGAATTTAGCAAATTCTTTAACTTAATGGGATGCAATTAAAGTGAAAGCTATAGCTGTAAAAATTTATGGTAAAAATAAATTTTAATTTATCACAAAATGTCCTTCACTCGGACAGAATTTTTACTTTAAATTAAATGATTTATGATTCGTTTATTTATGCTTTGTGTTTTTCCCGTCTTTTCTGAATAGAAGAAATACTATTTTTCATTCATTAATTGCTTTATGTGATGAATACCGAGTTTATTTACGTGCGCTAAAATTAAATAAAAATAAATTTTGTGAAATATTTAAAAATAACAGTCTTTCCTTCTGTAAATTTGCTTATTATCGTCGAATTTCTTTTACCTGTATTTGCATTGCATAAGATAATACAATAGAAGCAATTTGCTATGATTCTGTTAAAGTATTTTACTATTTATTGTTACATTACTTCACTATTTATATATAATAAATAATAAAGTAATGTAACAGTACATAGTACAATACCATTACAGAACAATAGAAAATTGTTTCAGTTGCATTGTGTTATCTAAAAAATGTTGATAAAATATGATATTACAAAATAATAACATACAGCAACAGTTCACTATGTCGAAAAATATGAAACCAGAATACAGAAAAAAATGGTGATTTTAAAAAATTATTGAATAATATTTTTGTCAGTAACTATTAATATATTGTAGAACGTGAGATGTTTCGAAATAATTATGAATATCTTTAAGTAGTGATTAATATAATTGAAGCACAAGTTGAGAGATTATAGTGCAGGAAAACAATCATTTCCTGATTGCGATTTTATCGGTCTAATGACAATCATACTCCTAAACTCTAATTTTGTGATTATTCCGTAAGACATAAATGATGAGGAAGAAATAGCAGCATAATTATTCTTTCAATAAGTTCTGAGCTGTGTGAAATAAGTAAAATTATTCAATCGATTTTATAGTTATCTCATGTTTTAATGCAAAAATATTTTGCGCATTAAGCACAAATGTTAATAAAAATAAATTAATAACAAATCAATTAAAACCGATTAATTTAAATATTTAATTAATTTTTTTACACTGATGACATTTTATTTTCCCCGATTGAGGAAGTACATTGCTAGGGAGTGCTCAAAACCGATTTTCTGCTAGTAAAGTAAAAGTATGATTAGATTATGAAGGATTTTTATTAATACTGATAAATACATCATTTTTTCAGTGCTGTATAAATAAGAGAGGAATAATATCAATAAGTAAGTCGTAGCTTCAGGCTTCAGGTCAATTCCAAATAATATGTATTTACTTTTTGGGTTTATATTTTTTTTCCTTTTACAAAATATCTGTTTGCTCGGAATTCGTTTCACGTGAATGCGCCGTAGACGGACAGCGCATTAATTACTTCATTGTTCAGGTACAGGAATGAGAAATTCCTTGCAGAGAGAAAAGCGGCATTAGTCCGCGAGTTAGAGCTTTTCATCAACATTTATACGCTTCATTCGTTTTTCAATCCGAAGTGTTCGGAGAGCAGCTTCAAAATAGCTGCGTTTCAGCGTATTTCCTTCCAGATTTTTTTTTTTTTTTTTTTTTTTTTTTTTTTTTTTTACTTGTAATGGCCAATATTTCATTTTTCGCATACCTCAACTTATTTCGAGCGTTTTGAGCGCAGCACGAGCGTATTATATAAATTTAGAAAGGTTGCCGAAAACAAACCTCAAGCTACTTATTGCTGTAGTTCGTTTTAATCTTACTAGTAATAATAATAATAATGCTAAAAAATAAGTAAACTAACAATGTTTTTCCCGACTGGTAAACTGTGGAAATGCAAACTATGGAAAAGATCAATGTGATATCATCGTTGATATGAAACTTTTAATTTATTGCAGTTCAGACTAACTTATTTCCAAATTTAGCCTTGCCATGCGTATCGTTTCATCAATGAAAATACTATATACAGAAATAAATAACGTTTCACATATAAGTGCTTGACGCAACATTTCGTTTTTGTACTCTCATCAACGGCAAATAAATAATAAAAATTCATTTTTAACATCACAATTTTGAATTTTTTGCAATGTTAAATGAAATATTTTTGAGATTATGAAAACACTATTGTATTGAAAATAGCAATTATTAAATGTTAAAAGAAATAAAATTTTTCACTTTTCAGAACAGCGCATACTTGACATTATTAAAAGCAGAATATCTTGGAACTATTAACAGAAAATTCTAAATAGTGAAATAAACATATCAGTAATCTAGAATAAGATTAAAAATGTTTTTTAAAAATTGGGAAATTCAGTTAGAAATGAATTTGGTTAGTTGAAAATTTTTATTGATAAAGATATATAACGATTTATATATCAGCTTAATTAAATATATTTATATAACTTTTCTTTATTCAAACTTTATGCTATTCATTTTCCGTTTTAATCAAATCTCTATTAAAAGACGAATTCTAGAACAACAGTTTACATTGAAAACTCGAGGTAATTGCCTTCAAGAAGTCTTGATTCCTTTGGTAGTTTCAAATGCTTGCTTAAAATATGTTTCAAAAATTACACTTATTTAAAATAATCGAAGGAAAACTCAAGCAAAAGTGTGTATTTTTGCTATCACCAAAATCGGAATGAACTTGAATCATCCCAAATGGGATTCTGATTGTAGGATCATATTTATCTATATTGCTTAGAAGAATGCGGAAGCCCATTCTCGGCTGCAGAAAAAAATAATGCGACGAAGGCGAAAGGGTGACGATGAGTTGTCTCATTAGCGTTCACCTTCGCAATCACCGGCATGTTTACGGGAGAACGGACCTCGGAATCACCCTCGCATGCTCATTTGAAGAGACAGCAAGCGGTGATTTATTTGCACTTGGAATTCAAATTACATATTATAACATTGTATAAGCTATATCTTTCAAAATAAAAATAGGCAGAAATATGTCAATAAAATATATCCGATTCACTTGGAATTTAATGTATTGTTTTTTTTCAGTCAGCACTCATGAATATACTATGTTTCAAAATAACAGATTTCTTCAGTTAGTTATTAAGTATATAGGAAAAAAATATTAATTAGTCTTTTATGTTACCAAAAAATGTCGAAACTTTTATTTCATTGCCATATTTCATATGAGAATTCATGTCGTTAAATATTCTTTCTTTTACTCTAAGTAAATAAATTCCTAATATGAACTCTGGACTCTACTTAGTCGCTGAATGATTCGCGTCCCGGTCTTCAGTTCAACAATTCATAAGTTTGATTCCACCTTGGGCATAAATGTTAGGCATTAGTTTGGAATCTACATTAAGCTCTAGATTTCCGTTAAATTATTATTCGTTTAGAAAATATTACCGTAAAGGGATATAAAGTTAACCTACAAATTCTCTAAGAAATTCACAACTGTTAAATAGAATATATGTAATTGTATGTGGATGTTGTACCTCGGTAGTAAAATGAGAACTGTTTGCTTCTAGAAAACAGTGTCATAGCTATTAGAATTGAAAATAATTGCTCCATAGTAGCTTGAATTGAAGACCATGTTGTTGAAAAAGATTATGTACATTCATTTTATTGTAGAGATTAATGTATCTCTATATATGTGACATGATATGGAGTGTGGGATATTATTTCAATAGTCAACCTCGTTTGTTGATGGAGATTTAAATTTATGAAGTGGTTAGTTTTAGTCAGCGATTTCTGTTAAAATAAATGTGTAACCGGTAGCATATTGCAATAATCTTACTTAAAATAATTGTATTTATTTCTGTCATGTTTCTCTAATGAGACATCAATAAATGAGTACAATAATCAGGCGTTGAAAAAACGCATAATAATTTATGCGATGAAATAATATCAGTAATCACTTGTTGTTAAATAAGAATTATTGTCAAAGGATATCAAAGGAAATAACTTTTCGCGTAATTTTTCTTCATAAAATATTTTCCTCAATTAAAACAATGACTCTATTAAGATAATTCTGTAATCTTACAGATAAATTATTCATTGAGGATATTTCAAATTATTAATACTTTTAAAAATAGTTGTATTTTAATCTCTTTCAAAATATGTATGTAAGAGGAAATATAACTATAAAAAAGTATATAGTAAATTATTTAAGTTATATCAGTATAACAATAAGAATAACATGAATTTTAAGAGAAATGTCCCTTTTTATTCACATCGCTTAACCTTAATATTTATAAATGAAACATTTCTTTTTTACTTGATCAAAGAATATAAATATTATGGAATAACTGTGAAGAACTAAATCTTCATATTTGCAGAAGTTATCCAAATAATGGAATAGCCTCCCAGATAATAATGACTTTCAATTAATGGGATTTTAATGGAAGCATGAAACTCAGTATCGATTGAAATAGTTCAAAGGGAATTGCCTAAACAAAACATTTGGGCTAGATTTGCGATTTCAAAACTTTGCGATCAAAGTTGAGCGCAAATGGCAAATACAGAGATACAAGGGCCACGGACAATGAATCAATAAAAACATACCTTGTTTTCTAATGAATCCAGTTCCTTCCTGTTGTCCAAAGCTGGATGAGGTTGAGTGGGGCAAATCACAGAAAAAGCCTAAGATACAGATTTTTTTTTTTTCTACTGAAGGATAAGGATATTTCCATAGTGGTTTGGGGCATCTCCTCGTATTTTAGAGTAGGTCTCTTTTTTCCCCTTACATGGACAGGTCATTAGAAATGACTATGATATTCTTTTAGCTTACCAACAGAGCATTATATTACGTAAACATCCGTCTGGAGATTCAATCTTTCAAGATGATAATTCTCAATTCACCGCAGTCTAGTGTTCAACCATGGTTACGGAAACATGAGAACTCGGTTTTTCACCTTTTATGGCCTGCCCATTCACGAAACTTAACATCATAAAGCTCCTATGGTTTGTCTTGGAAGAATAAAGAGATTCCTCAAATCGCTTCTTGGGTCTCTCTTAAAATTAGATCAGTTTTTGCATGAGGAAAGGTAGAACACTCCACTTACAGCCATGCAGCATTTTTTTTTATATGTTATAAAGTACTCCCACACCCAATTATGTGAAAAATACTTCCTTTTGTATGTGTTTTTTAATATTTTGGGCAACTGTATTTACAATTATCTATATAATAATATTTTAGCCAAAATATAGAACATAGTAATTTATATCAAATCCTATTCTTTAATGTGAAAAATGATTGAAATTGATAAAAATAATATTATTTTTATCAATTCAAAATACATTTTTAAAAATTAAAAGCAATACTATAAGCTATTTCTAGAATAACTGAAATAGCTTTGATTATCTATTTTGTTAATATTATAGTATACATTTGTTATCAGTGCAACTACAATTAATGATAACGGGAATAAATACAATGACCGGAGGAACTTGTTAATTACTTTTGTTTCTTTTGTAATAAGATCTAATTTTTTTACACGTGTCATAAAAAAATCTGTAGTAAATATATTTTAAATTCATGAAAAACAAATTTAAACGCTTCATAATCATATCACAACTTATTTCAATAAAAAAAAAATACCGAAATAAACTAAAGTTATGATTATATTTTTTCAGTACACAGTTCATTTACACAGTTTTTTTCATATCATTCCAAAACTTTTTATTACTTTTGAAACTTTTACAACGTTTTTTTATTATTATTTTTTTAATTTTCTAAAAATATTAAATGTTTCTTCAAATTGTAACTAAAGTAATTATTTTTTTTTTAAAAATTTTTCGAATTTTTTTATGTATTTTTAGTATAATAAACATTTTTAAAGAACTTAATTTTTAACATTTTTTGAAAATTAACATATATTAATTGAATCATAAAATTTTGTATAAAGTATTGACGTATTTGATGGATTTAAGGCACGTGAGTTTACAAAAAGTTCCTAAGATTATATAATCTCAAAATATTGAAGAGCATTGGAATATTAGTCAGTTTGAGAAAAAGGAGATTTTTAATCAATATGCTTAAAATGCTGTTAATTTTTCTATTTCTTATACATTTGTAATTCACTTATAGGCTTATAACTCTTTCATAAATTTCTTATATCTTACCGTTAGTTTTATATACAATTTTGTATACTATTTATAAATCTAATAATATTTCACAGCATAATTACATGAAATACGAAATCCTACATAAATCATAGAAACATTCTAGCCGAGTTAAGTACACAGAATTATTGAACATTAAAATGTGCAAGCAATATACATATTGTATGGAAACCTTATAATAAAGCTGATAGCATAATAACTTAAGGTCATTCGAAGACTTACAAGGCTTCCCGGAAGAACTTTTATGGCCATTGGTCTATATTTATGTGTAACAAATTAGTAAATCAAGAAAACTTATAACTTTCGAGCAAATAAATGAGCTTAAAAACGTACCATTAACATTTTCAGTACCAATATATGAATTTTTAGCTTCCGGTTTTCTGGAATATAATTATAATCATTTGGTAATGGTAAACTTATACGCAAAATGTGCAATGATAGATTAATAATCTATTTTAAACTATATATTTGTTTAATAAATGTCATTGGAAGGTTAAGTATAGAAATAGGCTGTATATATATATATATATATATACTTGAAAAGAAAACTTTTTAATTACTCATTTCCATTTTAGAAGTTAGTTCATAACAATGAACTCAAAATAATAATACTTTAAAACCCACAATCTATATATATATATATTAAAAAGTATTTTAAGTTTGTAGTAAATTATTAGAAACTCTTCATATATAATATTAGTAAAACATTTTTGAAGAGCTGTAGATATACTATTAACAATTTTATTTCAACCTTAAAATTTATAGTTAGTAATAAGGAAATAATAGAGACTTTGTTCTCTTCTTAGTTTAAATAATTTAGAGCATTCCTGTTTAATTTTACATCAATTAGAATCCAACTTTCTCACATGGATTGTTTTTACATCAAAAAATTATATTTAATGCTCTAATCAAATAACTAACGAAACATTGATTTTGAGATCGAAGTATATAAGGTCAAATCATTCTTTAACTGAATTATTTTTCAAAATTTTTGAATAGTAACCAAGCACTGATTTGAGGCTTGTTATACTAGAAGTTTATTCATAATTAGTAATATACAAACAATACGACAAATATTAAATGAATGCTCATTAATGTAATATTACAAATTTTGATTTAATATTTATTATATATTAGTATATTCCACAATTTATATACATATATACAATAGTTGTTTGTATTAAATTTTTTCGTGCGTGTAGTATAAACAATACTTTCTTATATCTGCTTAAATTTATTTATTGTTTTTATAAGAATTTTTCATAATGACTTAAATTCTATACGACATGCTTAGATAATTAATTCTTCTGATGTATTTCAAATTTATCTCATATTTGTGAAGTTTTAAAAAGCCCTTTTTTTTTTGTAATGATAATCTGAATACACATTTCAATGAACATTCTTTATTGCTTATAAAATCCGATATTCTTTTAATTTCCATTGATTTGGAGGTGATTCCTAAGAGTAGTGTTTTAAGATCTGAGTAACTGAAAAAGGACTATTAATCAAGTTTTTTTCTTTTTGTACCTTCAATTTCTTGTAAGAATCAGTATTTGTTTTTATCTCAGCATATTTTTTTATCCGATTTTTGGGGCTTTGGGGATATTTTAGTACCTTAACGTTTGCAACTCAATTTAAGGTTTTTATTATTATTGCAACTCAATTAAACTTAGAATGCCAATGAAGCTTTCTGTATAAGCACAATTTTGTATGTTTACCTGTAAGAAAAAAATGGTTTTTGCTTGAACTGGAAATAACACAGTCTGCTGACAATGTAGTAATTAATATCTTGTTTTCTTTTCTTACATTGGTTTGATTTAGGCATTAGACCGTGAATAGGTTTTTTAAAAGCCTTCAGTAGCAAAACTTTTTAAGTATTCTGCTCATTGTTTATGAAGGCAATTGCATCTTTTTTTTTCTTTTCTGTTTCTTTGCCAAAACTGACTTTAATAAAGTTTGCCTTATATTATAACGGGTTTCATCAGTTTTGTAACTGTAACTGTTCTTTTGGTACTATACTGTAGACTAATTGAGCAATCATTTTTTTAAATTTTATTTATCTGCTTGTCACTCTACGGAGGTTGCACAATAAGGATAATTTTTCTTATTTTAGATTATAAAAAGCAAGATTTTGAGTAGCACCGAATTATTTTTTTCATGTAAGCATTTCATGAAGTCTTAATTTTTGCAAAACTTCAGGAGCAGTTTTTTATCTTCTTATTCTGAAAATGTAAATTTATCTGAAAATGTAATTGAAAATCTGAATTGTAATCACATACTTGTGAATTTTATAATTTAAAGCAGAATTTTCTGACAAATTTTCAACGCAAAAATGAATTACTATCTTTACAATAAAATATTTTTTATAAGACACACATCAGCAGCAATTGGTTTATTGATTAAAAGTTGTCGTGGATCATTGCCTGTTTTTCAAGATTTATTCATAAGCATTTTTTTGAGGAATTATGACAAATTTGAATGTTAATTTTAAATTTCTCATTAACATACATTTCCTTTTACATTACTTTGCTTAATACTCATAAAAGAGATACAAATACTTGTGAATTTTACTGTTACTTGACTTTTTTCCATTGTATTTCACACAATGAGATTCTCTAAACTTCTCCGGCATTTCATTTCTTAAGTAATATTTCTTTACAACCTTCCATAATAACAAGGAATCGCCCACTGACCGAAAAAAATCAATATAAAATAGAAATATATTTCCTTAGAAGTGAAAGCGTTACATTTTCCTCGCTGCAGGAATGCATTTCCTGCCACGGAATGACCAATATTTTGGCAAGTGGTCAGGCAACACACCCTTACTCGACAGACCGTAACGGCCAGCAGTCGCTGGAGATCTCTGTACCCCCGAATCGCGTTGTGAATACTCAATATGATATATCCATTCCTGTTAAATGTTTCTAGTGGTGGGCACGCGATCTCAATTTGGGGTTACCAGAGAAAGAGAGGCGACGGTGTTCTGCTCCAGTAGCCTCTATTGTTCAGCAGACAGTTAGGATCGGCGATGGAATAGCTTAGAAATTGTCGGCAGATGGCAAAATTAACGGTAATCAGTGGACCGTGTTATATAATACAATACACTTCATGAAATAGCATCTTTCTTCAGGACATTTTGCTGTCCGATGCTCTATTAGAATTCTTACCCATCAAGGCACAGATAGAACTGCCTTCTCTTATATTGACATACATAAAAAGAAATGAATCGTCCAGGTTTCCTTGTGGATTTTTAAAAACATTATTTCTTTGATTTTATAATTTATCCACTAAGAAACCTATATCATGAGAATTGGTATTGATCTTATAATATATGTATCCCCCCCTTTGGGATTATGAAACATTATCTTTTTAGGGAACGCTGAAGGCCAGTTCATCTGTCTGTTATAAAAAATAAAGCTTGTATGTTATAAAAAAAAATAGAAAATGTGATTTTTTATTTAAGAAATATTGTATAATTGTTTTCTATTTTAATGATAAAACATTTTTTGATGAAATATTTCATTAAAAGCATTATATATACATGAAATCAATCTTTTCTTTTAATAACTTTATTTCCTGATTTCAAAAATGAAAACTTTAAATTACTTTCTATTATAAAAGAGTATATTATGTATTAAGCAATCTCAATTACAGATTATAGATAAAAGTGTGATTCAAAGTAATGAATTATATTCAAGAAATTGTAGGTTTTTTTCATATAAATAGTTATACAAACATCAAATAAAACAAATAAATATATATTAACGATAACGTAAACTTTATATACTTTATTTCCCAGTATAGTGCAATTCATATAAGCAAGTTATTTTTAATTAAGTTCCTCATACACGTTTTTATCATTCTGTTAATGAAAACAACATTTTAAAATAGCATGATTAAGTTCTAAATACAGTTGGTTATTTTAAAGAATTATATTAATTTTATTATTTTTTATAAAACTTCAACTGTTTGTAATAAACACACACAGGAAAAACATTCAGTGATATTTTGAAGTATGTCTCGGTTTTAATTTTTGCAGCGTTTTCCCACAACTCTCTTGTTGAAATGGAAGTTGAATGGTTAGCTCGCGTAGGTCTTCATTTCAACATCTGATGAAGTTTATCTGCATCTTACGCATAAATGTTTGTGTGGGAATTCATTTTTTAAATTTAAGTTCCAGTCGAATTGAACCTTGGGGGCAAAAAGTGATTGTATAGCGACAAAGAAATCAAAATTATAAATCCTATTCTCTCTAATATGAGATTATTTATAAAATAAGTTGTTCAGGTTTCCGCTAAACATAATAATCTTATTATCAATCTAATTCAAAAATAATACATCGTAAAAAAATTTCACTTTTTTTTAATCTTCTTAGAAGTTTTTTCTTTTAATACTCAATTACAAACTAAACGTACCGAGTAAGAATTGTTTCAAATAAATTCGAAATCAAATTCATCAATTGCTACCTAAAAATCGATGAAAAATAGCCACGAAATGCGATTTTCACTCTAACCACAATTAAGGAAACATTTTTATTAATATTTATCCACCAAAGAGAGATTATTGTTATATCTATTATAAAATAAAAAAAGAATGTAATCCATGTAGTCTTACATTTACAGGTATAACTTAAAATTAATCTGCGACTTTCTTCCTAAGCAAACCAGATCATCAATTAACCACTATGTTAATAATACAATTGCCTTATGAAACAATCAGATGTAATGAAATGTGTTGCACATTTTAAGCATGAAGTGAGACATAATTCCTCCCCATGCAAAGTGAGACCTCCGTTTTGTTAAGGCCATCATCAACTATTTTTAAACCTACAAAAGCAATCTCGTTTCGTGATACAGGACATGCTGCAATCACTATATTTAACTTATGCAATCGACCGAAAAGAATATATTTTTGTTCGTTACTTAACGTTTTGGGCGTGTGTTTATAGTTATCTCGCCAAATTTCTTTATTGCTGGGGAATTTTTTTGAAATACCGTTAAATGCGGAAATAAGATACTGCTTATAATAGGGTAATTAGAACTTAAATTGCTTTGCCTGTTGTTTGTGTAACAGGAAGTGTTTGAGCTTCTAAAAGATATGCTTGTAATTTTTTTTTTTTTTTTGCATTAAAATTTTAAATTGAAAAGTTTTTTTGAATCTCTTTTGTGTTTATTAAGCTCTTAGTAAAAATAAGTGGCAAAACTTAAAGCTATTTATCCCTCTTAAAAATAATTTAGACATGGAAATAAAAACAAATGCATTAACTATGAAATATTTCTATATAATAAAAAAATTAATTTAAAGTTATTCATTATTTGTTCTTTTTAAATAACAATCTGAAAAATAATTTATCGTTTCAATATGTTTAATATAAAGTCTTAGTTGTTTTAGTTCGAATTGTTAGATATGTTCAAAAGCACATAATATGTATAAAATAAGTAAAATATATTAAATTCAAGTTATTAAAAATAACATAAAAAAGGAAAACTAATAAATTTGTAAAATTATGTCGCTTTCCATAGAACATAAAATTAATTATACAATAAATACGAATTTCTCTTACACTAAAAACAATAATAATTAACGCTTATCAGGGAAAATTTTATGGAGTTATTTTACTTATATTTAGATAAAACTTTTAGTTGGAATGACTGTTTTTAAAAAATTTCCTCTCGCAAACTCTATGAAAATAGTTGAAATGCTTTTGTAGCATGTCATAAAATGAACACTCTTTTCTATATAAGATACATTTATTTTGATGATAAATCTTTAAAAATTTATTTATTGATTTTGAAAGGAAAGAATCACTGCTTTAAAATTTTATAAGTAATATTATTAATTAGGAATCACAAACGTTTGATATTAATTATTGCAAATTCTATATTTAAATGAAATTCATCGTCTATGCAAAATAATAACAAATTTTATTTGATACTTCAGTTTTCTTTTTGGTTTAATAAATTCCATCAATCTAGAAAAATCCAGAATATGGATATAGTATATTTTAAGAATAATAAGCGTGATAAATAGGATCATATTCATCCTTGTAAGCAAATAGTAAATAAGGACCATATTTATACCTAATATGTTACGAAAACATATTCAACATTTTAAATACTATTCAAATTATTCTTGATTTGTTTAGTGATTTCCTTTTAAATAATATTATTAATAGAAATTTTACATTTTTGTAAGAATAATACAACATTAATGCATTTTAATGTGTAAATGAATGGATTATAATAATAATAACAGAATAAATCCTGATCCTTTATTCATAAAATTGTAATTGTAATATTATTGTCTCTTTCATTGTCACGTGATAAGGATTATAAGTTCATATTTCATTTACATTTGTTGTATTATCTTTGAATTTTTTCCAATTATAGACGGCTCTCTACACAGAAACTTACATCCCAAAATCTATACGGTTTTCATATTTATTAAACAACTATGTAAAGAAGTTTTCTCTTCGAAACTTTTCATAAGTAGGAAACATATATAATATGTTATTAATATAAATTAAAATTGTATTTTTTCAAAATCAAAGGTCATGTACATTATCTACTACAATAATAATAATAATAATAATATATATATATATATATACATATATATATACATATATATATGTATATATATATATATATATTTATATATATATATATGTATATATATGTACATATATATATATGTATATATATATATATATATATATATATATATACATATATATATTACATATATATATATATATATATATGTGTGTGTGTGTGTGTGTGTGTGTGTGTGTGTGTATATATATAGCATTCGGTTTATTATGTTTTCGAAAGTTGTAAAATTAAATCTGTTTAAGAAATAATGTTAATTTAAAACATTGTCTTTCAATGCGAAATTTTGTACCTTCGATAAAACTAATACACAAGAAACTTCTATTTAGAATTTTTTATGCAATATAAAAATATGTAATAATTTATTATTAGTAAGAAATATGATGCATAGTTAAAGTTATGTCTAAACTATCTGCAAGGTATTTCTTAATATACTGGTTAAAATAGAAATTTCAAATTAATCAGCAAATTATTTTTTCCTTCCTGATGAATCTACTTTATTGATAAAACAGTTTTTTATCAATTAAATCTGAAACTCAAAATCAACATTACAAATCAATTCATGTAAGAACTAGTCATTTATTTCAGATTTATACATTCTCAATTGCAGCTCTCATTCCTTTTTCGAAAATTCTCATCTGTAATTACTGTTACCAAAAACGTATTTATCTAAGCAATCGAATACGTCAATAAATCTCTGTGTGAAATTTTCTAAGGCTTATTCATCGGAATCTTTTATTGAATAAGCAGATCATCTTTACGTGTTCCCCTCAGGGGTGATGAGAACACAATCAGCAATGTGCATGATCTTTCGTTTGATGTGTTCGAATCAGGAAAAAGTACATAAGCATGACCGCCAAGGTCTGTAATTACATGCCAAGTATTCCCACTGCTCATTCTTGATCTTATTATTTTGACTCTTATGTTTGTAAACAACGATATAATTTTACTTCAGGCAGTTCTCAAAACTTCCCCTTTGGCATTTTGAAAACATAATCATAGATTTTTCAACAAGTAACGTTTGAGATAATGTAATTAAAGGGTGGTGATTTTGACGAGCTTTGATTGTTGATATTCAAGCTTCTTGATTTTGTTTCTTATTCTCATGTCAAATGGAGTTATGTTAAAACTAAGCTTATTTATTAATTAAAAATTTTTTCTATCGAAGCCTGTGTGTGTTGATTGCTATTCTCCAAATCCCGGTAACTAAGAGCAAGTTTTTTATAGCTACTCAAATGGTATTTGACAATTTACCTCTTAATGTTAGATATCGTTTATAACTGTAGTGTGTTTTTGTAATTTAATTTAAACTTGTCTTGTTATTAAAAATCTTGGTTGGTTTGCTTTCATCTCCAATAATAATGCTATGCCACCTTATTAAAAATTAGTTATTTTATAACAAGCTGGAATAATGATGTAATTTTGAATAATGAAATCAAAGTCTGTAAATACTTAAGTCTGTAAATCAAAGTCTGTTAAAACTATTTTTTATTTCATATTTACATTTGTAATATATTAGAGTTTTTAGCTTAATAAATAGTTGTGGTGCATCTCGTTTATGTATTTAACATAAGATAAGTTTGAGAGAAAGTTTGATTCTCAAAATCAAAAATTACTATAAATGCTAAGACAACAAGAATTTTTAACTCAATTCAGAAGACATTGCTGACTAAGATTTAACTACAAGTAATTTAAAATATTATAATTTAAATTTTGCTATTACCTTCAACTAATTATTTAGTTTAAATATATATTTTTAATGAAATGTATAATACATATCAAGAAAAGTGGTTGGCACTTTTTAAAAAAAATGAGACTTTTATTTTCCTTTATTTTCGAAACATAGATCTGGTGTTAAGCTAGAAATTAAATTTCTTATAGTGACTTATTTTAAATTATTTTAACTATCCGTATTTAGATAATCAATAAACGCTTATCATTTACAGTTATAACTATGAAAACATAATGAATTTTGTAAATTGAGAATATGTATTTCTATGGTTATATCGTAATTTTCCAAAAATCTTTATTCTACTCCTTCATATTGTGTTAATTGCTATATAGTTGATGATTCTTTTGTCAAAATCTGTTTAAAGTGAGATTATTTTCCTATACATCTCTATTTATATATTGTTCAAATATAATATTATTTATTAATTTCAAAACAAATTTTTAGAAAAATCGGAATCTATAAAAGAATAAAATTTATGCTACTTGAATAAGATAAAAACTAACAATTTTACAGTCACTGAGAAAATATTTGTTGAATACTTTTCTGATCAACTCTCCAAAATAAACGTATTCTGTGAGTGATTGTCAGTTTCACATTCTAAAGAAGGATAGTCGTCCAAAGATGACCTTTAACATGTGCATTTTATAAGTAAATATATTCACCAGTTGACAATACGCATTTTCCAAAGAAGTCTTATTCTTAATCAAAATCGAAAGGAAGAGGCACGTTTCACAGTTACGATTTGCAGCATCCAAGAAACAGATTGCTAACAAACCTCGCGTCCATTGTTTCATGGCCGCCCCATTGTCTGCAAGGGCCACACGAGCTGTGTCATCTTTTATCGCCTGGTCCTTGATAAGCACACGATTATGAGCCTGAACTTAATTTTTTTCCATGCTATTGTTTTTCCAAGGATGTAATTCTTCGCCTTTACTCAACTATAACGAGACGAAGCAAAATCGAACGAGGTAAGTGAATTTTACGCAAGAAAGCTGGTGTTTTGATTGGACTGAAATCGTCAAAACAGAGAACCTTATGCAGAATAAAATTTTATCAATCATTCGAACACAGTGATGCAAGAATTCTTAACATAGTGTGACATCAGTATATGAAATCAGTTTATTTATCAATAAATCATTATATTTTTATCGTGTTGTTTTAACTGCTACATTAGTAGTTTCTCATAAGAAAGAATTATGACAAGTTTTTATCTTCATCACACAAATATGTTGACCTTTTTACATTACAACGTTTTAAAAAGAGCAATACTTTATTTAATGACTATTTTCCATTTCTGTTTACAAAAACCAAAGAATCGCAATATTAAAAAAATATTATTGTAAATAGAAATTTCAAAAATATATAGAAAACAGATGTTTTTCAGCTATTGCTTTTTTAATTCCTGAATAATTTTTCTTAATGTAATAGTAAATTATTATTGTTATGTATTACAAAATCCTAATCTACAAGAGCCATAATTATTACAAGTATAAGAATTTAACTTCCTCAGATAAATGAGTTTTGCTTCATCAAAAAATATAAATAAAATAATTATATATACAAGAAACTCTTTTGAAAATGGAGGGCAAATATGAATTGCTAAATACCTGTACACTAATACTATATTTTATGAAATGAAGCATAGAAACGTATAGGTATAGAGAAACTAATAATTAAGTTCAAAAGAAGAAATATCATAATACGATCAAAATAATATGCGCTTAATAAGAGAGAATATCTGCTAAATAATAAATTAAATGTATTATAATAATTCTTTCAGATATGCAATCTATAGGATTAGTATTTCTTATAATTAAGAAAGTTTAATATTATAAAAATAAATTGAAGGACTGCTTTTTCTGTTGGGATAATTTTTCTTATAAAAGAAAACAAATTCAACATAAATTCCATTGCATGTGAATTGGTCAACATGAACTCACAGAGCATTTTAAAAATGTTAAACACGCAATCTAATTACTCAACATTCAATCCTTCTCTAACATTCGTATTAAATACCCGGCTCCGAATGTGGTTATATATATATATATATATATATATATATATATATATATATATACAATCGTATCTATAAATTAAGGATTATACAAGTTCAGGCAAAGAGGCAGAAGCAAAACAAATGTGACTTATTTGTAAAGTATATTTATTAAACAAAAGGTAAAGAGCAAAAAAAGATGCTATATGTTTAAAATAATTAATAAAAATTGCGATTTTTACTCCCAGGAGCAATTTTAAAAAAGAACTTATTTACGAAAAATAATATAACATAGTTGGTTAATAGATAGTATGCCCCTTAGATGATGCAATACATTCCGTACAACGCCTAGGCATGCTGAATATAATATTATCAATCTGATCTTGGGGAATATTACACCACTCATCAAGTAATGCTCTCCAAAGATCACGTAGATATGTGGGAAGAGGTTGCCGGTGTGCAATTCGTCGGCCAAACAAGTCCCACACATGCTCGACTGGATTCAAGTCTGGTGAGTATGCTGACTAGTCCATACGTGTGATATCCTCCGATTGAAGGCACTCGTCTACAATGTTTGTAGGGTGAGGACGGTCATTGTCATCCATAATCAGAAATTCTTCACCCATCTTGCGCCCCGAAACAAACGTACATGTTGTCCCAGAATGACATCCCAATTGATGTGACTTGTCATAGTTACATTCTGAATATGCAGGATAGTTATGGAACTCAAAATAATTCTCCCCAAACGAGCCATCATGCACCAACGTAACGGTGTCGTTCAATTGTGTTCTCTTGGTGTTAACGAGTATCTTGTCCTCTCCATCTGAAAATCCGGCACGAATCAGATGGAAAGCTAAACCTAGACTCGTCAGAAAACATTACACAAGACCACTGTTGTGGTTTTCACAATGCATGCTCTCTACTCCAGGCTAACTGTGGGCGACAGTGAGTTGCGGTAAGTGGAACACATCTGACAGGCCTACGAGCATATAAACCAATGTACCCTAAGTATCTGTACACGGTCTGCCTTGAAACGGTCGTACCAGTAGCTGAAGAGAGCTGACGAGACTGGTCTGATGCTGTGCTCCGCCTGTTTCTTTTGGCAGTAACTGCCAAATACCGATCCTCATTCGGCGTTGTAACTCTGGGATGACCTGTGCTGTAACGTCTACTCGCATTACCTTGATCTTGGAACCGTTGCCAAAGCCTGGAGATGACACTCTGGGCAATTCCAAGTTCCTCGGATATTTCCAGCCGGGTACGTCCACATTCCAGACCACCGATAATTCTACGACGTAAAACATCATCCAAATGCTTTCTTTGTGCCATAACTATCTGTTATTGCACTGAAAGGCTTTTAAAGCACTTATGAGCAATTTAACTTCTTTGCAACTATTCCTTATAAACCCCTCTCTTACACTCTCGTCATTGTGATGTATTATCTGATGGTTTCTTGTAATTTGCATAGAATTCTTCAAGATATGTGTGTAATAATTTTGCACGTGAAATTTTTATTTTAGATTTCAATTTCTGGGTGATTCTGAATTATCCTTAATTTATGGACAGGAGTGTATACATATCCAAAGAAATGTGTAAACTAAATGTATAATATGGTGGGTTAAAACATAAACGGTCATTTTTATGTGCTATTTGTCTTCCAATAAGTTATAATAATAATATAAATATTAATCTTTCTTGCTAATATGTTATTAGCATTTAAAACAAATAATTGAAAATAATGTTTTGAGAAATTATATAAATGATAACACATTAAAGGTAATCAGTTATTATTCTTCTAGAAAAAGGTTATGCTTGACGTATGTTATAAATAATTATTTTTTTATATTTATCTTTCATTAGTTATAAACTACTCAATCATTGAGCTATAGAAGAAAAATTAATTTTGAGACAAGGAAATATAGAAGCTCCAAAAAATATCTCATGGAAAATTAATTATATTAAAATACTGTGTGGAAAAATAAAAACAACACATTAAGCGAAAAGAAAAACATTATAATAAAAATGGAAAATCATAGTATAATTAAACTGAAATTAAAAGCATTAAAAACACTTGACAAAAATTACTTTTACGTTTTAAAATGTATTACGTATTCGCAGTTTTTACTAAAAGCTAATATCTGCTTCTATTAAATTTAATGCTACATTAACACAGAACCATGCTACTCTTGAATGGAAAATTTTAAAAAAGTAATGGCTCATATTAACCTTTGTTAAATTTAACTATTATTTTTAACAAAGTGAGAAATTGTTAATTCGTGGGCATAACACCCAAATTCGTTATTATTTTGTCGCAAAAATGTTTTTCAGTTTTCTTTTGCTTCTATTTCTATATTTTACATTCTTAAAAAAATTGTAGTTTTCTTTCTCGAAAGGAAGTAAATGTAGTGACTAAATTTTAAAATAAAGGAGTTTTAAAAAATGGTCTGTGTAAAAACTTTTAGATTTATAAATGCATTCAATTAATATTTGTATTAAACTATTTATATATATATATAAATATATAAAACATGTTAGAGAGAGAGAACTAAGTAAATCAAGTTATATATTATTTTCAGAGACAACACACCATAGTTTCTAATTTATTATCATTAGAAATCTAGCGCAACTATTAAAATCCTTCCAATTCTCCTTGTAAAAATTTTTATTTTTAGTTTATAATTTTTTTGCTATGAAATAATGGTATAATTTTTAATCATGTAAAGATTATTTGTCTTTTTTCACTTGGATTTCAATTACTATACTATGCATAAAATTCTTAAAATTTTACAAATGATGATTTAATTTTTTAGTTGCTACAAATTGGGAAGTAGAATACTAAGAAAGAGCTACTGACACCTAGTAAATATATTCCATAATTCCAAATTAAATGATGTCAAACTAGTCATATATATAATTTCAAATCAATTGATGTCAAACTAATTATGAATGTTAAAATTTCAAAAAATATTTATAAGATTTTCTTAACGTGTTTATTGCAATAATGAAATATGAAATAAGAATCCTCATAATCAAATGTAATTTTACCTCACCACATTTAAAACAATATATTATTAAAAATTCCATTTCTAAATTATGCATCTGCTTGAAAAATCAATACCTTTTAAAAATTTAACTCGCAAGGCTTTTAGAAACGGAAATGATTTGATATTATCTTGTTAGATACTTTACATCTAGAGGGTTGCGGTGATCTGGTGGATTAAGACGTCGTTCTCATTATCAGAAAGCAGCAAGTTCGAATCCCAGCTTAATCGAAGATTCGTCATGTTCGCTAAAGACAGCCGGAGCACGTAAAAATTGAATATGGTTACAATGCCTTCCAAATGAAATTATTCTTCTGGGGATGGTAAGCCACGTATTAGAGGTTTTCTGTTTGATCCATGCATCAAAATCATGAAGCTACTCTCCAGCTCTTTTATCTAATTGGCAGAGCGCAACTCAAGATTAGGTACAGGGAAGCATTCTGGTGCAACAACAACACATTAGTTTCTCTGTTATAGGAGAATCTGAATTTATCAATTGCTATATTACCATTACCACACAAATATCGGCTGGTACTAATTATTGATTGTAGTAGTTAACCGTTATGAGACCAATTTTTTAGGCAACGATAAAAAAAAAAGTTCGGAATCATTATCAACGTCTCTTAATCACAAAAGATTGATCAATTAACTATCTGCTCTTTTTAAATATCATCTTGAATTTATTTAATCCAATACCTCGAATCAATCCTTTTAGGAAAGAATACTGCATCTAACATTTTGCTATAATAATTGGCTATAATGTTTTTGTGAATATCAATTATTTTTTATACTAATGTATTGTATCTTAATACTCATTAAAGAAAATTTCTATTCATTTTAAAAATATTCCAATTAAGTTTAAAAATATTTCCAATGATACTAAACATGTAAATGCATAAAACATAATACAATAAAAATTATATGCATATTATAATTTAATTTCAACCATTAATTTCCAAAATATTTTAGTTTATTTGCTGATATATTTATATATTTAAAATACTATATTAATGATGTATTTCTTAAACATTAAGTATGTATAAGTATTTAAGATGTTTCCATTCAGATCATTGTTTCTGATATATTTACTAGACCCATTGCCGAAACTCTTAATAAAATGATGAAATTTCTAAAAGTTGCTGGAAAAGGCACGCAACGTTACGATGTTTCACGACTGCTGGACAGTTTCAGTGAAAATTAATAAAGAAAAGAAAATGATTAATAAAGATATATAAATATAATTTAAATTTGAGTTCTTATGCGTTAAACACCTTTGTCTATTATTTGCTCATTAATGACAAAACTTTTTCTATACGCAGAATTTTTTATATACGCAAATTTAACTGTTCACACTAAATTTCAAATATGCAACATGATTGGAAGATAAAAAATTGAAAATTATTAAATTTTAGTTCACTGTTATTTTTAAATTAATTCATAAAATTTTATACAAGTAAGACGTCATGAATTTCTAACTAACCCCCCTTCGCAAAATATGAACTTCCTCAACACATTCGCAATAATATTATTTAGCAGTTTTTTATAGTTAGTCGAACCCCATGAGCCATATAGGCATACAAAGTTCAATCCAACTAACGTTTTGCAATTCTCAACAAAAAAACACACACACACACACACAAAAAAAAAAACTGGTAGCAATCGCAGATTGAGTTAGTATTTCACAGAAAACATTTTAATTTCATCTTTGAATGATGACAACTGACATCTTTTCACACATATGATTCTTATTAAAATACTTAAACCATTCCATTTCACGTTTTTTATTTTGCGTTACCCAATTCAGATTTGCATATTAGATTAAGAAACTGTTTTGATTATTTCAAATAATTTCATAACAATACAAAAAAAAAGTATTAGCATTATCTTTGAAAAAGCAGTGTCTGAACAAAAAACAGCATTTTGAATAGTGTCATGAATAATAGAGAAATGACTCTTCTATCGCAAATCAAACTGAAGTGAAGACATGAAGTAATGTTTTTTGATAAATCGTTCATAAGCTAGTAAAAATTTCCATTCATATTACCTTGAACACGCAAGCCTTGGATTTGTTGGAAGGATGGAATTGGATGGAATAAGGATGGAATTGCATTACTTTAACAATATTTTCTAATGCTGAAAGAAAAGTCTTTACGCAATGCATTAGTTTATTAAAAGATATGAGAATCTCGGTTTTACATGCGAAAATATTTCCATCTCATCTGAATATTCAAATTTAAATTAATTTAAATACATTATATACAAATGAATAGGTAACATAAGTGGCGTCATAAATTAGTGAGAAATTACCATTCCATCAGATATTGGAGCCATAAAATCCAAATACACTAAAATTTTGGAACTGAAAAGAATGTGGCGCTTTTAAAAACTCTAATATCAGTTACTTATTAATATCAGTTCATTTAAATTTAGTATTTTATTCAATTCATTTCAATTTGCCACACTTTTCGACGGTTTTATTCAGGGTAAGGTACTTCTAAATATTGGTTGAGTAAAGTTAATTTGAAATTTTCAGCATTACGTAATGAACTTTCTCTATCGGATAGTACCACCAATTTAAGTACTCATGAAAATTTGAGAATGTGAAGTGGATAACATGACTAATAAGTATAAAAACTACCAGTTTATCACTACTGCATCTGAAATTGGAATAAAGTTTTGTCGAAATCCAAATTGTATTTTTGTATATTAATAAAAAAATGAAGAATTTCTGACAATCTATGTGATAATCCATAATCACCAAAAAGTAAATTTGCAAAATATATTTGAATGAAATTTATTTACAAGAAACTTTTCTAAAATTAGAAGCAATATAGTTTACTAACTATATTTAAAAAGTGAAAAGGCATGCATGTAACTTAAATATTTTTATAAACAATTATGATAATTTAAAAATTATCGAATAAAATTAAAACAAATTATCAGTATTATTTTCCATCAATGCTTCTCTGAAAAGAAATTGATTAATTCATATCATAAAACCTATCAATTTTCTAATTTTAGTAATACAAAATCCTTTATAAACTGAGAAATATAATGAAAGTAAGCCAGAAATGGGCAGACATTCATGGGTTTTAATAACCACAAGGTTATCATGAGGGACTTCGTATGATGCTGACAAGTTTGAATTTCTAATCAGCATATTTCAAGGAAAGTGAATTGGAAACAATGATGAAATAACGAATATTTTCTTTTCTAAGAAGAAGAGCACATTATAGAATATTGAAGAATTTTCCATACCACAATGTTATGCAATATTCTGGAAACTTGTTTACGTTTAGATAAGCTTTTGCTACTTTAATTCGGTTATCGAAAAAGTTTATAGAGCAGATATGTTTTAAATTGCTATTTAACAAATATTCATCTCAAAAATTATGGTATGGATTTCTTCATCTTTGCAATTCCTGACTTTGTAATCTCATAATGAATATTCTTTTACTCATTTTCTTTTACTTACAAGTATGCAAGCAAAGATGAATTTATTGTCAGAATTTTTTAACAATAATGAAATTTTAAAAGTCAATGACAAGAATTTATTTTTCAAACTGAATTTTTGCTTAAAATTTAAAATATTATTTAAAAATCATTCTTCACTTAAAAATATTTTAGAGATATATCTTACTAAATTGATTGCTTCACTAAATAGATTGCTTCACTAAATAGATTGCTTCACTAAATAGATTGCTTCACTAAATAGATTGCATTGCAAAGGTATCAACAGTAAAATGCATTTTTCGAACTATATTTATAAATAAAACTAATAAATGTTTAAAATTAGGAATAAACATAAAATTCGTTGTAAATTTTACTGGGTTTTTATTATCTTTTGAGAATATTTTGTGTAAAAACTTTATGAAATTTTATTAAAATAATAAATTTAGTAAAATTATTTTATCTGGATAAAAATCTCGAAAAATAAAAAATATTTAGTTATGTTAAAATAGCTTTTAGTAATCACTTAAAAAATGCATTAGATAATTACCATCAATTGAACATGAGACAAAAAAATTTAGTCACACACACACACATGCGTGAGAAGCTGTGAAATAATCATTTCTAAAATTTGTTTTACTGTGAAATTGAATTTAGTTACATTTACGATAAGTTTAAAATAACCATAATCTGTGAAATAATCATTTATAATAATTGTTATTTTACTGTGAAATTGAATTTAGTTACCTTTGCGGTAAGTTTAAAATAACTATACACTTGAAATAATATTTTATAAAAAAAAAAAATTCAATTTTTAAACATTTATTTCCTTAATTCTATTCCCTTCAAATTTTACATTTTTATTTCAAAAACAATTTTAAGTCAACACTATTTTATTGCGTAGAGTAAAGAAATGTCATATCATTTTATCCATTTTCTGAATTATGTGAAACAAATGTTTTATTTTTAAAGAATTTTTAAACTTTGACTGAGAAATTATATATATATGTGCATAAATGAACTTACACTTTGAGTTTTATATTTCCTAAAATGATTTTATCTACGTAAAAATACATTCACTTAATAACGATGATGTAAAAATTTTCCTTCTAATTTCAACTTTCTTTCTTTTTTTTTTTTAAAAAAAAAAAGAAAGCTATGAAAACTGTTAGAATAGACAACATTTGCTATTTACCAGTAACATCATTAGAAAGTCATCGTCTTTGAGCATGAGATCATGATGTTACCTTGCCAAGTGTTAAAAAAACATCAAAAGAAATACCAACGCTGAGTACAGACTGTTGATGCCACTCAAGCAAAACGCCTGCAAATCGTGAAATTGACACTAATATTACCTCATTCCTTTTCCGCGTCTGTGAAAGTAAAGGTGATAAGTTCCGTGAATGCCATTGCACCTAATAAACTTTTCGTTGCTGCTATAAAGTTTCGAAATTCGATATAAAGCATTTTATAAGAAGAATTCGGCTATAAAGCATTTTGAATCAAAATTTATTCTTTATTTATTAAAATGATATACTACAGGAAGCAGTATTTCCTCACCTTCTTTATGTTACTATTGACAAAATTAATTAGTTCTTGTTTTTTTCCTTATTACATTTGATAATTATTCAGTTAAAGCTATGAAAAGAAACTAAAATATTAATGTCTAAGGAATTAATTTCCTTTTGTGAATAATTTCTTTGGTCTTAAAAACAACCATTAAGAATAATAAATACATTGATTAAGAAAGCAATTAAAACATTGTTGCTTGTGAAATTTATTATCTAATAGTAAAATGAACAATGCATACAAGTAAAATATATTATTAAAATAAAATACATTACTGTATTATACAACGTTATATCTAATAAACAAATATATATATATATATATATATATATATATATATATATATTTGTTCATTAGATATAAGTAAATTACCAATATATTTCATGCAAGGGCATTATGTGATTTTCGAATGTTTTCCTAGTCACCAATATAAATTATAATTTTTCGGTATATTTCTTTTTTTATATAGCAAGGACATTTTATAAAAAAAGAAAGAAAAGTATTGATCTAAAATAAATCACACACACATCAATTTAAATAACCTCTTTATAGATGAATGAGAAAATTTCAATAATTCTTAAATTCTCCAAAATTTTATTTCTTATTTTATTATTTTCTTAAAACTAACTATTGTTCTCTAATTCTGCTATTTAACTCATGTATGTGATTTGGTTTACAGGAAAACGTAAGAAAATGGAGGGATTTCGGCATCAAGGTCGACCGGTTTACTACAACCCTTCTCCTGATACTTATGCGTATCAGAATCTGTACGGAACTGTTCGTGGAAATCAAAATGGAAAAGTTCGCCCTTCGCTGGATATTGATCCTTCTCAGTCAGGTGGAAGAAGTAAGAAATTCAATTTTCTTCCATGGAAAAAGAACAAAAACAAAACTGATGATTCCTTTACAATCGGAAATGGAACTTTATCTCGACACAATAAATACAAATTTGGTTCTGTGTCTGCTTTGTCTTCTGGGTCATTGTATAAAGAATGGGACTCTTCTTTATCAACCACACCATCATTTTCATCAACTGATTTAAAACATGCAACTGTTAGAAGTATCCATAGCAGGCCTCGTGGTCTAGTTACATACCCTTGGGAAAGTTACAGTAATAACAACAATGAATCTATCGATTATAAGAACAATCTGAATAAATTAGAAAATAAAAGATTACAGCAATCAGTCAGTGGTAACAGTGTTAAATCTAGTGATATAACGCCTTTAAATTCGACGCTTTGTAAATGTCAGAAAAAGAAGTCTGGATCTTTTGGAACACTAAATTTAGGTTCTATGAAATCTTCAAAATGCAGCTGCGGTTTTTCTAGTGTTAGATCTTCTAGGGGATTTGCACCACCACCTCCTCCAAGGAGAAGATCTATTTTACCAGAAAAAGTAGATTTATATGCTGTTCATGAGGATCAAGTCCAAATTGAACCTCAAATTGGGGATGGTCACCAAAACACTGAAAATATATATGATACCTTAAGCAAAACTGTGAAATATAGAGCTCCTAGACCTCCATCGATCCAGCCTGTAAATTATGGGGGAAAGTCTTCTTCAGGACATTCGAAACTCATCAAATCCCTAGAAAAGTGCAAAAAAGATCCATTCAGTTCAGTGGCGTCTAGAAAATCAATCCTAGAATGTGATGTTACTGCTTATGATTTAGTGAAAAGTTATGTGAAAAAGGACGTTTCGAATGGAGCAGATAGTGATTTAGATGATGATTTAAGCGATAATGCGATAGAAGAAAGTAGCGTTAAAAATAAAGAAATTTCTCAAAAACTAATAAATAACAAACAAGCTTCGAGGAATATGTCCGATAAGCCATACAATTCAGCATCAAACAAATCTCCAAGCCCCGTAAGTTCTGAAAGCGAGAGTGGTATTTACTCTCAAACTTCAAGCTTACGTATTGGAGGACATGGCATGAAAGTCTTCTCTCCAGTCGAAGGCAACAATTCACCCCAAAATTCTTCTCTCTATTCTGATGGTTCCAAGACTAACTCGGTCGATTCACGGACGAGCAGCTGGAGTACTAGTTCTTTATCAGATGATGGTATTTATTCTCTTCCAGAACCAGATTATGATGACGATAAAGATTCGGTGCTCACATTTAGTAATAGAATATATGCCAGTCCCGTGACAAATGTAAACCTCAGGAAATACCCCAGTGGAGGCTGTTTAGCGAGCAAAGATCCACCTTCTCATTATGCTACTATAAAAAATGAACACTATGACTCCCCAAGATTTTCGACAATTAGGAAAGCAACTTCGATGGTTTCATTAGTATCTGGCATTAGTGGTGAGAATGGAACTTTAAAAAGTCGGGTAAAAGTACCTCGTATTCCAGAAGTTCCTATAACCACATCAAATACTCTGCCTCCACCAGCTCCCCCACCACCACCACCGCCTCCACCACCACCTAATTTTAGTCAGTGGAAAACTTCTTCGCAAAACAGTGACTTAGAACAAAGTAAAGATGAAGGTACTTTAGTGAAAAAGGAGAAAAAATTCCCTTGTAACAACATAAGCTCCTCCATAGCTTCAGAACTTACTGAAAAACTTAAGAGCAATAAACCAATTCTTAAAAAAAATGAAATCAAACCGAAACAACCTATGAAAGTGAACTCTCACAATCCATATGCAGAAGTTAAATCCATACTGAAAAAGACTGGAGAGAAACTAACTTCCACAAATGTCACTGGCAACAACGATGAAACGAGCTCACTGGAAACTTCGGAATCGCAAGAGATTCAAGACACAAAGAAAAAGAAGCGAGTTCAGTTCAAGTCACTAAGTAATGAGTCCTTAGCAGTTGAGCAGATTCAGAATGAAACAGTCTCATCCTCAGATGAGGAATGGGAAGAGGCGAGGGAAACGTTTACCAGCAACACTTCCCAAAACACTTCTTTAAATTCTGAGCTACGAAGAAAGAAAAATGATGAAGATTTCCAAACGGTGGAAGAATATCTTAAATCTCAAAAAGAAGAGGAGAACATTAACAGCAAAAGCAGCCAAAGTAAAAATAGTGGACAGATAAATGACGTTAAGGTAATCTTTCTATATACCCTGAATAGTAAACTCATAAATATCCTTTACAAAACTTTTATACTGTATCTAACAGTAATTATATTTATTAAATAGTTGGTTGAGATTTAATCCTTTGAATACTTTTGACACAAGAAAAAGTAATGCGTTTTTTTTATTTATTTATTTCAATTGTTTTGTTATACACCAATTGTCATATATTATTTCAGTATAATGTAGAAATATACAGTCATGTATAATTCGAAATAAGCGAATTCCCGCATAAAACTTAATAGTTTTTACATGCTCAAAACATTAAATGTAACAAATACATAAATAAACGAATATGTATTCAGAGGATTAAATTCATTTTTCAAATTAAAAATATGAGGTTTAAAAATGTGTATAAATAATTATGGAATATGAAGGTAACCAAAATAGCATTTTGATTTAAATTTTGCAATAAAGTTAACTGTGCACATACTAAGCAAAAATTCTCTCTTAAATTTAAAAAAAAATAAATTTAGTAAAATACATACATACACACACGTGTGTGAGTGTGTGTGTGTGCTTGCAAAAGTTTATGCTAGAATCTTCAAATTTGTAAATTAACATTCTAATGATTTATTTCTACAGCACATTTCTTAAAAACATTTTCCAAAGTTTCTTGAAAAATTGCTTTTTATTTTGATCCTATTCATACGATTGTTTTCATTATATTTAACAGAAAAAGTTTGTCAAAAGTTAAGAAGCTTATAATTAGTTAAATGTATAAATTAAAACTAAGAATGAAAAGGAAAATTTCCGTTTTAATTCAAAGTATATAAAAACTTACAGCTATTTACCACATGATCAATATGAATCTGCTACCAAATCTGCTTTTGATAAGTTCTGAGAATGTCAAATGATGTCACTGCAAATCAAAAATTGAGATATTCTAACTATGTGCCTATAACATTGACTTAATGATTTTGAAGCCTTATTGGCACTGAAAGTTTAGCACCTGAATCGAAGTAAACTTCTCTGAAATTTTAAGTGTTAATTTGTATATCTTTAAATGTGTTACTAAAACTAAATTTTCAAAAATAAACATTGTATTAAAAATTAATATTTAATAATGCAATTATTGCTTATTAAAAAATATAATATGTATATTTTATTTTAATTACACAAAGTACAATATTTATTGCACACAGAGGCATTAGAACTCAAGTTACATACTTTCTTCAAAAAGTATACACTGCTTTATTGAATAATATTTAAAATCATGCTAATAGAATTGATATCAAAATCTGTAGTCAAATAAAACCAACTTTGAAAATAATATAGAGTAATGTTACACTCAGTAGCATTATTTTTTTTAATGTTAATAAATAATATTATTCTTCTCATTGATTGTGGTTCAATAAAAGTTCGAAATATTTTTAATAACTATTTCATTCCTTTCTTCAAACTTACACAACTCCAGCATATAAATTTTATTTTGCAGACAAATTCTAGAGTCTCATCAATACCACGTCCTTCACAGCCTCCTCCCCCGCCGCCGAACATTCGGAAGGTGAACGGAAAAGGTCCTCCACCCTCTCGGCCATTGAGCACCACTCCTAAAAGCTTTTCCCATAGTGATCTCAGAATAGCTCCCTCGAGCAAGGCTTCTCCTCAGCGAAACTTCATCAGAGCTGGATTGGTTAAAACTAGTGGCAGTGAACCACTGAGGCCTGGCCAACAAGCCTCACTCCTCAACCACAGTCCCAATAGACCCAGAGTTACTGTAGAAGCTAATTCAACTATATCTGGTATGGTATTCCTTTGAAAAAATAATATATTGGTATTCGAAAATGGTATTTATTATAATGCATATGGTTAACATTATCAAAATAGAACGAAACTTCTTGTAAAAAAGCAATTCTCAATACTGTTACAAATTTATGAATATTATTTGTATTCATTCTAAAATATCTCAAAAAGATTGGAAATACTCAAAAATTACACAATTCCGACGTATTATACGTTATAAACAGCATTTTCAATAATTTGGCGATTTGGCTACCATTTGGCAGAATTTTGGTGATTTGGCAAGAAACAGATACTTTCGCGAAAACTATCACCTAAGCTCTTGGACCAATATTAAGTTAGGCAGTCTAGAATCTCCAGAAATGTAAATTTTCACGCCAAGTCGGGTGTAAAATACCGTCGGTCCTCGCAAAAGAGTTAGTGAGACGCTAAGAGGGAAGATATTAGGCAGTAAACCCGCTGAATTAAGGAAGATAAATATTTTGATAAATTAAGCAAATCCTTATCAGTTTTTTTTTTTTGTTTTTTTTTTACAGATTTTAACAACCTTGAAAACAACATGTTAATCCACTATGATTAACATATTGTTTCAAGGTTGTTAAAATCATTAAAAATGAGCATCCAAATTATGAAGTTTGAAATTTTATAAAATCATTAAACTCCATTTTTTACATTCAGTAATAATTTTCTTTATATAATAGTATTTGAAACCCGTATAAATTCTTTGTACGACTAAAATATACAAAGCTCTAGTATAATTTTGAAAAATTTTTCTTAAAAATTGGAATTATAAATAAAATAATTTTAATAACAAATATATATTTGACAATTTTAATTATACATTTAGCGATCACTTCAAACTAGAAATGAGCAATGAGTTTTCAGAAGGGGGAATACAACCTTCAATCAAAAACATAAGCATTTCTTACTTGGGTTATTTTAATAGCTAATATATAATTGGATATTTTAATTTCCTTTATTTGTGAAAGGAATTTTTTTTAGTTGCATTTCATAATTTTTGAAATAATTTATTTATTAATTTGAAAGATTTTTAAGACTATGAATTATCCTCCATTTAAGTAATTTGTAATAATCGCTTTTGAAAACAATTATTGTAAGCTGTGAATGTCAAAACATATTGTAGATACAAATTAACTTCATTAGGGTGACAAATTTCCATTTTCATAAAAAGATAATAGCGTAAAAATTACCTTTATCATAATTTAAAGCATGAGAAAGTGATAACAGTGTGCAGTTTAGTTGAAAAATAAAATGTACATAATAAGAAATATAAAATGTTATTTTTATTTCATCGAAATCATATTATTACGCACGCATCACCAATACATGAAAAATAAGCAAATGATTACCTTTCTATTGAAAAGCTTCAATTGTTTTATTAGATTAATTTTAATGTTATTATCACTAAAATAACAATAATTTTATATTGTGCAATAAAAGTTAAAAAAGAAAAAGTACTATTAAAACTTTAAACTGTATTTCTAATGTCTCTTTTATTCAAATTTACAGGAAAAAAAAAACGCCAATTGTTTTAAATGAGAATTAAAAACTAATTTCAGAAATATATTAACACTTTTTTAATTTTTTTTAAATAAATTATATATAATTTAATACTTTAAGCTCGTTGAATGTAGTAATATTTTTGTTACAGTTTATTTACAAGAGTAATCCGGAAAGTAAGTTTCCCATGACTCATAAAAAAAAAACATAATTACATAGAAAGATTTTTATTGCAAAAGATACAGCACAATATTTCAGCTATTGCTTAACGTAAAAACCATCGGAATTGCGGCACTTGTCATGCCATGTGATAAGTATTTTTAATCCAGTATCACAGAAGTCTGCTGTCTGGAAATGGGGGTAACATGTCACAGCTGTCTTCATGTCTTCGTTTGTGATGAAAAGATGTCCGGACAGAAATTTCTTCAGTTACAAGAACAGATATAAATCGATGAGAGCAAAGTCGGGATTATACGGTGGATAATCAAACGCTTCCCAGAGAAACTATTCCAGTAGTTTTTTTTTTTTCCCTTGGAATTCGCCGTATGAGAGCAAACATTTGGCGTCTCTTGTTCTGAATGGCTCGTTGCAAGTTCCTTAGAGTTGTGCAGTAATGTTCAGGGTTTACGGTTGTAAATCTCTGCAAAAAGTCAATGAGCAGATTGCCTTTCAAGTCCCAGAAAACTATGGGCTTCAATTTCTACGTGTATATAGTCTGCTTGATTTTCATTCATACCGGAGATCCAATGTGGTGTCAATGCATCGACTGTTGCTTGGTTTCTGGGGAAAAGCGAGCATCACTTATAAGGATCCTATCGCAGTTTTTCGTCGCCTTCATCGTGGTATCTTTGCAGAAAATCACATCTAGTCCATACAATAAACACAACTGACGATGAATTTCAATCGGTGCTACATTCTGTGAGTTCAAAAACTTCATCACTGACCTTACCTCGCAGTTAGCGGGAGAAGAAATAAAACCCAACATCTTTGCTATTCAAAAATTGGGGTTTCTACATATACTAGTCACATCTACCCTTTACCTTACAAGTACCTTCGTGTTTCGGACATGTTGCAGCGACATCTTTTAGATCAATGAGAAACTTACTTTCTGAATGACCTGATAATAAATAAATTAACACCATAAAGAGAAGAATAATCATGTAATAATAATCATCATAAAATTTCATTGGTTAAGAAGAAATAAACTAATTTGAAACTATGGAATAAAATTAACACACACACACAAATTTGGAAATAGATGATTGTATTTTATTCATATTAATAGCGTAACTTTTTTATGAATGGAGAGTAAATTATAAATTTAATTCATAATAATCAGTAACAAGATATTCATTCATAATATGTAATCTCACATTATTACTGATGTGTGAACTCGTTTACGGTTCTATGAAATTTACTAATTTAATGAATGCTAGTCTTCACAAATATTCGAAAAGCAGTTCATAAAAGGATTTCGGTGGTTTTATGTCTTCTCATAAAATTAATCATGAGTAAATTTTGATATATGTGTAAAAAATGTTTTACATAATGCTATTAAGCGTTATGTAAAACATTTTTTTATTATATATTATTGATATTATTTATCGGATATATTATATCGGATATTATTGATATTATTATAACGGATATTATTTATTTCAATATATTTGAATAAATATATTTAGTATTTATATTCCTGATTACAAATTAAATTTCTTTTTTTAATAGTATATATAATATATTTTTTGAAGCATTGTATTTGCACTATTCGATTAAATCTAAAGTGAATTCTGAACCATCACATATCCACATTCGCAGATAGAAGTGAAAGTACAAGTTATTGAACAGCAGATCGAGGTATTAATCAATCACTCAACTAACTACCAGTGTCGCTGCAGTACTTTTCAAGTTTCACAAACTCAACTTTTTAATTTACAGTTACTTAGTTTCAACTCTACTCCAAAATTGTCTGGATATAATTTGCTAAACGTAAATGCTTGAATATACAGAATCTAATTATATATAAATGTTTTTTTTGTTTTGTTTATTATTTATCCAATAATCTCTTTGCAGAAAATACATTATATAGAACAAAATACGACTGTAGTGTTGTATGGAGTGAAAAAAAGCTTTGCACTGTTCAATGACATTGCGTTCAGCCATTGTTTAAAGTAGCACTGTTAAACAAATACTAATTATATTACAAGATAATTCTTTAAGGTAACAGATGAAGTGTTTTTGTTCGGAATCTTGACATTTTTCTGAGGGATTTAAAAGGAGATGTTGCAGAGCGATCGACTGCTTTGCTTAATCAGGTCAGGGACATGAGCGAAAATATATCTTTTAAGGAAAAGTGGAATAAGGAACAGGTTTCTTTCTAAGTCTGAACTCTAGTTTCATTATTTGATTTGTGTGACATCGTCAAGAGAAGAAAGACTTGGAGAAACTGGAAAGAATGTCGTTTTTTTTTTCCAAAGGAATCTTTTCAAAACTATGCAGTTATAACAGATAGTACGAAAGCAAAGGAATAATTCGACAGTTGCAAAAGAACATTCAGAAAAAACTCATAAAATTTGTAAAGCTGAAACAAAATTAATATGTGTGTGTGGTTCACTAACAAAAATTTTAAATTATATACTTTTATGCATTTTTATCAATACGAATGTTATTTTTTTTCAATGGAATTTCTCTGAATATTTATTTTCTTTTAAAACAATCTAAATTATCAGATCAAAATATTCAGATTTTCTAAAATCTAAATAATTTCGGAAAGAATAGGTTTGATATATAAAGTATTTTCTTTTGTATACTAATACTTAACACAAAGCAATCTCACGAAGAAAAATATTACAATTGTTTTATAATTTGGAATTTATCACACATATGTTGTTGTTTCATGCCCCTGAGGTCAGCTACTCTACACCAGATCCATGAGCGCGTACACCTTCAAAGTGTCCAGCACCATAAGTGGATTCTGCATCAGATCTCTCCCGGAGAGACCAAGGCATTGAAGAATATGTTCAGGAGATGCTTGTTCATTTAAGCACTAGGAGCAGATTTCGAATGTCCCACATATTTTGTAAGCTAAAAAAAATAGCAAAATGAAAGCTTAATAAAGTTTAGTTATCAGTATTATAGTAATGATTAAAAAATAATTTAAAAAAATGGTGTGAATACAAATATTTACTTAACCTTCTTTTCGTTATCTTTAAATTTAGAAAATGAAAAATTTATTTATATTTTGTTCCATGAATTCTAAAAAAAATATATTGCTTTAATTTTTCCTTTTAAACTTTATTAAATGTTTAAATACTTTTCAGATTCGTCTAATGGTTCAACCCTTTCAAAAAACGGGGTATCTTCCCCCGCCGCTAGTCCTGAGGCCAACACCTCTTCGCGGGGGAAGTCCCTTTCCATCACCGGTGAAAATTCCCTGTCGCCAGGAGAAATCCATGATTCGGACGTTAGGCCAGAAGAAGACGATTCTTCTGAATCTTCATACATCTCCCTACCAAGAGTCCCCTCCCCCACAAGCAGTGATGCTCTAACCCCTGAAACTAATGAGCAATTGTCTGAAGGGGCTACAGTAACCCTGGACTCTTCAAATACTCAACCAGCGGTGATTAGTAAACTTGAATCTCGTCATACCTCTTTTGAGCGTCCTACGATAACATGTACTATTGTTAACAAGGCCTCAGAAGATGTTTATAGTTCAAGTTTGCAACAAAAGATAAATGATTCTCCAAAAGCAGCGCTTCCATTTGAAAATTTTGATGAGGAGTGTCCGCAAAAGGTATACACGTTTCCTTTCTTATCTTTGATGGAAGATGTTTCTACTACATTTCAGTCTCTTTGAAGAACATGTAAATCAATATAAACATAAATTTCTTTCTAACTGATGTATTAAATCTTATTTGCAATTCCTTATTGCCTAGAGTAGAGAAGATCTTTATATATACTTCTTAGAATCAAATATTTTATAAAAAAAAAAAAATCTTATGACATAATTCTCTCTTCTTCGACTTAAATAATGAAAATTCTCTTCAAATTTAGTAAAATTTCATTAATTACAAAACATTTATATAATAATGTCTTTGATTTATTCGCTTATCATTACGGGCAAGTAAGAATAGTCCTCTAAGTTTTTTAAAAAAATAAAAATTAAATTGCTGAAATGATCAACCATTTTTTAGCTCACATGAGAAGGAAACAAGAACATAAACAATTTTTCTATCAAAATATTTAGAAAACGCGTATTTATTAACTAAAATCAAGTATTTTTAACTCATAAAGTTTACTCTTTGCAAATTTTTTAAAAACAATATTATTTAGATGCATGTTTATTATTATATTGTTCTTTTAAATTCATGACTATAATTTATATAAATTTTAGCATACTATTAAATTATCGTTTTTGCTTCTATTTTTTTTAGAATTCTTTTATTTCTACTACAAGTGGTGGCATTCAATTGACGACAGAAATCGAAAGTCCTGTTTATAGCAAGTTACTTTATGTTCCTCGGAAGTCACCATCCCCTCCTCCGCTTCCCACCTCTCTTCCCCCTCTACCACCCAAAAGAAAGACAAATATTCAACTCATCAACACAAATTCAAATCAGTCGGTAGTGCTTCATTCCACCTCGGATGACGATGCCTTCTACGATGTCCTACCGGTCAGAAGTGAACCAAAATCGTGCACTGTAGACCGTGCCATTTACGAGAGCCGGCGATACAGCGATACAGGAGCCACAGTGGTCACCATATCAAGTGGAGCGAGCGATTCAAATTCGGAACACATATATTGCTCATTAGGATCTGACTCCATTTATGAGGAATTGCCAGATGTAACGAAAGAATCCACCACGATTTACAGTAAGATTTATTTTTATCGTTCTCAAAAAATCAGTTTCTAAAATTGTCTTCATATTCTGATGATGTGTCTTCCTATAAATCTTTGTTTAGGATCAATTTTCATCGGTTTTAATATCTCTGCTTGTGCATAAAGAATTAAAATTGTAATACTTGAGAAATTAATCTGAATATAAATTTAACTATCAAAATATGAAACAGTATTATTGACGGCTCAAATTTTTCTTTTAGTTAATAACAGTAAATTTATTAGAATGTTTGGTTGAATACCGTTGATGTGCCAATGAATTAAATTTTTGCTTTTAAGAATAGTTCAATAATTTAAATTGAATACTAAAATTTCCGTTTTTACCATCCTCCAATATTCAGCCTTTTTTAACCTTAAAATATAAAGAAATTATGTAAGGAATTCTAATAAATATATGTTCTGTAAATTATATTATTTATTTAATAAAAATTAAATTCATGTATTTTTAAATGTAAGTACACAAAATAATTTGAGCGAATATTTTTAATACGTTCCTTTAAATGACTCTAAAGAACACGAATTTATCATATTTTAACGAATTTATCAAATTCGAATTACACAGCAATTTTTACGTTTAGAAGAAGAAAGGTTTTGTTAATGTGTACCTTCTATATTCTTATTAAGTATTTTATGACATTATAACTTCACGTTTTATGGTGATACTAGGAGCATCGCTTTTGTAGCATTAATTAGATTCTTTTAAATATACTTAACTATACTTAATATAGAGAGAGAAAGAGTTAAAAACTTTTTCATTCATTTCCTTTGGCTTTGTTTTGCTTTGTGAGGTAATGAAAGTAGTAAATATAAATTTATCAAAAATAACTAATAATTTCTCAGTATAAATAACTTCGCAAAACAATATTTTGAAATCAAGTTCAAACAGTTAATAAGGAAATACGCATGACTAAAAAATACGTGAGCGAACTCAAAATTAAAAATTTTTTACTATCCCCATAAGATATATTATTGCATGTATTTTTACAGAAAATTGTATTACAAAGAGAAAATAATATTTTAAAATTTGCTTCTACTTTTTACTTTATAATTATAAAGTAAAAAGTAATGAAAATGTTTTATCTTGAAAAAAATAATAAGACGAACCTGCAAATGACAAAACTTAATTTTTAACAAAGCTTCAAAGTTCCAATTTTAGTAATTTATTTTTTAAATTAAAAAATTTTGGCTTAAAAATTTAAAAGTAGCTCATATGTGTGTGTGTGTGTGTGTGTGTGTGATTTCTCTTAAATATCGATAATAATCATTTTATTACCATTTAATTAGACTCCCTTTGAAAAGGATGATTAAAGAGCTTTAATTAACATAATGATCAATAAATATATTCATTTAATTTTTAACGATAAATTTATTCACAAACAAGACTAGTTTAATGTAGTTTAATATTGTTGTTCTATGATGCAGCATATTCCAAAGTATTTAAATATGAATTTCTTAAATAATTGATTAAACTTATTCTGAAATGAGTGAAATATTTTGTGGGAATTACTTTTATTATTTTAGGATATTCAATAATTTGTCATTCTTTCGAACTTTGCTAGTTATGTTTTCCAATAAAAACTGCAGCTTCCTTCAATAAAAATTAATAATTTTGCAAAACTGAAAACTAAATACACTACTGGCCATTAAAATTGCTACACCAAGAAGGCGACATGCTACAGACGTGAAATTTATTCGAAAGGAAGAAAGTGCTGTGATATGCAAATGATTAGCTTTTCAGCGCATTCAGACAAAGCAGGCGCCAGTAGCGACACCTACATTGTGTTTAAATGAGGAAATTGTTATGCCGGTTCCCCATACACAAATTGCATTTGAACGTTGTTGCCTGGTGAAAAGTTGTTGTGATGCCTCGTATAAGAAGGAGAAATGCGTACAGCACGTTTCTGACTTTGATAAAGGTCGAATTGTAGCGTACCGGGATTGCGGTTTATCTTATCGCAGTATTGCTGCTCGCGTCGGTCGAGATCCAATGACTGTTAGCAGAATATGGAATCGATGGGTTCAGGACGATAATACGGAACGCCATGCGGGATCTCAACAGCCACCTATCACTAGCAGCCGAGAAGACAGGCATATAATCCGCATGGCCGTAATGGATCGTGCAACCACGTCACGAGCCGTGAGTCAAGAAACGGGGTCGTTTGGAAGACAACAAGTGTCTGTACGAACAGTTCGACGACGTTTGCAGCAGCATGAACTCTCAGTTCGGAGACCATGGCTGCGGCATCCATTGACGCTACGTCATAGACAAGAGCGCCTTCAATGGTGAGATCAACGACGAACCTGGGTGCACGAATGGCGAGACGTCATCTTTTCAGATGAATCCAAGTTCTGTGTACAGCATCATGATGGTCGCATCCGTGTTTGGCGGCATCGTGTTGAACACACACTGGCGGCGTGCATTCGTCATCGTCATACAGGCCCATCACCTAGCTTGATGGTATGGGGTGCCATTGGATACACGTCTCGGTCACCTCTTGTTCGCATTGATGGTGCTTTGAACAGTGCACGTTACATTTCTGGTGTGTTACGACCCGTGGCTCTACCCTTTATTCGAGCCCTGCGAAACCCTACGTTTCAGTAGGATAATGTCCGACCGCATGTTGCCGGTATTGTACGGACCTTCCTTGATACGGAACATGTTCGGCTGTTGCCTTGGCCAGCACGTTCTCCAGATCTTTCACCAATAGAAAACGTCTGGTCAATGGCTGCCATGCGACTGGCTCGTCACCAAACGCCAGTCACTACGGTTGATGAACAGTGGCATCGTGTTGAAGTTGCATGGGCATCTGTACCTACATCTGTACATGGGCATCTGTACATGCAATCCAATCTCTGTTTGACTCAATGCCCAGGCGTATAACTGCTGTTATTACTGCCAGAGGTGGTTGTTCTGGGTACTGATTTCTCACGATCTATCCAGCAAATTTTTTGAAAATTTAATCACTTGTTATTTCTAGTATAATATATTTGTCCGATAAATATCATTTTGTTATCTGCATTTCAATTCATTTGGTGTCAATTTTAATATCCAGTAGTGTACAAAGATTTTTCATTTTCCTAAAAGTTAAACAATGCTGTTTTTGAAAGTATTAAAAAATTTTAATATTATTATTAGTATTAAATACTATTTTAATATTATTATTATTAGTATTGAGGAATTTTTAGTTTCAAATTTGAGTCAGTTTTCAATATTTATTCCAATTGAAAAAAAATAAAATTCTTAATTTTTTATTTTTGTAAATGATTTAAAATATACCCAACATTTTTATTATGCAAAAAGTCCCTGAAATTCAAGCTTGCGTTGGAAAATGTAGGGATTCACTCAACTTTTATTCAAAATTTAAGGAAAAACAACTCTTATCGATAACATGCTTACTTAAGTTAATTTTTAATGTATATGAATTTTCATTCAAAATGCTATTTTCTGTGATAGTTTCCTCCAATCCATTTGGCCGCCATCGACGCTCATTTTTTGAAGGAGCCTCTAAGGCAGAGATCTTAAAGTTCCTGGAAGGTGCGAAGGAAAGAGTAGTCCATCAGCTTGAAGAGGATATCTTGGATGAGTGTGAAAATGAATTATCGCGAACAAAAGTAAAGTTTCTACCTTTTCATTGAATCATTCTCGTATTTTTAACATTCTTTTCAAAATATTATTTAACACTTACACGCATATTTAACACACGCACATAAATAAGTTTATGATTTATAGTTTTTCCTCATTGAATGCTATATAAAACAAATTGGAGAAAATTTACTGATTTTTTTTTTTAAAAAAAAAGTATAATATTTATTACACATTTAATAAAATAGAACCGAATTGAAAAAAAAAAAAAAAAAAAAAACTTAATTTCAGGATGAAAGTCAAATATTTTTGATTCACATTTTTTTTCTCATACAATTTTTTTTAAGCAAAATAAATTTAACAAATTATTTGTGTTAAAAATAAGTTAAAAACTCCGTTTTATATTCTTAAAGGAATAAGTAATAGTAACTAATTAATTCCTCACTTCAGTTAAGTATTTACCAAATAAACAAAATTCTACTCTAAAATTGTTTATTAATACCTTTTTCTACAAAAGAAAAAAAAAAGAAAATTAACTGTCTATCCAGCTGTCAGCCAGGAGATAAATATATTTTGGTATTTGGTACAAATAACCATCACGTGGTTTTCTGCTGCTGATATTGTCATAGCCTATAAGTAGATCTTGGAGAGCAATATAAAGAAATTTAAAAGATCAAGTCTATCCTAAAAATTGATTTTACTGAAGATAAAATTTTATAATACTTCACGCAGAGAGACTTGTTCAATCATAATCTGATGAACATAAAATTAAAAATCTACAATGATCGACAGCCTTCCGATCTAAATATAATAGATCTATTATGGCCTGTTTTAAAGCTTCAATCCGGAAGCTGTAACATGAAATGTGTTCTCTTTCTCGAACCTTCCACAGTAAATTCAAGAAATCTACAATTTTCTTCTAAACTTTGCTTAATATTTGCGCAAGATTCTCAAATGAACCTAAGCTGTAATACATAACAAAGGGGATCCTACGTCGTATCAATAAATTATCTTTTATCCTTTTTTTCATTTCTAAGTTATTATAATTGTTTTGATAACTGTATATCTAATTTTCTTGCATTAAAACAAATTTTAAGTAGAAAAGTCATTATACAGACTATTAATATTATTTAGAAATAACAGTAAATAATACACATGCATCCATCTCTCCGTGTTTCTGAACATTAGATCTAGCAAGGGATATGACATTATTTTCTGCTGGATACCAAGTCATGTAGGTCTGGATGGCAATGAGAGGGCTGATGCAGTTGCTAAATCTGAATCCGGCCTATCTCTTCCATATATTTCATTGTTGGATGTGTGAAGGTGTGTTAAAAAATTTTCTCAAGATCTTTGGCAGGAGTCGTCGTGAAACATGCAGGTCACTAATAAATTGCATGCCATATTTCCATACATCACCTCATTAACAGTTTTACCCGTACGAAGTGCTGATGTTCGTCTGACTCACCTTTGTATCGGACACGCAGGTTTCACACACAGATATTTGTTCTTAAGCGAATTAAATCCATGGTGTGAAACATGTGATGAATCATACGCAGTTTATCACATTTTAATCTCGTGTCCTGATTTTAACAACGAACGCTTACAATTTTTAAAAACAGATATTTTAACATTTATTTGATTTATTGGGAGAACCACCAAATAGAAATCTTTTTGCCTTTTTTGAGAGCAATAAGTTTTCTCCATTTTTTTTAAATGTTATACTATATATTTTGAAGTTATATTTCATTAAGCATTTTTATATTTTTAAAATCTGAATTTTAAATTAATTATGTACACAGTTTTTTGTATTTTAATGTTGCTTGGGTTTTCTTTATTTTAATTAATGAATAAAAATAAATTACCTAAAAAAAATAAAAAATTGGCGCACCTTGTCCTCTTTTGGACCTTGCTTCAGAAAACCCAACCAACTAACCAACCAACCATCAGTGTTTCTATTTTTCTGTAAAATATAAATATTATTAAGTAATCACAATCACGGAGATTTTGGCCGTTGGAGCCTTTCCACTTATAATAGAGTAATTTCGATATAACTACCATCAGTGAACAGAATACTTTAGCCTTTTTAAACATGCAACCATATTATTATATAAAAAAAGGATTTTCATCTTTTACCTCATCTACAGAATTTGAAACAATTTTGCAGCGTAACGAGATATAAAGTCATGTTCTTGAATGAAACAATTTTTACTGAAAAATCTAATGTGTAATAAAAACGACGTTTGTTTTTATTACAGATGTTTGTAATAAAAACAAACGTCGTTTTTATTCCATTACATAATTTAAATTGAATAAATTTCAAAAGAATATTTGATAAAGACTAAAAAAATTGTCTAATAAGCTCTTATCAGTTTCTTTTTTATCATGGCATGTATTTTAGAGTTATATAATTTTTTTCCTCATATTTTTCAGAATGCTCGAAACAACCCAATTCGCATAAGTAACATAAGCAGCTCTAGTGAATCCAGTACAATTAGTAGTAATAGTAGTACTAGCAGAGACTGCAGTTCTAGCGATGAAGTATCTTCTATAAAGGTATAATGCTCTCCAATTTTATCAAAGTTTGTATCAAATTTATTCAGAAGTTTTAATAATACTCTGTTTTTAATACTCGTTTTTTCCTCTTTAGAATTCACGAATAATCGGTAACGTGGAAGTAGAAAGGGCAGACAGTGGAGTTGGAAGTGAAACGAGTAAACCTTCGGTTTTAAGAAGGAAAAAACCTAATACTGAAGAACTGTGTGCCGACTGTGATCAGCTATTAGAAACAGAACAGCAAGATAGTTTGAGCTGCTGCCCTCTGGTGTGTGAAAAGTGTGATAAAAAAAGGTCCGAAAGAAAGGAAATCGTTACGGAGATTGTTGAGACAGAATTTAAATACGGAAAAGATCTTTTAATAATTAAAGAAGTAAGTCTTCCATTTTATAATTAATAACATGAAGTAGTCAAATTATGAATATATAATTCTTTTAATTTATTTAATTTGAAATAATAGCTTAAGAATAAATTATAAGTCACCGTGCTTACTAAGCAAACTTAAGTAAATTAATAATAATCAATAATTCAGTAATCAAATTATTCAAATAATTTGGCCAATATAAAACATTCTAGCTCACATTCAAGAAAATTTTCCACACTAATTTGCCAAAAAAATTTTTTTTTCTTATTTTCTTATCAATTAAATTACTCTATTTATGAATATAAAATCCTATGATATGTAGATTTAGGATTTTATAAATAATAAAAAAATATTATTGATAGATTATAGATTAAAAAATAATCATTACACAAATTTTTAAAATTTACCAAAATTAATTCGATTAAAACATTGTTTTTGCATGAAAACATTTAACTAAGAACGTCATTATGTGTTTTTTAGTTAGCGCATATGATATGGATAAATTTAATATTTGTTTCCCTGTAACTTTTAAAAGTAATAGTTAAAAATATTTAAATAAAAGAAGCAAAAATAGATAATTTTCCATTTTATTCTTAATTCTATATAGATTAAATATGAGGAAAATAGTACAATTTTAAAATTCGGGTAGTTTGTAAAATTTTATTTCAAGACTATTACTTTTTATAAGTATAATTAGCTCCTTATAATTCATTTAAAATTTATAAGCGGGTATTTAATCAAATAAAAAGATATTCAACTAAAATTTTTAGCTCATTTTGCATATTTGTAGCAATTTTTATTAAAAATCTTATTTTCCCTGTAGGTTTTGTTTTACTAACAACATAAATTTTGAATACTAATTTTATAAAACAAAATAAAAAATAAAACAATACATAGACTGATAGTCAAATTATGAAAAAAACATTTTACTAAATATGCTATTATACGATAAAATATTTTTAGTTTGAATGGAACTCATACTTTGGAAGGAATTTACTGCTTTTTATAGTATATTTGTAAAACATTTCAATTAATTATAAAAGTCTGCAAACCTTATAATTTTTTTAAGTAATGTGAATGTTGAAATCTTTGCAGCAACTAGCAATTTTTTTCCTGAGATGAATAAAACAACAAGAATTTTATTGCATATTATAAATGAGTAGATTTTTTTTTTCTGAATAGTGTTTGTTTCATCAATTTTGTGGTGAATGTTCAAATCTTTGTCATCAACGATACATTTTACTTAAAACATTCTAAGTAATTTATACTTAACTATTAATTGGAAAATCAGTCTTCTTTATTTGCTTTTAAAAGACGAGCATTTTATGCTTAATACACTGAATTTTTAAATCAATTTTACCTATTTAAAAAAATTGACAGTTGGGTGCGACATTTTTTTTTCAAGGTACACCCATGCATATGATGAAGAAACTATCCTTTTTTTTTTTATCGGGGACCAAAGTGGCCTTATTAGTTAAGGCGTCGTTTTTTATATCAAAAAATTATGAGTTCGAATCCTTGCTAAACCGAAGATCTCCTCCAAGTGTAGTGATACTTTTGAGAGTGGGCACGTTCAAGTATTGGGAGTTTTGTGATATCTCTTTCTTTTTTAATCAAATTATGAAAACTCCTACCTGGCTGCTTCCACATAACTGGAAAAATCCAATTCTTGTGAGGTACTGAAAGTATGCTGGAGCAACTATATATTTTTATTGATATTTAGTCATAAAAAAAAACCCATGCAGATAAATTCATTTATACAAACTACTCGTACTTCAAGAGTCTACAGCAGAACCCATTACATGAGGAAGTATAACATTCATTATCATGGGGAGAAGCTTTGATAAACAATACTAGAGATATCATGTCTTGTGTATCGATTTACAGAAGAGTTGTTTGTCATGCGGATACTAACTTCAATATTATTGCATCAGCACACTTCCCTGTGCGTAGCCAGAGTTGGGTTATACTAGTTAGGTTGAAGCAGGCGTGTTGGATTTTTCATGATTTAGAAGTAAGTACCAAGCAGAACACCCCTAATACTTGACCTGACGCCCCCAGGGATATCAATTCACTTGAAAAACACTCTACAACGATCTACTTAACGTACGCCGCTTAAACAGGGATTCAACCTCACTAAATTCCAATGATCAGAATCATACCCTAACCAACCACGGCCAGCTTAAAATTATGTAGTCTAAATTCCATTGCCTTACAAATCTTCATCAATGATTACAGAAGATTAGTTCCTTGTTTTCCGATATCTATGGATCTGTGTATTATCCTTAAAGATAATTTAACTGCATTTCATATTAAAGCAATTCTTATGTTTCTAGTACACCAAAAATTAACTTTTCTAATGAGGAAGCATCAATTAATTGGTACAAACCAACTGATACCTATCTCAGTGGCAGGAAAAGGAAGTCTCAATGATAGTACGCTACATTACCATATTGCACTATAAGACTATATTACTGGACACTTCTTTGTCATATGGATATTAGGATCAATATTGTTTGACAAGCGTGCATGTTTTTACCAAGGCTAAGAAACTTGGTGAAAAAGCTTTTTGGTCTTGGTATTATGGTATTGTGTGACAATGTACTCATATGTCACTACTAGTCAACAACTGTTTTATATATATATATAATAAGAAATCATATTAATAAAAATAAATAATACAATATATCAAAACCTTGAAACACTATACACACCTCTTACCCAATTGTGTCATCAAAACATGTGTTCTTTTTATTCTTCTGAAATTTATGCAAGTAATGCATTCGCCCTTTTACTTACTTTTTTTTTATCTTAATCGTTTGATTCATTTATTTGCTTTTCTTTATTTTATTGCAACATTAAATCCTAAGTTGTTCCTTGAAAAATATTTTCTTTGCGGAACAATTTTCGTGTTATCCTTTTTGAAAATATATTGCTGTAATTTATTAATTTTGATTTAGTTACTTCACTTTACAAGTAATAAATTTTTCTTGTTAAAATATTTCCTTATTTTTTAATAATTACTCTTATTTAGCAATTTGTTTATTCCTTCCCTTTGTAGTATTTTCCTTTTAGTATAAGATTTAGTTTGTTAGAAAATATTGGAAATATTTTGGTACATTAATTTTCTGAACTTACTAATTTGAACTTACTGAAAGTACATGTTTTTGTCCAAAACAGTTTAACGATAATATAAAAGTAATTATAAGAATATGTACGATAATTAAATATAAAAATGCATTATTTTAATTTGCAGTTATGCTTATAAATTTTAACATATATTTAATCACAAATATAAATTCTATTACTAACCAGTGAATTATGCACAGTTGCAAAACATGAAATTTAGATGATCTATAGTTTTAATTTCCCTCAAAATAATTTTTATATCTCTTTAATAACTCATTTCCCCCTACATTTAAATATTTTTATCATATAAATATCTTTATTTACATCTAAATAAAATTTCCTTTAACAGTAATCGAATTAACTTGATTGAAAAGTAACTATTCATTTTAATTTAAATATTAAATTTTACAATCTCAAATGACAAACAAATAAAAATAATAATTTCATAACCATAATTGTAAAATAGCTCAGTTTTTAACTCAATTAACACTCACTCAAGGACTGTATAAAACACACACTTTATTTCTCCGACTCTCACATCGCTACTGCCGGTTTCTTTTTTATGACTCAAGGAGGGCGCTGCACACGCAGGCGCCAACATTCCACCCGATGTTGACATGGTACATTCAACAATTTGAAATGTCAAGAGAAATATTAACACACTATATAATATATGAGTACAATGATACACACTATTAATTATAATCTACAAAAAATACATAATGATACACAGATATATTTGATAGAGTTCTCACTCCTTAATTAGGCAATGGCAAAATGCAAATTTTATTAATGCTCCTTTTAAATACTACATTCTTCATTTTAACTAAAACTACTCTCACTTTCTTATCCTTTCCTGAGAATGTTTGCATTATTCTGCCCAATGGCCAGTTACAAACCTGCACATTATCTAATTTTAAAATCACCATAATGCCAACTTGCACATTCTCTTTGGTGAACCTCCACTTTGATCTTTCTTGTATTGCACTTAAATAATTGTTAGACCAATTCTTCCAAAATGTCTGCCCTATCTAGTTAATTTTTACCATTGTTTTAATTTATTTTCATGTAAATTTATGATGTTGGGTTCTGCAATTGCTGTGATAGGTCTGACTATCAAAAAATGGCCAGGTGTCTAGAGATCATAATCATTTAAGTCAGATGATAAGGGATGCAATGGGCGGTAATTAAGAATTGCCTCAAGCTGATCAATTACAGTTAAGAATTCTTCAAAGGTTAGTTTTAAATTGTCTACTACACGTTTAAGATAGTATTTCGCGGATTTGACACCTGCCTCCCAAAGTCCACCATGATTCGGGGTTCTAGGGGGAATGAAAGTCCACTCAACCTTTTCTTTGGACAAATAATTACTCAAGTTTTCATCTGGACTACTAACTAATTTACTCAATTTCTTTGATTCGGAGTTACTGCCAACAAAATTAGTAGCATAATCAGAAAATATATGGGCACTTTTCTCTCTTCTGCTAAAAAGTCTCTTAAGTGTAGCTACAAAGGCATCACTAAAGAGGTCCGTTACCATTTCTACATGACAAGCTTTAGTCACAAAACAAATGAAAATACACACATTTTATTATACATTCCTTTTCTTTGATTGGAATATTTTTGAATAAAAAGAACCAAAAAAACCAACCCCTACACAATTGAATGGAAAGTTTGGGGTTACTCTCTCTTCAGGTTAATGTCCCATGAGCTGTTGACAAGGTATTGGTTTTGCTTTAAAGTAAACAACACAATCGTGCACTAGTTTTCTACAAAGGTTACGTCCACTTAAAGGCCAAAACCTTCGTCTAATAAGAAACAGTAACCCTTGTGGGCCAATATGTAAATAGTTCTTATGAAACATTTCAGCAATCATCACAGACAGTTTATGATTGGTAGGTAAAATTATAGGAAACCTTTTATCAAAGTTAAACTTACTGTTGGGTAGTCTTCCACCAACTCTTGCAACACCCCTTTCATTTAAAAATGGGAAAATATTTTTTAACTTACTATCTACAGGCATATTACCATTCTTCTGAAGGCCTGTAATTTCCCTTTTAAAACACCCTTGTTGAACTAATTTTACTAAGACAAATTCAGCATCTTTAATTTAATTACATTACAGGGGGCCAGTTACCTTTTGATTTGATTTGCAATTATTAAGGAACCTATAAAGAAAAGCTAAAACACGTACAACTTTAGTATAATTGTAAGTAATACTAAGTAACTCCTCAGATAAAGAATTAAAAGTCACTAGGAAAACAAGTCTCTTGAACCTTCGTTCACTCTATGCCAGTTCTGTATTAAAATGTTCTAAGTCCTCGTTAATTAGCTCATCACAGTTGTTAAGCGTCTTTAATTCCTCTATGATAAGTAGTGGTCCATGCCACCACAAAGAATTATTTCTCAGTTGTGCTGGATTGCAGCCATGAGAAACGATGTCTGCAGGATTTCGCTCCGATGATATATGCCTCAATTGTAAGACATTTGTCAGAACTTGTATTTTAGCCACTCTGGTAGTGAAAAAGGTTTTTAATTCTGCTGGAGACTTCTGAAACCAGGACAAAACAATTTTGCTGTCCGAAAAATACCAATTTTGATCTATCTTAAGTTCTAGGGAAGTGCTAACCTTTTTCATCAATTTAGATAGCAATACACCTGCATACAGTTCAAATCGTGGAATCGAAAGTGTTTTCATTGGTGCAATTCTTTCCTTGCTGCACTCTAGATGTAAAGTTACTTCACCACCGGCTGATTCGCATCTTAGATAGACTGCTGCACCGTAATAGCCCTCTGATGCATCCGAGAATCCAAAGAGTTCAATTTTTACAGCATTTTCGGTAGCATACATCGATTTATTTTAACATAGTTAATGTCACACAACCCCTCAAAAAACTATAAACATTCTTGTACAACATCTGATGGCAGTCTTTCATACCTTGGCCTTCCATAGCAACCCTAAAGTTTTTGTTTGATCAAAGCAATAGTCATTTGAATCTTCAAAAATTCTCTTAACTCAGGACAGTTACTTTTCTATTTATGTAGTTTCATACCACAAGTTTTGAATATTTGAGTAAATTCTTGCTTTAGACACTTTACAGTTTCTAAATTGGACCCTCCACTCAATATGTCATCCATGTACATATCCTTCTGTACTACTTGAGAAGCCAATGGAAATTTCAGTTGTTCATCAGTACCTAACTGTTATAGACATTTCAGAGTCAAATATGGAGCACTAGTGGTTCCATACGTCACTGTGCATAATTGATACGTTTTAATATTCGCTTCCTTACTATCTTTCCATACAATTCTTTGCAAGTCTCTTTGTGCAGGATCAATCAAAATCATTCTATACATTTTTTGAATGTCGGTAGTAAAAGCAAAATGATGTTTCTAAACCTCAATATTATAGCAAATAAATAATAAATATAATCATAATCATACAAATAAACCACCGTTTAGCTGTATGGAATTTAATGACTCACCAGTTGATGTAATTTGTAAAGCGTTAAATACAACTCTACATTTCGTACTCGTTTTCTGTGGTCTATAAACTGCATGATGAGGTAAATAGTAGACACTTCAGGTTCTTGCGTCCTAGAAACTTCTTGCATATGATTCAAGCACTCATATTCACTTATAAATTAACGATATAATGCCAGAAGTTCTAGATTCTTTTCTAACTTATTCCGCAAGGAATTTAATCTTTTGACTGCAATCTCTCTAGACTCTCCCAGTAATTTCGGATCTTTTTCAAATGGCATCTGTACCACAAATTTTCCGGATTTATCCCTTTTATGAGTTTTTATAAAATGATTATTAGTTTCAATTCTTTCAGCAGTTTCAAATTTCTGCGTTTCTTCAATTTGTTTTATTTCCCAAAAATTCCGCATAATTTTGTATAAGTCGGCACCCTCGTTTATAAGCCCACAGTGTACATTAGTCTCAGTTACTATTGGTACACTACCACTCACTACAAATCCGAATACTGCGTTTTGTAAAATTAATTTAGTATTGGTAGGATAAATTCTCTCAGGTATTAATAGTCCATAAAAATTCTCTGCTCCCAGAATTAAACCGATTGGACCTGAATCCGCTAACTTAATGTTTTTTTAATTCCGGAAAGCAAATATCAATTTGCCTTTAAGGGGTCAAATTTGTAGCACTGGGAACAACCAAAAATTCTAAATCTAATTTGAAGTTTCTTATATCATTAACAATCGTAGCATTTACTATAGATTTAATTGTCAGAGACATTCCATTTAAACCTGAAACTCCAATATTTTTTTCCTTTCTTAAATTAAGCTTGTCAACGAAACTCTTACTCAAAAAATTAGCACTGGCTCCAACGTCTAATAAACCACGAACGCATAGAACATTTCCCAAGTCATAGGTTAAAAAACAAATAAAAGTGCTAAGAAGTATAGACTTCGAATTTGTTGACGAAGTATAACTAGTCGCCGCCAAGCAATTTTGATCCTGACCTGGATCTTGTTTATTGCCAGTAAGAACGAATTCTAAAGCTGAGGGGGAGGGGAAGAAACTCACTTTCACATTGAGAGTATTTTTCTCATTAGGCGCCGATAAACGTTCTCTTTTTTGCTCTGACTGAAAGTGAAGTGTGGCATGATGACGCCGCTTACAGATATTGCACGCAGATTATCGATTCCGCCGAAATTTTAATCCCCCTTTTCTTTCATTATCGTTTCCGCCGAGGAGTTTAACCCCCTTTTTCCCATACTTATTGATATCGCCGCGGACAAGTAAATAGAGGAATTTATGATACAACACATTTGGCAGCTTATCCATCCCTTTGTCTATTGGAGGGCTTGGCGATTATTGACACCACCGTTAAATTATCTACGCTGATTGGTCAGTCTTTAAAAATGTTTCAGGACTTCAGGAAAGTTCAGGAAATGACTAGCGTCTACCGAGAAAGAAAACGCTGAGGTATTAATAAACAAACTCATGCGCAGTTACTTAGAATGGTCACTTATTAAAGAATGAAAATGTTGAGGTGATTAATAAGCAAACGAATCATCCAACGCATGCGCAGTTACTTGAATGGTCATAAATCTTCGTATGCTCTAATGTTTTAGGAAAAGCGACAGTGGGTTTGTTTATTTATAGCTGAAATATTAATAAGTGTAACAGAATTAATAAGTAAATAATAAATTCACACTATTTAGAGCTTTATATTAAAAATATTTTTTCATGAAAATAAATTCCGTTATGAGCTGTTAATTAATAAAAGATACTTACAAATTCTTTTCTCATAAATGTGAATTTTTATTTCTTTTATGTATGGAAATAATTTGAAATAGTAATGAGATGTTATGATTTATATGAATTATTTTGAAATACTTTAATAATTATTTTTAGGCTTTGCCTCAAAAAAGTAACATTCCCTTATGAACAGACTCTCTATTATTTATATAATGATAAAAATCATAGAAATTAATTAGTAATGCTAACATTCAAATGTAAACAGTTGATAAAACAGTCAACAAATGTTAAAGTGAACTGTATTTAAGAGAAAATTTTATACGTAAATGACTAAATGCTGAATTATGATGTGGTTAGTTAAAATATTAGCTATCTAAGATAATATAGCCTTAAAAGAAAACTACAAATTAGTTATGGAGGAAAATAAAAAATTTTGATATTTGGAAAACCTAAATTTTTGATAGAATGTGCATTTTGTTTCATTAAGAGAATGCTAGAAAAACTGTGTGAATAGTTTTCTGTTAATACAACTTTTGAAGAGATAACAGAAAGATAGTCATAAATATTTTTCGATATGATAATTTGCCAAAAAATTAATTAAAATCAAAGTCAAATTTAAATCAAGTCAAAAGTATAAACACAAATAATGGCGCTGAACTCCGTAAAGTCCTGGATATGCGCAAAATGTCTGAAAGTTTTCTTTCTCTCTCTAAGTGACCATTCAAAGTAACTGTGCATGCGTTTGTTTATTAATACCTCAGCGTTTTCTATCTCAATAGACGCTAGTTTCTTTTCGATATACGCTAGTCACAGGAAATGGGACGCCCAGGAAATGTCTCTCTTCAGTCACTTTTGCTGAGCAACCGTAGAGTGAAGTCGCGTATGCGAGGACTGCAGTCAGCAGATTTTATCGATTTTTATACTGATTAATTAATTTTTTATTATGGATGTCCACCTCTACACCAGCAAGCAAGAAAAAATCTACTTATTGTAGATGGCTATACTTATTATGAGAAAAGAAGACTAAAAAGCGGTGAAATCGTATGGCAGTGTAGCAGAGAAAAAAAATGCACTGCAAAAGTGTATACGATGCCGAACAAAACATCTATCTCAAGGCTTGATAACTTGCATTGCCATGAAAAGGATGAAAATTTACCAACGAAAATACTTAATCAAGCCGCTAAAAGAAAAGCAGAAGATATTTTAGAGACCCTCTAAAATTATTCATACAAGTAATTGCTGAAAATCCAACTTACTTAGAAAACATCACTACTAGGAATGTTAACAACTTGAAACAGAGTATTTATAGGAAAAGAAGAAAACAGATACCAAGCCTTCCGAAGAACAGAGTAGAAGCAATAGAGAAACTACTAGAAATGGAAGTGAAGTCAATAAAAAGGCGAAGAATTTCTGTTATATGCTGATGCAGATTCTGGAATAGTTATTTTCCTGTGGTTCCAATCTGGAATTTCTTATCAAATGCAAAAAAATTTACATGGATGGAACATTTAAGTACTGTGCAAAGTTTTGGTTACAACTCTTTACTATTCATGGTATAGAAAATGGCAGGTATGTGCCCCTGGTTTTCTGCTTATTGCCAGATAAGAAAGAAGACACTTATGCAAAATTATTCAAGACTATAATCGAGAAATGTGTTGAACGCAATCTCTGTTTCCAACCAAGCCATTTAGTGGTTGACTTTGAAATTGCCATTCATAGCGCCGTTAAAAAAACTTGGCCTAATGCAGCAGTGCAAGGCTGCAAATTTCATTTGCACCAAGCTTGGCATAGAAAAATTTTCAGTCTTGGTCTTGGCAAAGAATTCAGGTTGGCTGAATCAAATGCAGTTGGCCAGTGGTTAAAAAAAACATTCGGACTGTCCTATTTAAAACCGAATGACGTTGGCGAGTGCTTTGCATTAGATTTGGTTGCAATCCAACCTACAGATGACAGAGTTTCGAAGTTTGTAGACTATTTAGTGGAAAACTATATTGATGAACAAGAGGCAAAATTTCCTCCTACAATGTGGGCCAAAGCCGATGCTTCATCAGAAAATACAATTAACGCATGTGAATCATTCCATTCACATTTTAATGCTTGTTTTTATCACACACATCCTCACATTATTCATTTCGTGGAAGTTTTATTGCAGAGCCAGACAGATTCTTACATTCGAATGTCTAGTACGAAAGAAGAAAGATCAGTGTCAAAGACAATCCTCCAAAGGCGTGAAAATTTGCATAAAGTGATTAGTAAATATTTGGAAGGCAGCCTTACCAGGATTGCGTTGGTAAAGTTTGCCAGTCATAAATTTAAACCAATATCACCATAAAATTTTCATATATTTAACATGGGAAGGATATTGTTCATTTTACAACTCTCAACAAGAATTATTCTTTTAACATGTTTTAATTGCTAATTTTAATAAAAATGCTAGATTGATAATGCTTTATTTTATTTAGCATAATATGAGAAATGTCACCGATTTATTTAATTGCTAATTTTAATAAAAATGCTAGATTGATAATGCTTTATTTTATTTAGCATAATATGAAAAATGTCGCCGATTTATTTAATTGCTAATTTTAATAAAAATGCTTGATTGATAATGCTTTATTTTAATTAGCATAATATGAGAAATGTCACCGATTTATTTAATTGCTAATTTTAATAAAAATGCTAGATTGATAATACTTTATTTTATTTAGCAAAATTTGAAAAATGTCGCCGAAACGCGCCAAAGATAAATTCTTAATCCCTGAAACGGCGGAAAAGTAATATCTCTGGAAAAGGGGAAGAAAACATTCGGCGGAAACGATATGTAGGGGTAACTACTGATAACATCTTCGGGGGGTTCAGGATACTCTGCGGCGGAATCGAATACTGCCCGATATTGCACGAATGTTTTGTTTTACAAGTCGTTACCCTATGATTATTCCCCAAGCAATTAAAAAAGATAGTTTCGAAATCTGTTACCTTCCTCAATTGTAAATAATATTCCCAACTCGTCGTTAATCACGATGCATATTGTACGTATGTTTCATTTGGTTGGTGGTGGGCTTTCCTAAAATGTTCTAAACATGATTGAGGAGTAGGCTCAAATTCCCGAGGTACTATTGTTTTTACTTTAGAATACTCATTTATCTCGTCATCCTATATGTAAGTTATCACATTAGTCGCCCTTTCCCCTAGCAAATTTAACAAAATCTCCGCTTTGCATTTATTAGGGACGTTTTTTGAAATAAAGGCCCTTTCTAACGATGAAAAACAATAACTCCAACCCTCAGGTCTACTAGGAGCTTTAATAGTTAAAGTACAGACACTTTTTATGAGAGAGTCTAAAGATTCAGTGTGATTATTTTCAACATTTTCACCTCCTGAATTTGACTTAGATTCCGCTTTCACGCGAGCAATTTGTAATTCCATTTTCGTTCTTTCAAGTTTTCTAATTCTAATTGTTGAAACTCTTCACATTTTCTCTGTTCGAGCCTAATTTTCTCTAACTCTAGTTGCCGCAACTCATTGGACTTTCGCTCTACAATTATCGTATTTGCTAATTCTAAAACGGAATCTTTCTCCGTCACGTACTTCTGGTTTTGTTTTATATTACTGCTTAATTCTGAAACAGTCATTTTCTCATTTACATCTTCTCCTAACTCAATAGCACTTAATATCAAATCCTCTTTTTCTACGCCTTTGAACATTTTGAATATAGTTATAAATACTTCAATATTTATATAAAGATCTATTCTCAGAATACGTAAATTATTCAGTCACATACCTCAATTACGTTGACGGTACTCAGCGGAGGCGTAAATTATCACTCATAGCCATTATATAGATCCATAGGTTGCTGGTTTTCTCCTGCGAGACTATGACCAATGTAAAATAGCTCAGTTTTTAACTCAATACTCACTCAAGGACTATATAAAACACAGACTTTATTTTTCCGACTCTCACATGGCTACTTCCGGTTTCTTTTTTATGACTCAAGGAGGGCGCTGCGCACGCAGGCGCCAACAATAATCAATTAAGTCAAATGGAAACTAAATCGAATAATTTATATAAGTTTCAAAAGAGTCATTTTCAGTAAAACTTTAGATAGAAATTAGCTTTTTAAAAGCATTTTTGTTAATTTTATATAAATGTTAATTAAACAAACAAATGAAAAATATTTTTTACAACAGTGTTTCTTCTCACAAGAAATAACCAATTCTAAAGTTATTCTAATCATGACTATTTCATCTATAGCTAAAAACGTAAAATAAATTATTGGAACTGTAAGCATTAAGAAAATAAAAAAAGGGGAAAAAAGATACACAAAATCTTAGCTTCTTTATTTATTTTAATAATTATAATATGATCAAAATTCAACAAAGAATATTGTAGCGGAATATTATAATACTTTCCTTCCTAAAATGACTACTTTAGCTTGTTTCACAATATTTTCTGAAACATACAACCTTTTTTTTAGTCCGTTTAATTATAATTCCTCCTTTTTCCCTTCAATTATTTTTATGCTGAGGAGAATTCGACAGATTCTCAGACATCTTAAGAATTCTAATTCAAATAAATAAATAAAAAAAACAATTGGAATTTATCTTTCCTATAATAAACACCCAAAAACTGGTTTACAAAGAACATTATGCTTTATGTAGCTTTGAAAAGAAAAAAATTTTATTGTTGAAGAAATAAATTATTGAAATGTTCAAGAAATAAATTATTATTATTTAATTAATCACATATCATACCTTATTTTTCTGAGCAATTTAGTTTATTAAATAAAAATAAGATAATCAAAACACAAATAATTGTTTTTCAAATGAAAAAAAATAGTAAATTTTTCGTTTAATTTAAATTAAAATGGTTCAAATTTAATATTCAACAGGAATTTAAAAATCCGATGGAAGTTGCTGGACTTCTAACAAAAGAACAGATAAACGGAATCTTCATCAATTTGGATGAGCTTATTTTAGTGAATGCTTATTTCTCTGAGAAACTGAAAGATGCGACGGATATCGCCTCTGAGCAGGGAGATGAAGTAAGTAAAGAGTTCATTGCTACATGACAATTCATTTCGCACATTTCTATTCAAAAATACATTTATATATTTAACAGTTTTCCAATAATTTTTTTAAAACAATGAGTTACAGTTGAATAAAGTTACTAAAGAACTTTAGTTAATTCATTCTTTACTTATTTGTATTGAAAAAGTTATAAATTTTTAAGTACTAGTACAATTATTTTACTGTTAAGTTTTTTCTGGAAAATGAAATATTTTATCTTATTTATAAATATTTTTCTTACTTTTATATTTGTATTTTCCTAGAGCATAGAGAAATTTCATCCATTGCTAATCTTACTAAAAAAGAATATTTGACATATATTTCATGATATTTGATATTTTTCACAATTTTTTTATTAATCAAACGCCTTTAACTATATTAAAAGCAAAATTGAATGTTTTCATTTTTTTTAACTTAAAGTAGTTTTGAAAAATTTAATACAATCGTTTAATTAAGCTATTCAGTTTAATCAGATATAATTTTATTAAATTAATTAAAAAAAACATTACATGATATTTTTAATAGTAGTTCCTATCCACTATCACCAATTTTGAATACTTTTTAATGTTTTGATGTTGCTCAATGGATAACCAAATTGACTAGGGCTGTTGTATTTATGGATGTTAATATCCATAATTATATCAATTGCCATCTCCGATTACTTTATCACAGATTGTGAGTAGGTTGTAGTCTTTAAAAGAGGTCAAGAAATTCAAAAGAGTAAACTCCGGAAAACTCCCAAGCGCTCACCTTGATAGCTGCCGTGCAAAAAGCAGAAATGTAAAATCCATTTCCTGTTGTTAGCAGTAGCTAGAATTGAACTCAGAACCTTTTCTTCTGAAGACCATGGTCCTGTCACTAGACCAGGATGACCATAAAGTTTTAATTCTTAACATATTTTTCAATTAATTAAATATATATATATATATATATATATATATATATATATATATTATATATATATATATATATATATATATATATATATATATATTTTATTGCTTGAAATATGCATCCACATGCATTGTACTCTGTATTGCAAAAAAGCAAACATTTTGATTTGGGCCCCATTATTCTCAAAATAACGTTTAATTATCCCTTTAATATAATGTTATATTTCCTTTTCTTAATTTTTGTCCCTGTCAAATTAATGAAGAATTTGTCTTCATAGAGTATACTTAATATGAAATGCTTAAATTCAAATTAAAAAAAAATTCCAAATTATTTCTGCTTAAAACCTTTATGGGAATATATATGAGGAATCAAATTTATCTAATAAGAACGCCTTTAGATCTAATCTGATAGCCTGATAATCATGATTTTCAGCTGAATAATTATTGAGCTCTACTCGAGTACTGAGCAAGATACTATTTGCACTGATTTACCATAAACTTTAAGACTTAGGTTACTGCTGAATTTTGTTTTCATAAGGAAATAATAAACATAAATCATTAGACCGATCGACTAAATTCAAAGGAAATAAAGGATATATTTAATTTTTCATCAGCATATTTGATGATTAAATTTAAAAAAATATTGACTGGCAAATTATCTAAACTATTTGAACAAACTTTTATGATATGAAACTTACAGAAAATATTCTTTCTGTTGTGTGTGGAAGAATTACAAATCGCTTACCTTTACTATTTTCAATATTTTTTTTTATTTTTCCTTATTCTGACTGAAATAGTTATTTTATACAAAAAATGTCCATAAAACGACAATTAAACCAATCCTAGATTGGTTAAATTGCAATAAATTAAATGCATGTTATATTATCTAAAAAAAACATCTCTGTTTATTCGAATGAAATGAAACTACCTGATGCATGATAAAATTAAACAGTTAAAAGTAGATAAAATTCCTCGAAATGTAAAAAAAAAAAAAAAAAAAAAAAAAAAAAAAATTATAAGTAAAATAAATAAATATGAAGACACTATTAACTTTCATGATTTATGTTTTCTTTGATTAATTAAAACGAATGTTCTTATTTTTACACATCATTTGTTAGCTCAAAAAATTTGAGAAAGTATATTGTGCGTTATTTAAGGTTTCATAAATGTGTGCATTTATGGCATTTATTGTTACTGACAAGCATATCTTAACAATGATATAGCGTTGAGTATTGCTATAACTTTTGTTGATTTATTTTTTATATCATTCATGCATTATTAGGAATTCAAAGTATGTTTGTAAAGACAAATATAATTTTTTTTTATTCAAGATACTGAGAAGGATTGAAAATGTTTCTTCTCAACATCAATGCATCAAATTCTTTCATTTAATTCATAACTGATGATTTCAACGATGACTATTTACATCATTATCATAGACTAACATTTATTGAAAATATTTTTTCTTTGATAATATTACCTCGAATGGTAAAAAAAAGTATTTTTAAATTCTTGCTAAATTTTCTCCCATAAATATTATAATCTCTAAGTTAACTTAATCAATATAATCACTTTTATAGTATAACATTCAATTAATAATTTGTAATTATATATATTCAAAATATTGTATAACATAAAATATTTTCATGTATCAGATTTCTCCGTGTATCATTTGATTTATATCAATGTGTAAATATATAATTAGCAATGTACATTGTAGTCTTAGTCATTAGTCTGCACTGTAAAGAAAGAAAGAACATGGAATTGAAAGTTTTTACAATAAATAAACAACAGTTGGATATTGTAATCGTTCATTTAGTTGTTTAGGACTTCTCCGAGATTTTTTTTCTTTGTGTCACATGAATATAAGATGCTATCTATAAAATATATACTTTATATTATTATTTTAATAAGCCAATATTACTTAGTAAATGTGAAAATTTCTAAGGAAATCGGCAGATTTACTGAGGGATTAACAAATGACGCATTTTTTACAAAATAATATTTAATTGAATGAGGAATATGGCAATTCATTTCTTTAAATAGAAATGCAAGTTTATAATTAATGAATAAATTTTTTCACAAGAAATTAAAAGTAAAATATGTTTATTTTTTAACAGTTTAAATAAACCAATTTGGGATTTTCCTCAGTGCATCTCATTTAATGCTTAAAATAGAACCCGACTCATTTGAATATTCCTTAGCTAAACATTGGTTAGTGTTTTCAAACATATCAATATCAATTAATTGATTTAGTTATTTACAACTATATATATACGTTCATATCGTTTATTATAATAATTTTTATTTGGAAATATTTTCCTTATTCAACTAAATCAAGAAGAAAGACAACAAAAAGAAAAAAAAATTATCAGACTTCGGTTCCCTGTGAACTGCAAAAAGAAAAACAAATAAATAGATTTGTGAAAACAAATATCCGAACAGAATTGCTTGAATGTATATGACAAGATTATCGCCGACTCAACGGAACGGATGTCTCGGAATACATCATTTTGATTGAAGGAGCCTCGAAAATGGCAGTTCGTCGCATAATTTTCCTATCTTTACACTGTACAGTTACAGCTAAGACTTCCGCTCTTCTCTGGGATGCAAAAATAAACTCTCTCACGCATTATGTTGACATGAGTGAAACTGCCTCAAATTTTCTGGCTTCACTACATATCACAACAACGCAAAGAAAGTCTCTCCAACGAACCTGTATCTTGGGAAGAAATCGCTTCTTTATAACATATATATGTTAAGCTTTCTTTCATCAAGCATCTTCAAAGATCATGTTAACTCTCTTCAGGGCCTAGTATAATGATTATAAATAAATGATAAATATCGAATTATTGTTATATAAATGAGTGAAGTAAAAGTTTCTAATTTTTATTTACTTTCATTAGCTGTAATTTATATCCAGAGTTATAAAAATTTAAGTATAAAATAGAATAAAAATTTAAATATACCTCTCTAGTTTTGATGAAGTATTGCATATCTTGAGAGAGACATTAAATGGAGAGTTAGCAGGAGATAATTTTAAGTTTACCTTACGTTTAATTTATAAGGTAAACGAGAAAGAGATATTGCTATTTTCGTGTTGCCATTGCATGAAGTGATCATAAGTATATAAATTAGTGTAATATGCGGTTTAGACACTGGTCAGTCTAGAGTGGGAATATCAGTCGTTGTAGAAGAAGGTCTTACGCGCATCTGCGTCAGTCGTAGTTCATACAGTAGCGAAAAAAAATGGATGAGCCAAAGGAACTCGTTCGATGTTATTTGTTTTACGACTTCAAAGTGGGCTTATAACTTGCTGCATAAAGTCGCCAAATATGCCAAGGGTGAATGACTTACGACAAGGCATTGGTTTCACAAATTCAAATCGGGAGATTTGTCTTTCTATGATGAAGCTGGTGCCTGGTGGATTAATCATAAAATGGTTCACCATGAAATGCTACCAACAGGACAAACGGTTACTCAGGACCTGTATTCGTAGCAGTCCGAACGTGCATAGCAAGTATTGCTATAGAAGGCGGCAACAATGGTTAAAGGCTGTACTGTTCTTGGTTGATAACGCAAGTCTGCCTGTTGCGCGTATACCTAGGAATGATATATAGTGATTTGGTAGAGAGACTTTGTACCATCGTTCTTATATATATATATATATACTCACCTGACCTTGCACCATCAAATTGCCAACTTTTTCATTCCCTGGACAATTATCTTCCTGGTAAACCCTTCACCAATGAATCTAACTTGAACCAAGTACTCGCGGACTTCTTTGCTTTCATGACTCCCAAGTTTTATCGCAACGGGTTTTTACAACTGAAGTTATGTTGGCAGAAGGTGCTGGATGCCGATGATGGTTACCCCGAGAACTAACAATGGGCTATGCTTTCTGTAGGTCATGATCTTCTAGGTCATTGAAAATGGCAAAAGCTTTCTTATTTATCTTGTATACATAACAGCTAAATAAAAACAATAAAAGAAACACAAACAGTTTAGTATGACCACAGGTATTTACTGGAAGTTCTGTATGACAGTATTTTGATATGAATTGCTTAAAATTTCTCAAAATGTTGCCCTCAGCTGATATTAACAATAAAAACATTTTGTTTTAAAAATGCAATATATTCTTCTAATACATCCACTGTTGAACAACGATGATTCGATCATGTTTATGCGTTCTACATGCACATCTTTTGGCGTGAGCTTTATGGGATTCAGAAGTGGAAAGAGTTTTCCAAATTTCCACTTCTGAATCCCATAAAGCTCTTTATAATTGAATTTTTTTCAAAAAAACGGTCTTGCACAATGAGTTTTCAAGACTCTAATATTTTTAGAATGTTCTCAGCGTGGTATCTCTTATGTTAACCAGTAAATTAATTTAGTCAATTATGTAACTTATTTATAAACTGCCACTAATTTTTCATTTTAAATTTTTTTTTTTTTTTTTTTTTTTTTTTTTTTTTTTTTTTTTTAATAATTTTGCTTAATTTCTAAAAATGAATACAGGAAAATATGATAAAAATTTATAATTTCTTGACTTCAATTTACTCACAAGCAGCTTTTAATAAAAATACATTTTTTAAGAATAATAAAATATTAATTATTAATTACATTACATAATACTGAAATGCAACACTCGCAAGGTAAGCATAAAGAATAAGAAAAATTGACGAAAAAAGGAACACAATAACAAACAATTAGTGATATTTATCTAATTGTTTGTTATTAAGCATAATGTATTATTAAGCATAATGTATCAGAAACTATATAGTGCTCATTAACTTTAGGGAAAACTGTTAGATATAATATGTTCAATAATACATCCACGTGCACTCTGAATGTCTCGTGAAGAATAACTGTCCATTCTCTCTTAACTGCATTATGTCTGAACAGGGTAATGACAATTATATTCAATCAAGCTCTAGCTTCTGAATATTCTTCAAAGCATTTCGTCAGTTTGTGGTCTGATGTTATCCTGCTATTTAAGTGAATTTAAGAACTTCTGGAAATACTGTAATGTTATCGAACGGAGCATGTTAACCACGCATCATTGAGTCAACATACTGCCAACAATGAGAACTAGTGTTAATGGTTATTTTTAAAGCTCATTATTAGCCCATAATGATTGTTGTTCAGTATTGAACTCAGTAGTTGGAACCTGATTGCACTTTTAAAAAAAATCATCATGAAATTCATACACGATAATCATCAATACTGAAAGAGAAGCACAAAGAATCATCGGAAAATACTGCATCGTATCACTCCAGTGTCCTCGTGGCTCTATTTTGACATCATCGCAAACAGGGAATCCTGTGCTTTTATATTCAATGGACACCTTTTTAATGCACGTCGTAAATGTTAAGTCTAGGCTGTGAAATAGATATAATAAGAGAGATTCTCTATATAGCAGCATTAAATATATCCTTACTGGAAGTGAAATATGGAAGAAATCTGTGGAATTGTCAACGAAAGCTTGCAATTACCCTGATCCACGCATACTAAGTATACTGTGGTAGTACCATTATTCTTCAAGCATGTCTCATTTTCTTCTAGTCATTTTTTAACAATTGGTATACAGTGGATAAGGAGACGTGTTTGTCCGCTCGAACTTTAACTTGTTTACCACATTCCTATTACAATAATCACTTATCTGCTGGAAGTAATGTCAATCAAATCAATCTTGGAAGTAACTTTGATATTCTGATATTCTCAATACCAAACGTTTCTTCTGGAAAAGTTTTAAGAAACAATTTTATAAATAATGATAAAATAAACTTAGTCCTTAAATATACTACTATTGTCGATTCAAATAATATCTTCCTTTATATTTCGCTTTAATTGTGCTGAAATGTTTCTCACTTCCCATCATTTGCATGATGCATTGTATCTATCTTGCGATTCACATATTTTTATGATGCAAATTCTATTCATGGTGGTGTTTTTTTCCTAAATCACACAGTGTGCTTTCATTTTAATTTGAACTTCAAATAGATAAAAAAAGACAGAGAGAAAATATAATGCATAAATTTTAATTTTTTTTAATTCTATTTTATTTTTTAAATATTTAAATTTTTATTACAAATTTTTAAATTTATAAATATTTAAATTCAAAAAAGTTATTTTTTTTAAACATTTGTTATATTGAACTTCATATACAATCAAGAAATAAAAATTCGTGAATATCATATCGTTGTCAAGCCTCATTAAGGTTTAACCAAGTGCATAACTCCAGCAACTCTGAGCATATTAAGTGTACAAGTGGAATCTCACAGAAATCCCCTCTAATTACATTAAGGCTGTCGGCGATATGATCAGACGTAGCTTATCAAGTATTACACTTGGAACTTGTAAGGAAAAAAACCCTTACATTATCCTCATATGTCATATGACTACTCAACTTTTCTTTAAATGATCTTCACTTTAATCTCAGATGATCACTGCGAATAAAATAAAAAAATAAAAAAATAAAAAACTGTTTCCTCTTATCATTGGAGCTGTATAAACTACAAAGGTGTTTACCTTATTACCAGGGAAAATATCGGCATACGAAAGCACAGAAGATGAACTTCTTTTTTCGTCTCTATGACTCGATTATCTCTCTCTATGAAAGTCAGGGGATATGAAAACAAAAATATAATTTTCTCATCTAAAGTTCAATGAAATAATTTTTATCGAAGTGTTAAAAATTTGTGAACACTTTCATTATCAAATACCATATTTAAATATATATTGTTTCTTCTATTTGACTCCAAGTAAAATAGACTAATGTAAAATATTATTTAGTCTGTTGAAAGTTAGTTATGTTTATCGCAGTTTTACAACAAAAACAAAATGTGAGGTATAAATACTAGATAAAGAAATTAGAAAGTTTGAATACATTTGAGAAATTTTCAATTATGAGCAACAAAAAAAAAATTATTACAACCAAATGTTTTCATGAAAAAAAAATTTTTGATATTTTTTTTCAAACAGATTGAGGCTATTGAACTTTTCTCTTTTAGAAAGCACAGGAAAACAAATGATGAATTTTGGGAGTTAAGATATATTAGGATAGTCAGATTACTAGGACTTTAATGTATTTTCTCAAAGCAAGTAGAACTAGTCTATATGAAAAGGAAGATTTTAAAACAATTCTTTGTACTGAATCATTGATTGAGCTCATGAGTTGAGATTGCTAAATTTTTTTTTTGTGTGTGTGTGTGTACTTATTATGTGTGATTCGAAGCAGCAAGAGGTTTTCAATTAATAATTGCAAATTATCGAAAAAATGGCTCTGCAACTTTTTGTTGGTTGATCATGCTGATTACACGGTCGATTATTTTAATGATTATAATGCGATATAATTCGATACAACTTTTCTTAGCTACAACCATCATGAAACATTGCAATCGATTAGTCTATGGAAACCACTTTCTCACGAACCCCAAGAAAACTTTAACGTTATATGTAAAGGGAAATGAATCTGTAAGTGATTATGCACACACATTTGAGTATGTTGAGCACACATCCATGCGCTTTAATCAACACCATAAATAGATAGAATAGCAAACTTTGCTGCAACTTCTGCCATCAGATAAGTAATGAATGACTCGACAATGACTCAGATAACAGGAAAGTCGTGGTAGGATTGGTGTCAGATTGTCTTCACAATTGTACTCCAATTATGGACACAAAAGCAATTGGAGCTCTATTAATTATTGGTAGGAATAATAGTTGTCTTCATTTCCATTTTTTTCATTATTTTCATATGAGTAGATTTCTTAGAATGATAACTTTGCTATCATCATGGTCATTTCGATTTTTATTCTGACTTATTTACATACCACAAAATTTAAGGATTGGAGAAAAAATTATTGAGAAACTGTCTTTTTTCTGAAGTCAGATTCCCTTTCTGTTTCAATTATTTTATCCTAATTAATAAATTATGAATAATAAATATTATGCTTAAAGTCACAATCCTTGAAAATTATAAGAAGAGCATTTTACAAAATTTTCCATTGAGTCATAATTTACTGCTTTAATAAACGCAATATTCTCATTAATATTAACTTTAAATTGACCCTATTAATTGAATTTACAATGGCTGGGAAATTAAAGAATATGAACTTAGTGTAACATATATAATCTAAATTAAATATTATTGACAGAATTCATCAGTAATCACTTCATGTATTTTTCGAGAATTTTCGAGATTAATTTTTGAGATATTTCAATTGTTTTGTTACTTACAAAGGAATTTAATTCCAGTATTAATAAGCAATGCTTATTTTACTTTTATGTACTAAATATATTCATATAATAAAATAAATACTTTTTATTTTTGCTATATATCTTTTCACATATGTACTGCATTGACACAGCAGTATTTAAAGCTTCTGTCTCTGATAAATGTTTCTGATTTAAACCAGAATTCAACAATTCTTAAGGCTCTTCATAAGTAAATGAGTATCTTTTAATTCGTACGCTGAAGATTCGAAATATTCAAGACAAAACTAGACGGAAGTTTTATAATCAGATTCAGATGGGAATTCTGTCAAATTTTGGAACACTTGTAGCCACATTCTTTTATCTAAATAATTTCTAAATTTATTTTGGGAACTAGCTATTCTAATTTCAAATAGTGTTGTACAAGCATTAAAAAGTAAACAAATAACATTCTTGTAAATATAAGGAATACATTTTCCTTTTAACATTTAATCTGTGAAACAATGTAGTATCAGTTCTTCAGAAATAGAAATATGCCTTATAAAAAACTATTCCGAAAAGATGCACAAAATATCATTATAAATGTTATTTGTAAATGGAACTCCAAAGGATAAAAAAAAACCCTGAAAGAGTAGAAGTTTATGGGTTGAATTTATACTTGTATGTACGCAAGAACACTAAATCTTAAGATTGCACAAATTTTTTATGAATACTTGGTTCAGTATTATTCCTTTTATTGAAGTTAAATAACAGTAATAATTTTAAAGCAATTTAGAAAATCTTTTTTTGTTATACAGGATCATATTTTTAACAACTTTTATTGATAAATATTATCATAGTAGGATAGAGAGTTTTCCGGTTATTATTCAACAACTTTTATGTATAACAGCTACAGGCCTATACTTTAAAAATCTTTTATGTGCAAATATTGCCCCACTTTACTTAAAGTTTTTGTTTTTTTATTTAAAAATACACAAAAGCTCTGAGAAAAGGAAGAAATTGATTAAAGTCTACGATTTAAAGGAAGAGAGTAATAAATTCAGAAAATTGCTTGTTCATAAATTTTAGTCTATTTCAAAGATAAATAAGTTTTTAAAAAATAAGTAATTCTATAAATAAGTGTTTTTAGTGTTTATATTAATTCTATAAATAAATGTTTTTAGATTTGATTTCTAATGTATGTCTATTTAAAGATCAAAATTCAATATGATTTTCTAATACTTGTACTATTATCTTGCATAAAAAATATGATTAAAAGAAAATATAACTTGGAATATTTCAAAAGAAATTTTTTTAATTTGTAAATGTTTCAAAAATATTACTCAGAGGGAAAATAAAGTGATTTTTATGTCATTTAACTTAAAATAAGATGTTTTTCGAAACCAGCTTCTTAATTACAAGTAAAATTATTCAGTTAAAACTAGCTTGCTTATATTTTACTTATTTCATAATTATGGCGCTATTATGAAAGAAATTTGAGTTAAAATTGATCAATTTTTATATTGTTACACGAGAGAGAAGATATATTTTATGTGTATTTTTGATTTTTCAACATATAAGTTTCTGGTAAAAATTTTCTTTAGGTCTTCACTAAAGAATTGATCAAATGTATATTTAAGGAAAGAGTCAGAAGCACTTCAAAAATGATCAAGCTATGTGACTTCGAAACTAAATAAAATGTCGGGATTCGAACCCAAATATAAATTGTTCAGTAAATTACTAAAGTACATCATTAATTGCTTACTGGGAATCAAAAATATCCAGAATTAAGTAAAAATATTAAAATCCAGGCTGTGAACTCTGTATAAAAAGTGTAACACTTTCAAGCTTAACACTTGCAATTAATAACAGATTTGTAAGCAATAGATAGCTCAGGTTTTTAAAAATGAAAAAAGTTATACTGTATTACTAATGAGTAGATTTTGATGGAACAGCACCAAACGGTGCAGTGCATAGCAATTATTAAAATACTGTGTTCAATATTGCTATGTTTTATAAATATAGGAATTATGATGTTTTAAAAATTAACAGTTATATGGAATTAAAAATAGAATGTGCCAATTTAGTATTAAAGTAAATTTTATATTTCCAAAAAAATCTTCTTTTTATGTATCATATATTTTCTTGAGATCTTGAGAAACATCTTGAGAGACTATATTATAGATGTAAAGGGTTGTTAATTATGCAATTTGTCAATATGATAGCACAAGGGAATCGTTGTTTTCGCAAAACAGTTTTCATTATTTCAAAAATTCGGGAAAAGAAGAGCTACTATACGTTTTACCAACGTTGATGATGAAGAAATGTTCGATGACATTCAGCTCTGATGATAAAGTGGAATATTTACTGTCATTATATCCTGCTGGAAGATTATCTCCAAGATCCGAGATCAACAGTGTCTATTACATCATTATCCCAATCTGTTACAATATGTAACCATCAATGACATCATTTTTCATATATAGGAGCATACGATATGACTAGAAAGATCTGCATTATATCTAAGCAGTACACCATTCCAAACAAAGCTTCTATTTCCTTCGTATCAAAAGCTATTTATTATCACTTTGGCATCAATCAACTTAAAAGTTCTTTTTTAAATCAATTATCTAATAGATATGTACATTTAAATAAGTTATGTCCTGTGTGAATATGTCCTGTCCTAATGAGTGGAACATTATTATTATTTTTGTTTTGTTTTGTTTGCTTCGAGGAGGAAAAAAACCTGTTGATACGATGTTTCACACTACAAGATAAGCATAAGCGTTAACACATTGGTTACTAGCCCGTGGTGGCCTGGTTGGTTAGAGTGTCTCATTCTCATTATGGGAAGGTAGTGAATTTGAATCCCGGCTTAACCAAAGATTCGTCGGGTTTGCTAATGGCGGCAGAAGCACATTAAAACTGGGAGTGGTCGCAATGTCCTTCAAATGAAATGATACATCAGGGGTAGCAGGCCAAGTATTAGGGGTCTTCTACTTGGTCCTTGCTTCAAAATTAAGAAGACTCCACTCGGCTGTTTCTATCTAATTAGCAGAGCCTAACTCAAGACTTGGTGCAGGGAAGCATGCTGGTGCAACAGCAACACATTAGTTGCTCTGTTGCGGGAGAGTCTGAATTTATCAGTTCCTATATTACCATCACCACAAATTTCGGTTGGTACTAACTATTGATTGTAGTAGTTAACCCTTAAGAGATGAAATTTTTAGGCAACGATAAAGAAAAAAGTTCGGAATCATTATAAATTTCTTTTTTAATCACAGAAGATTGAACAATTAACTATCTGCTCTTTTATATGCCATTTTGAATTTATTAAGTTAGTCCAATAGCTCGCATCAGTCATTTTAGGAAAGAATACTACCTCTAAGATTTTGCCAGAATAATTGGCTTCCTCGAATTTCATATCTCAATATCAGCAAATATTTCTCTTTTACTAATTTTTTCATCTGTACTTCCAGATGATGGTCTTCTATTGCGTTGCTATCAGTTTAAATAGCTTTGTTTTAAACAGCACTTTTTTGTTGGCAACATATTCGAATTTCACATAGACTAGCTTACTTGTGAGAGAATAATATATTTTTATGAATATCAATTATTTTTTATATTAATGTATTGTATCTTAATATTTATTGATGAAAATTTCCAAAGTTAAAAAAATACTTTCAACGATACAAAACATGTGCATCATAAAACATAATACTATAAAAAATTATATGGGTATTATGACTTAAATTCAACCATTAATTTTCGGAATATTTTAATTTATTTTCATAATATTTATATCTTTATAAGACTACATTTATGATGCATTTCTCATAAATTTAGCATATATAAGTATTTATGGTGTTTATTTACATTCAGATCATTGTTTCTGATATATTTACTGGACACATTGCCGAAACTCTTAATAAAATGATGAAATCTATAAAGGTTGCTGGAAAAGGCAGGCAACGTTACGATGTTTCACAAGTGCTGGACAGTTTCAGTGAAGAAAATGATTAATAAAGATAACAACCTTCAATTTAGTTCTCGAAAACCATACAAATCGTCAAAACAAATAAATACTTGAAGTGAAGATTCATAAACAATAAATTAGGCATTTATGCCGGGAAGGAAATTACTTTTCTTGAAAACACTTTTTGATTATTTCTGTTTTCTTTTACCTTATCGTCCCATACTTTGTTATTATTGAGTCACACGTTATTATTGTGTATTATTATTTGTCATAGGCTTTGTATTATTAAGCACAAGTGTATTTTAAGCAATGGATATTGGATATTCATACATATGTGTATATCCGCTTCACTAGTGTCACAATACATATCGTTATTTTTAAAACAAAAATAAGATTGTTGGAACGTCGAAAGAGACGGGATTTCCCTCTTTTCTTCTATTAATGATTTGATACTAAATGCTTACGATGCCGTAAACGTTCATTTACTACTTGTATCGGTAATCCATTGATACAAATTTTTGAACACACAAGTCCAGAAATGTCCTGGATTGGAATGTTATATCGTGTACATTTTCCATACCATAGCAAAAACAACTTTACAGAGATTTCAAATCAACATTAATCATGTATATTAAATTTATTACAAAAATTGTAATAAAAATTTCAAAAGAAAAATTACGTTTTACTTTAAGTTAGCCAGAAACCAGCTTTTTATTACGGTATTTTCTAATATTTCTTCTATTGAGCAATTTGCTTTGAACTCATTAATTATAAGATGTAATTTTAATTTTTAATATATATATATATACAACGCTTAAAATCATTATTGTTTTGAATGAAATTAAAAACTTACTCATTATTTTAAATGTTTATATACTGAAGTTCTGTTAATGTAAAATATTTAAGCTAATATATATTTCTATTTCTAAAATTGTGTGCCATGTAATTTTTTCCAAAGAAAATATTCCGACGAAAATATTGTTAAGATATATAATGTCAAATAGGAATATAATTTATCCTCATCTTCACGAGAACATTAAATTTAGCTAAATAGCATTATCATAATAATCTCATATCTGTAATAATTTGATATTTTTGCATAAAAAAATTTTACCACTCGCAGAAATTTGAATTAACCATTCACAAAAATTTTAGAACAAAATGTGAAATTTGCTTATACATAATTAGTTTTCCAATGGAGTCAATATTTTAAATAGTACCCAACAATAAAAATTATCTGATTGAAAGCAGTTGTAAGTAATTTACATATTTGGCATTTCATTTTAAAGTAAATTTTTTATACTTAATATTGCTAGCAAGAAATCAAAAATATAACATCCCTAATATTGTTTTAGGCATTATAGTGTGCGCGAAAATTAACAATTTTCACATATTTAGACATTAGGATGTAATGTGGCCCTAAAAATACTTAACAAAGTTTGATTTAAGTTTAAAACGTTTGAGATTTTAAATTTTCATTGGTGGTGACTTAGGCAAATCATTTCTCGAGGATTCTGTCTCAAGCGATTGCAGTTTGTCATTATGTTGGATAAAATAAAGGCATCATTATGATACCAGGCAACAGATTCAGCATCTAATGCGAACAATAGAAATTGCTTAAAAATATTTGCGAATGTAATTATTATTTAATTCCTCCTAAACATAAGCTTTTACCATTAATCAAGCATTTTATATCTATAAATATTAAAAAAAATTATTACTCGTGTATAAAAACACGATTAGAGAAATACATATAGAAATACATAATGTGACTGATTTGTAAGAAAATTCTATAAAAGTTCATAAAAATTTACCAATCGATAATTCGTTTAGCTGATAGAGAAGTGTAATAAATCATCAATAGCTAGACTCTAGTTAAAATAACGTGTATTTTCCAATATTAATTATTTGGTCTGCAGATGTAAAATTATCTGAGTAGTTCCAAGCATCAATTTCATTTGATTAATGACAGTTTTATGTTCCAAATAAAAATTCTTAGTAAATGTTAACACAAATAAAATGTTTTTTTTTTTTTTTTTTTTGGATAAATTTTGCGAGCATATTTAAAAATACATTAGATAGGATGAATGTGAACTTGATCTGATAGAAAATATGTTAATCCAATTAAAGAAATTATATTTCATGTATTATATATAAAATTATGGAAAATATCTTTAATATCTAGTTGTTTTCATGTGCTAGAAATAATTGTATAAATTTACAATTCATTTTTAAATAAAATGTTTAATTTTCATTCAGGTATTACAGTTGAGGTCCTTAAAACAACTATTTAAAATAGTAATGCGATAATTTAAATTGCTTGCACCATATCCGAGTCTATTTGCAATGAAATAAATTATCATTTAAAAAAAGCTGCATGGAACTATATATAATAGCATTCACACATGTAAAAATGACACATTCACAACTGTGCAATATAAATTAAAAATGACAAAGATATTTTTTACTTTCATATTTTTTTTTTACTTTTAATAATAAAAATGTCAATTTCATTTTTAGAATATAAAAAGATGATTTCTTAAAATTTTAATGATAATAATAAAATACATGTTGTCATAAGTTGTTGTATATCAAAACTATATTTTTGATTTTCTTTGTGTATAATTGGAAATATTTTTAATAAAGATGATTTCTGTTTTTCCAGGACTACACTACTGTCAACATTGGAAAACTTTTCTTGGAAACCACGACTATGCTTCGAGCATTTGAAGTGTATTGCATAAGACAGGTGAGTGTTACATAAAAACCAATTCTTTGCTCTTAAATCTATTGAGTGAAATAAAGCTCTTACGAAATAAAATTGTGCTAAGTCAATAAAACTTACTTTATAGAGCTCATGTGACCTTGAACAAAAACTACCAAGACAATGGAATATGTGACTTAACATAAGAACAATACATAATTTTTCAAAATAGTTTAAAATACGTTCCATTATTATGGGTCTATATATAATATAAATATTTCGTATAAATTATTTATAATTACAGAATATTTTCTCTTTTTTTTGGACTATTAATTTGTTTCGTTAAATAATTGATTATTTCCTGTTCATAATATGTAGTATAATTTTAAAAAATAGAGCTTAATAATAATAAATTAAAAACAGAAAACTTGTCAAATTAAAAAATAGTTATTGATAAGTAAACTGAAAGCACGCGCACATACAACATTAATTTTAGCAAGTAAGGAAACTTTGCAAATGTGCGGAAATATTTTTTGTCTATCCCAAAATTTTCATGAATTATTTCTTTAAAGCAAATAAAACTTAATTAAATTTTTAAATTTTACAAAAATAAAACTTCTAAGAAATAAAATTATTAATTAATTTAACAAGCGCATTATAATGTTAAAGTATTAATAGTGAAAAACTGCCTAGATAAATTCATGTTCTTTGAAATATTCAATCGCATATTCTTTCTCTTTTAAATTAAAATGTTCTTAAAATGAAGAGAAAATTATTTTATAAAAATCATTGATATCATTTATAGTCGATTTTTTTCTTTTTCAATTAAAAAAATTTCTTGAAATACGTATCATATTTAAATATGTATCTTCTTTAGGAAATATTGACTTTACTCTCACTTAAGAAATACTAAAATATTATTTCAATGATTTACATAAAAAAGTATGTAGATTACTGTAAGCATGCATTCTAAGATACCAACAATCGCAGTAAGTTACTTGTTCACTAACAATAAATATAGTGCGTGTGTGTGTGCGTGCGTGCGTGTGTGCGTGCGTGTGTGTGTGTGTGCGCGCGCGCGTGTGTGTGTGTGCGCGCGCGTGTGTGTGTGTGTGTGCGCGCGTGTGTGTGTGTGTGTGCGCGCGCGCGTGTGTGTGTGTGTGTGCGCGCGCGCGCGTGTGTGTGTGTGTTAATAAGTTAAATATATATGTATATGTGCGTGTGTGAATATATATATATTGCAATTAATTTATATGCTTCTATAAATACAATAAAAATTCGATGTTAAATATATAATTAATATTTTGAAACTTAATTTTTTCTCATTTTAAAAAATACTTCACTTGTCAGAAATTATTATATTGAACTATTTCGAAACAGTTTATGGGAGAGGAAATTATGATACGTCACTTTCAATACCTCAATTAATGACAGTTGATGCTTTACTGTTTATAAATACTTGTATAATATGTGACTATAATCTATAGACAAGCTCAAGAAGTCTTTCTATCAAATAATTATACTCTATGTAACCCAGGGCCCGGCATCTGTGCTTCTCACGAATCTGGAAAAAGAGAAGGAACTCCTGAGGATATTCCTGAGAGTGTCGCAGATGGAGAACCCCCTCCTGCGGAGGATGAACCTCTCCGCGTTCCTCATGGTTCCTGTGCAAAGGGTCACTAAGTAAGCACCCCCACATCACACTCCTTTTCTCTGTTTTGACCTTGAGCCATGACATTACCTATCGTTTCATATTTCCAGATATCCTCTGCTTCTAAGCAGACTCTACAAGGTGACTCCCTACCACCACAAGGACAGGGAAGCACTGCGCGAAGCTCAACTGAAAATCGAACTGCACCTCGAGCAAATAAACCAGGTAATCTTCTTTTCCATTTCACCGAGCTGATCAATGTGTTATTTTAGTATTGCTAATAATGATAGTTTAATAAGGATAGCGGCTTTAATTGACTATTTTTAATAGCAACATGTTTTGAAACACATCTTCTACAAAGAGAAATTATTTAGTTCCAGTTTTTATTAATTATAGTTGTAGAAATTTAAGTGAAATCTGTGTTTTCAGATTTAATTTTTGACGAAACTTTTGCCATTTTATTTTTTAAATGAATCAAATTCTTAGATTACCTGGTTTATCTGAAATGATAAATTGATTGCGAATGGATGCGATTTTTTCTTTACTTCAAAAATTTTAATTTATTTAGCACAATAAATGGTCCAGTAACCTTATTTCATAATTTTTAAGTTTCAGCTGTGTAAAACATAGATGATTTCCATGTTCTATTTCATTTCTGTGTTTTACATCAGCTATGTAAAGCATAGAAAGATAGTTTTATAAATAAGAAACTTATATGATGCACGTATTACTTGGTTTTTCATCATTGAATCGCCGTCCAAATCGCATACTTCAGTATTTGTTTTTTATTAAAATACATAAAAAGAAAATTTCTCGAAATGTCCAAAAATAAATTGCATTCATTTCCAAATATGTAAATCCTTCTAAACATATAACAATTTTACAAAACTTGTTCATCGTATACAATAATTCTAGAACTCTATTGTATGTTTCAAGGTACCATACTAGTATATTTCAACGAGAAGAGGTTTTATTATATTCCCATTTCTACAAATGATTATTTGCAAACAAATTTCACAATATAAAATGATATTGTGCTAAGCAGCATCCTTAATTCCACAAGAGGAGGAAAAATATTGCAATATATTTAGACGTAAGTCAACCTTCAGATCCAAAAATCACAATCCTTATTCAATCTAGGAAATAGAGGAACCCATTTTTTGTGCATTGGCAGTTTATCATTTTTTAGTTGAAGCTCTTATAACTTTTTATTTTTATTTTGCTACGAACTTTGGAGCTGCACGTCCATCATCTTATATAAAGATCATGGCTTTAAAAGCACTACAATCTCGTTAAAAAGACTTTTTTTTTTTTTTTTTTTTCAGATCTTTTTAACGAATTTGAAAAGCAGCATATATTAAGAATATTCTCTGAGCTGTATCTGAACAATGATCTTACATTATCCTTAATGTCATCTTTACATTAATGCAGAGAAACTTCATTAATGTAAATATGGCACTAAGGATTTTTCGTAAAAGAATTTTTTATTTTTTTTATTTTCTGGAAACCACAGTAAGTTTATTAATCTAATGACCATCAATAAATAACTTCTGCATCGAACATACAATAGATGAAAATGTATTTAAATTGTTAAAATAGTTTGAATCATTATGTAAAATGTTTCAATAAATATTAATATAATTTTATGAATATTCATGAAGTTTCCAATAATTATTTTCAGGAATTATATAAAGCTGGCTTTTCTAATTTGCATTGCATTTAAAGAAATAAATATTCTTGCTTTTAAAATTTACTAAGCGTTGAGAGATTCTGCTACCAAAAGTTGACTGCTTCGAAGAGCAATGGAATACTTTTCCAATCTTTAAAGTTATTCTATTGATAATAATAAATGTTTCGATTCCCTAGTAATATTTAAAAAATAAGCAAACATATAAATGTAACATTTCTAATCAATATCAAAATTTCAGAGAAAAGCAAATATTAATTTATTTCTACTGTTATTGAAAGGGAGAAAGATTTGTGTTTTATACCTACAGTTACCTTTTAGAATGTATCAAAAAGCATTTCACTAACACTTAAAAATAGATTTTGAAACAAGTAATTTTATTTAACCAATAAATTATCATAGAGGATTCAAAATATTCACAATCATAAAAACAAATTTAGAAAGGAATGAAGCCAATAAAAATGTGTTTTATATTACAACTTTTATTAACTAATTTTTGAGACGATATTATTGTTATAATGTTATGCAAATGTTCCTTTATTGGCTTAAAATATTACAATATGCACACTTTTAATATAGGCGTAAAAGTACAACATCAGTGACCTCTCATGAGAATTTATATATATATATATATATATATATATATATATATATATATATATATATATATATATATATATATATATATATATATATATATATACACTTACTGACAAAGATAAAACGTGTAATTATATATTAACTTGAGGTACGAATATAAAATAAAGTACATTATTTTTATAAATTTAAATATTTTACTATTGAAATATCATAACAAAAGTTATAATTAGAATGTTTATTGGAATAAAATTCTTTATAATTTTAGCAAAACTTTTTAGTTAAAGTTCTTCAAATTAGAAATTAGAGTGTCTAATAAAGACCTCCCTCACATTCTTAACATTAGAACGACGATAGGTAGGATCATAAATAGTCTGTCGGGGTACAAGAAGGAACTATACAAGATTAAGTGACTAGCAACAACCACCTGTCTTAAAATTCATAATTTATTGATCCTGCCACTAAGGTTAAACAAGATACAGAAAGCGTCAAACATAAAATTATTGAGCAGCAGCAATATCACTTTGTAACTACAGAAAATATTAAAGACATTTTCTCAAGCTCTGTTGATAAAATGACTTTAATATTTTTTGTATTAACAAGCTCATTGTCTTCTTTAATCATGTGAATATTTTTATATAAAGATATTCAAGAAAAGTTTAAAAAATAATTAAAGCGTTTTTATTTCATTTATAAAAAATATTTTCATACAAATTTTGGTTCTTCCAACAATTTAAAGTTATATTATATTTATGAGAAAAACATTGTTGAACTTTTAAAATGTAGTACAGGGAAGATAAACATCGTCGGTCTTTTCCTGTTGCCTTTCCTTTTTGTGATGAATCACTCGTACACAGAAGTAAAACGAAAACAAGTGAAAGGTTAAAAATAAGCAATTTAAAAACCTCTTGTATACTACAAGCCCTGTGTTTAGTCATGATTTCGAAACAGAAATATTTTCAAAATAAGGAGAAAAACACTTAAAATGAACTTTGTCATTTACACTTGTAACTCTTAAAAAATGTCGATCTAAATTTTTTTTAGTTTCCATTTAACGTGTTAATTCTCTATAACTAAAATTTAAATTAATTATTTTCCAAAAATAAAAGATCTTTACTGAAAAAAATCCCGTCATTTGTTTTGTCTCACACGAATGAATTTTTTTAAAAGTTAAGAAACGGTTTTTATTTCATTAATAATAAACTAAAAATCTCATTAGAATAAATTTTAATCAATACAATTTGCAACTACTAGTGACATATTGGAAGATGTACACCAAAAGTTACACATAAATTTATTTTGGGGCATTAAATAACATTGAATAGAAACCATCGTTGTAAAATAATTTGCAGTATCTTCCATTTGTAGAATCTTGTAACATCTTAAAATAATATTATTCTCCAGCTGTTGCATTTTTTTCTCAAAACAGAATTCTGTGTGCCAAATTTTAGGGGAAAAAAATCACAATTTACCATTTAAAATATCACTAGATTAAAACATCGTTCGTTGAAATGTTTGAGGAAACTCGTGAAAAAGTTAAATTCTTAAAAAAAATGTGTTCAAAATAAACAATATACTCAAAATAATGAAATACTTGAATCCAATAATAAATAGTTTGATACAAATATTTTATTTTGTATCATTTTAAATGTGAAAACAGTTTTATTTGTAATATCCAACTGCAGCAAATTTCACATGTTTTATGGAATTTATAAAATATGTACTTTAAAGAAGTAATGAAATGTTAGTCACAAGTAGAGTTGATATGAAAACGTAAGAACAATTACTCATAATCACAACCAATAATTATGATTTATGTAAAGTCAAAACACGAGAATAAGGAGCTAAAGTCTGTTGATATCTTTTAAATTAATTATCATCCTTTTTATTTTATTTTTAAAAAAACGTTATTATAAGATAGGAATTGTATAAAATTTTCCGAACTATATATATATATATATATATATATATATATATATATATATATATATAAAATTACTATATTTTTTAAATATAAGCCAAAAGAAAGCGTATTTTTAATAGAAATGCCATGAATTACTGGCTTATTTTCCACTTCGCCATCCAGACGAAACGTTGAGTTTACTCATTTCTCGAGGAATGGGAAAGGTATCAAGTCATAAAAAAATATTCTGACGTTTTCTTTCTGATGACATATGTACATTCTTTTTAAACAAATATGAGGAATGCGATGAGAAATAAGACATAAGATGGATGAGACATGACTGTGGCAGGGAAAGCAAAAGAAGAATTTAAGTACATTTCTCTCTCTCTCTCTTTTTAGATTTCTTTCATTTTCACAAATTATTTTTAGCTACTATTTCCGAGCTTGTAAATCCTTAATGTTAAAAGAAAAATTTCACAAATGGTCGTAGACTCCTTTTAGAGTTTGTTTTGTTGTAAAAATAAAAAATGCCACGAAGAAAAAATAACCTGCAAATAGATAAAAACTTCATCCAACTTGTCTGGCTTGAATGCAAAAGGTATTTGGCATTTTCAGAAAGTCGGCTCCAAGGCTAATAAATTTTAAGAGGTTTTTTCATTAAGAATGAAGGGACGGTACACCAAATTTCTTTTTTTGGAATCGGGCGGAGAACAATTTTATACTTGATAATAACTGTCGGAGAAAAATATCCTTAAAATTTATTATATTATTACTGGTATCCAAAATATCCTCAATAATTACCTGTCAACTTTCCAAAAACAATTTCATTTATAAATAACTTAAGTACAATATTATTTTTTTAAATTTATTCGATTTTTGATCAACAACTTTATTCTCAAAATCTGTTCTGTAGCATGATATCAAATGAAACAGTATGAAAAAAAAAAAAAATCTCTAAAATGGCAACTTTTATGTGAGTAATGGTTTTTAATGAGACTCAGTGCTGAATTACCCGTTCAGATTCTACAAACCTGAAGCCTTAAAGAAAACCGTATTTTAGTTTTTGAGTATGAGAAATATTGTATCTGATGCAGGAACTTTTCATTTCATTTCTTTCGCCATGGAAGTCTTAATGAACCAAATGTCTGCAATGAATTTGTAAATTAAAATCAAAATTAAAGCATAAAATAAAAACGTATTTATTTACGTTGATTATAAAACTGAAAGAAATAGTCAGGCTTAAAGATTATTTTATAAATAATTTTAAAATTTAAACATCTTTTTTTTTTTTTCAAATGCCAGAAATAAAACAAAAAATGAACATTTTGTTGCATAAAATAGAGAAAACAAACTAAGATTCTGTTAAATGGTATTTTAGTATACTTTAGTATTTTAGTTATACTTTTATGGTATTTTAGTTATACTTTTAAACCTCATACATAATATACAAAAATTTAATAGCTACTTTTGGTTAATTTGTGGTTTGGGTACCCCTTTCTCGCCAAATGGGCGATTAGCGCGCAAAGCGTGGTAACCCTTACTATGTCATCCTAAATATATTCCTTGTGGCAATCCTGCCTTTTTTATTATATTTTGTTATACAATTATATGTGTATTTTTTGTTATACAATTCATAAAAAACCATTGTTTTTGTTTTCGTTACCATACCAACGGTGAAATTTTCGTTAAAAACACGGATTTCGGTTTTGTCGCCATAGAAACGCCGTTTTTGCATAGTGTCTCTAGGAGTATTCAACTCCACGAGACAACAAGCAAAAAAGCGTTAGTTGGCGACTTTTTGAAAATGAGCCAAGCAGGGGACCCAAAGCACATTTTCACCCTACTTTTTGTTCTTCAAGATTTTGATAAGCAACTACTTGATATAGTAGTTGCTTATCAAAATTGAATATATTGAAAACTAAGGTACTTAAAAATTCTGATAAATGGTTTCGATACACAATGTTTAGTATTCCCCCTTATTTACGGTGGGATGGTTTCATATAGTTGAATTAAATATACAGAAAGTTCGCATTACAATGTAAAGTTCATTGAATATATCATATTATTAGAAAATCATACGATTAAACAAAGAAATACTGAGTAAGAACTTTCAAAGTTTTAGAAAAAATAATAGATTTTTGATGTTAAATATTATTGATATATTTAAATTTTTATCAAAGTTTGTGAACTTATATTTCAGTTTTGCTTACAAAAGTATAAGACTCATAAGGCCATAAAATTCTCTCTGTTTTGTGTGCAATAAAGTAATAACGTAAAAAATATTTGTAACATTACTTTTATTGCAGTAGTTAATTAAAAGATACTTAAAACCCACAATTTTCCACATGAATGTTGAAAATATTAATCCTCAGCAATCCACTTGGTTCTGCCCGAATACTATAAGGCGTTCTTTGCAACTTATATTTCTTATATAGTTTTTAGTTTCACTTCTGTTTTCGCTCGCTATTGTAGAACTATGTTTCTGAGCTCTGGTCGATTTAATCAGCCAAAAGCATTTGTTATTTTTTTATGTCATTAAATATTTGTTACGTCTTCAATGGCGTATTTATTTAGAGTATTTACGCAGTGTCTTTGCCGAAATTTATTTAGTTTTTTTTTTTTTTTTCCCCAATGAATCCTTTTATGTTGATAACTGAAATTTATTAAGGGAGCAATAATCAATCCCTTGGAAAATTTTTATAAACTTTTAAAATATATTGACATAAGGAAGATGAAAGAAAGTCTGATTTATACATATTATTTGGTACGTTTGCTGATGGTAATCTCTTACAACAGTGCCTGCACTACATACTGTGGTTAATAACGTACAATGGTCATTAATCATGATCTAAATCTACGAATAATTTTACAGTTTAAGATTTCTTTGCAACAGATTCATGCCGAGAAACGTTGCAAGGGAATGAGTTGAACAGACACTATCTTATTTTATTAATTTGCAACAAATTAAGAAGGTAAAAAAAATTTTTTTTAATTGTGAAAAAGTTAAATGTTTAGCTTAGAAGTGATATGGATTGTTTAAAAGTATATTCTGTGAATAAAGTAGCTTTTATTTATGAATTTCAGAAGCTATTCAGACATTTGCTGTAAATAAATTTCATATATTGCTTACCGAATTAAATTCACTAGAACGGGCGTTTTAAAATTTTAAAAAATAATATATTATAAATCATGTATATAGCTACTTTATCATTTCTAAAAGTTAATAATATAATTTTGCATAAAGAAGTGCATCTTTACTTTTATATTCAAAATAAAATTAGGAATTGATTTATTTATTAAAATAAAGATGCAAGAAAAATTTCTAAGCGCAGGGAACTCTCTCTAGTAAAGAGTTAAATAAAGAAAAAATATTTTAAGGAGAAAAATGCAAAAATTAGTTTTCATTTGACACTAACAGCAGATTCAAAAATCAATCACGATTCATTTGAACTTTTATCACAAAAATTGCGGAAATTTTTTTCGTTTTTAAAGTTCTGTCTTTTGGTCAGTTTTAAAATTTTTACCAAGCACATTATTCTGAATAAGACAGAATTCTGAAAATTTTGAAAAATATAGATTGATTTGGAAAGTATATTTATCAAGAAGTGTTTCATTTTAGATGCTCTTATTTGTGTGGAAATATATTAACCATTTAACTTTATTAGAAAGCTATAATCAATCAACATGTTAAATCTAGTATTGTGATGCAATGTATAATCTCTGATATTGAAATACTACTCTTTTCTGTTGCTGGAAGAGGAGATCTTATTTTCCCCTCAAAAGAATAAAGGAAAATTCATGGAAATGCATCTAACATCTGAGGACTACTCTTTGCTTTTGATTCAATTTCAGTACCCTTTTACTAACAGAAGATATATTTTTTTCAGCAGGCATATTTATTTCGATAAGGGCTTTGAAATTTTTCGGGTAATTTCCGAATAATTTAATTTTGTGATACGAAAATTCATGTCTATATTAATTAATATTCTTCTCAGAAACTATTGTAAAGACATTTTTGAAAAGAAAACTTATTAAGTTCTGATTAGCGACCAAAATGGGACACCAAAATACCACTCAGCAAAGGAAGTAAAGCAAAATATAAAAAAATTTTGCAAATTTGAGAAAAAAACAATGAATAAAAGCTACTAAATTGTTCCAGAATATGCTACTACATGAAAATTATTCCTAATTACAATATTTTTTAAACATTTATCGAAATTATATATAGAACGATGGCTTTTATATAGAATTTCAGTTTTTTGAATTATACTTGCTGTAGTTCTGTAGTTACATAATCTAAAAACAGAATTTGTCACAATTACTTTATTTCCTTTCAAACGAAAACAAACCACTATATAAATGTCAATTTCATGCTCTCTTTTTTATGAGGTTTTTTTTCCGAATTCCTTCTCAAGAGCACGATAATACCCTCATCCACAGATATCCCGCAGCCACTCCATCATTACGCATCATTGAATAATGACATACCTACTTAACTCTTGTGGCATAATTTCGTCAACCAACAAGGCTAATCAAGGCAGAGATGCGACGCCTCGTGTCCGCATCTCATCTGAGGATGACGTTTCTGTGGTGACGCGATCAGGGAACGAATAGAAAATTGTTTCTGTTCAGGGGAAGAGCAGCAGATGCATTCGGCAACAGTGATGGAAATTTGAATGCGTTTATTTTTACACCCCTGCCCCTTTCTCAGCGATGCTTCTCTGACGTTACTGGCTTTAACAAATTGAGAAAAACCTCGCGCAGTGTTTGTCACCGTTACGGAGATACAAATTCGTTCAGTAATCGTGGCAGACAGATTGTGAGTTTCGGGCCCACGCAGAATCTGTACCCATGATTGGCGTTTGTACGTATCGAAAAGTAAGTAAACTTTTGTATTGTAATAAATGACGTACACTATGCAGACATATATTTAAAATTTTAATAATTACATTAGATTTTAAATATCAAATTCTAAATCATTAAATTAAATCATAAAGCTTACTCTAATTAAAATAATTTAAATTCATTGGGATCAGGGATTTCAAGTTTTCTCCGACACCAACTCTCTTAAAAGGATAATTTTTTTCATCAGTCTATTTCATATTCCTCACTACAATATACTAATATTGTAGTGAAGAATACGATGTATATCTATGTTTCTAATAATTGTCCTTAAGAAAATTATGACTTAACTAAGAATATGAACAAAATGTTATATGAATCTTAGGTTTGTTTTATTGTTTTTTTTTATTTTTTTTTTTTATTTATTTTTAAATGCATTGGTGTAACAGAATTCTCAAATACAGATCTCAAAAGTTCAATTTCAAATAATATAGTGGCTATATTTGTGTGTGTGTGTGCGAATCATTGGTACATTTTTTTTCTATTTCTGGACTGAAATTCTTTAATACCCTCTCACAATAAAATAACTAATTTAATGAATTTATATTTTAGCAAAAACTTTTAACTAATTAAGCGTTATTATATAACATTTAGGAGCTTAATACAATAATTGTGATTGGTGTTTTTACAGTATTTTTATTTTAAACTTCAAATTAGTATTTAAAAATAGTAATCCATTGTATTCTGTAATATAGAATAGATTTTCAAGTTTTCTGGACTATTTGTCGATCTGACTGAATTCTCTTTCTTACTCATTGTCTCTTTCCCTCTCGCTCTCTCTCTCTCTTTCTCTCTATACCAAGAATTGGAAAAACTAAGACACTCTATTTTAGATCCGGAGATCACATCCCTCTAAATAAATCTTCACTTTAAAAACAGATATTATAATGTAATAACCTCTTAAAATTATTATGGATCTTTGATGGAGACTCCTGGAATGACATATAACTGTTTTAAATTCTATCGACGTAAAGGGATCCAACTGTACTTTATATGGAAACCCATCCTTCAATAGAAATAATAGAAAGAGAAAAATGCTTACCTATCATCTGCATCTATTTAATACTTAAAACTTTTGTCATTAAAAGGAAAGATAATTTCATTCGCAAAGTATGTATAAAATTTTAAAAAATTAGGTTAACGTAATTGAGTCTAATATTAAAAGATGTTAAATTGGCGCTAAAAAAACAGACAAAACTAAAAATTAAATGGAGAATAAAGTTAAATATAATTTGAATGAAATTTTATCAAGTAAAGAACGTTAATTGAACATTAAGAAAGTTTCTTAAATTTTTTCTTAGACTTCCTAATATCTAAGAACAAAATAGTAGAATTCCAGAAAATATAATTTCATACATTTTTTTTTTATCTTTCATTGGCTATAGCGAATTTTTCAATTGAGAACCATCAATTAAAAGCCATCATTATTTTTAGTTTCTGAAAAGATTCTGTTATTCAGGAATTCATTCAGATAAAATTCGTTTATTTGTCCATTAATATCATGCTGAATTTATATGACTAGCTTAATTTCAATTTTTAGTTTTTTGTTATACATTTTAAAACAAATTTTATAATAAATATTTTACATGATCAAGGAATTAATCAAAATATAAACTATAATAACTATAACATATAATTCAAAATATAACTTATTTTTGAACTTAATGGAAATATGTCAGGTTAGGATTGATAAATTAATAATGGATATAATAATATATTGGTAACATTTTTTTTTCAATTTCATGCATTATTAATTTAGCGTACGAATTCGTTTTTAATGAGGGGGATGTAAGAATACGCAAATAGTTTGCTTGAAAATACTTACTTACAAATTATGAAAAATTTTATGTTTATCAAACGAATATAATAATCAATTTCAGGACATAATATAAAGGATTACGATAATAAATTGTGTATATTGAGTCATACACATTTCATATTTATTCTTTAACTTATCAAATAATTGAATATTGAAAAGCTGCAAAATAAAATCTTGAGTATTTTTAAAAAATGGTATATAATTTTTCAATAAATCGAATCAAAAAATTGAAAGCTTTATTTATCAATCAATGCATTTCTCTGATTTTTCTCAAAATGAAAGCTTTGTTATTCCTATTACCTATTTTAACAGTTTTAAGAATGTGTAAGTTAATTCAAGACTATATCTCACTATGAAACCATTGAAATATATTGTTTCCGTCAAATAAAGTGTTTTATTATTATTATTATTATTTTTAACTAAGAAATTTTTTGTCATAGAAAATATTTCTTTTATTTGCGGGATATTATTACCAAACTTTTACGAAACAAAACTCCGTCTTACCCTATAAAAAATTTTAATGAGGAGAGATTCCGAATTATTTTTCCACTCTTCTACTTCTTACTTAAGTACAATCATGATTTAATGAAGTTTTGAAGGTTTTTTTTTTCCCAAATTGTTATTTAAGAAATTTAAGTAGGAAAAAAAAACAATTCTCAATTATTTCATAAGTCTTTCCTACCTAGGTTTCATTTTAAAAGATATTTTCGCAACTGGAAATTAAAAATTATTTAGTCTGTTTAATAATTATAAAACATATTTTTTATTCCTTTATTTTAATATTAACTGTGCTATAATAAAAATCTATGATTATTGACTTTTGAGGCATGAAATTCATACTTTATCTAATAAATAAATCAAAAGTGAATTCTTAATTTAATATGAAACAAAAAAAGAACAAATCTAATATATTAACTAAAGTACAAAGTACGAATAACTTTATATATAGGAATGAATTTTAAAATCATTAAATAATTTATTTTAATTCAAAAAATTAAAATTTGTATAGAAAAGTTAACATATAAATACATTTCACTATAGATAACTACATTTTTCTTCTAATGAAAATTAGTATGTCAATGAAATCAAATTAATTAACAGAAAAAATTTTAGTATACTTATTTTTCTAACAGAGTTTTTCTCAGTAAAAATGGAATTTGTGTAATTAGTGTTTCAAAACTATTTATTTCTTTATTTGAGGAAATATCGATTTTATATTAACTATTTAATTTGTATCATCCCTTACAGCAAACGAAAGGCATCACGGGTACAAAAATTTGGAGAAGGATTTCAAATATTTCCGCCACTCATAGGAGGTCTACCAACGTGTCGGATATCGGAAGCATCCAGTTAAGAAAGGTAAGTAATAAACTCCGCTGAATAACAAACTGTTTTAAGTTAAATTTAAATGTCACTCTCCTTGCACTAAAAGACATTTATTTTTTATTCCAGAAAAAATTTCTTTCTTAAAATGTTGCTAATTATTTTAGATAATACAAAATTCTGTAGATTTTATTCATCATGTATTTATAAAAAAATGGCTATGTAATCTACAGTTTGGGTATGATAGCAATATTCGATTGAATAATTTATTTTGCACAAGTTTGCATAAATCGTTTTCTTTTACACTTTCAGAAATTTAATTGTACTGTAGTTGTAATTGCCCTATCTGTGTACTCGTAACGCTTAGAAAGAATGAGTTAAAGTAAATCATAGCAAGGCGCTAAGAAAAACCGTTAAACTATTTGAATGTTTTAAATTTTTTGTCTTTTTGATATTAATACCTTAAAAAAACACAATAATTCTCAGAAAAATATTTTATTGTTCTTAATCACAACAAAGAATCAACTGAAAATTTTACAAATTTTGAATCATTTTTTAACAAAATAAAATAATAAATGCATCAATTTAAAGAAAATTCCTTAGTACATGTGAATTAAATTTATATATTAAAATATTATAATTGGTTTTACGTAATTTGATTCATATTATTCCAATCACTCCACTAGAAAAATAGTAAAATGTATACATTATTCTCTCTTTGACTGCTTTTCTTTTTAAACAAATGTAAATTATAAAATATTTAAATACAAAAATTATGATTATTTTGTTGTAAAACCACATGATTCTTATCAGTGTTATTTTTGAATGGAAATTTTACAACATTAGGTATAATATATACGTTGATCAAAGCGCTTACGTAACTTGAAATTTAATCAATTTTCACATATTTTTACAAACTTGCCTGTCCCAGTTTAGTGATTCTAAACTCGGAGAAAATGTATCCTATTTATAAATGTGAAGCAGCAAATTATATTTTATTTCCATAAAGAGTATATATAAAATATTAAAAATATAGCTATTTAGTTTCAAATAATCATCCGGCCATCTTTTATTTTAAGAAAAACATAATATGCAGTTTAGAGAAACGAATATCTTTAAAGCATAACTGTAACTGAAATCGAAAACAAACAGAAAAAATATTAGCCAACATAGAAGTAAGTTGTAGATGAAGCATAAGAGCAGGTATGGGATCACTGGTAATATTTTACGTTGTCGTACTTTTATACTCTTTAAATCTTATAATACTTAGTTTTCACAAGCGTATGTCACTTACAGAGAAAGAGAAAATATATTTATTTTAAATGTATGTTTTTAAATGGCATTGTGTGTGTAATCAAGTTCATAAGTTAAAGAACTCATTTTTTGTGCTTTCAGATGGCCATGGAAGTTCTAGAATGGAGCAAAGAAGACATTCGCTTCGTAATGGCTGGGAAGTTAGCCTTCAGTGGTGCAATAGATTTCACCAAATCACGCCGTGGGCGGGCGGTCAAATTCTCACCCAGTCACGCACTTTTGGCCACAAAGGGCAAGCCGAACAGCAACTACAGGCCCGACCTTGCGCAGGATTCAGGCATTCTCTTCCCCAGGAATACGGGAATCGAGGATGCAACCCTTCTACTCATGAAAGAGAAGAATGGTCGATACAGTCTCGCAAGGGTTCGTATATATTGCTCATATAAAAAGTGTAGCCATAAAATATATCGCGATTCAAACGTAAGCAAATAAAGTTATGATAAGAATTGACGTTACTTAATTTATGACAGGAGTTAAAAATGAACGTATTAGATTGAACATTAGTTGTTTACTCATCTATTTTCTGTTTTTTATTAATCAATTTTAATTTTTCCTTTGAAAAAACATATATATTAATCATCAAGAAATACGTAAGTTGCAAGAAAATTCGAAATGGGGTAGCTCTTAAAAATTTGCAAATATCAGATATTTCTCGTTATCAACATGCGAATCTACTTGTCAAATTTTAATTTTATTATCATTTCTGTATTTATCAAATACCTTTTTATTACACACACACACACACACACACACACACACACACACACACACACATATATATATATATATATATATATATATATATATATATATTTAGTGTAAAAAAAACCAAAGAATAAAAATAAAGAAAAAAATTCTCTTTTCTGATTTTAGTACTGGTTTTCTCTTAAAAAAATCTTCAGTTCCTTTCTTTTGACTTATTTTTGAAAATTCCAGTTTTTTAAGTCAGAAAAAAAAATAATATTAGGGAAATATTTCTTAATGTGATTCAATTTTTCTGTGACATTTTTTTAAATTTGAATCAGATTTTTTTTGTTTTTGTTTCAGATTTTAAGTTTTATTTAACTTTGGCATTTATTTTTATTCCTTTGATTTTCAAGTTAAACATTAATAAACAATATATGTGTGTAATATTAAAGACATTAATATAACTTATTTCTAATGCTTAATATATTTGAGACTGCATGTGAGCTAAGAAAATATTTGTCAATGCAAAAACTTTTTTATACGTAATATCTTCTGAACTTTTCACTTCATCGCTAAATTTGCAAGATAATTTGCATCATGGGTTGATAAGTTTAATTCATCATTTATTCCTCTGATTAAATTTCATTTTCTTGTGATTTATGTATTCATTAGTTGAACTCATTCATTCACACTTTAACAAAACAACATAATTTAGATAGGATTTATTTTTAAACGTTTTAAAATTAACAGTAGAACGAAAAAGTATGCTCAGAGGACAAATGATTACTTTTTAATGCACAACTGAATGACTTTAAAAGTTTCCTCATTACTATTTTAAATATTACAAAATATTGATAGCTTTATTATTATTATTGTTGAAGTTGATGAGATTCAATTCCAATTATTTCACAAAACATTTTTTCATACGTCTCGAATCGTGAAATTGCGTCGGGAAAAAATTTAAAATATTGATTTACATCTTTTTTCCATCCAAGCACTAGAGCACAAGACATGTAGGAATATGTACTATATATAGCAATCCAATTGAAATGTATATATCTCAATAAAATATACAATATTTTATCTTAAATGTTCGCTCAAGAAGTAAATATTTTTATGACTCCAATATAGTTATACCTACAAATAGGTATAAATATTTAAATATAAGAGCAAATAATATGATCTTTATTCCTTTGCACTAAAAGAAAAACTTATGATGCATTTTAAAGAATTTTTAATAGATAATATATATATATATATATATATATATATATATATATATATATATATATACATATATATATATATATTAATATATATATATATATATATATATATATATATATGATTATTTTACATAAATTTATCCCTCTGATACTTTATGTCCTATAATATCCTAATAATGTTTCAATATCTTTTGGTTAGGATCCTTTACATCTAGGGGTTTGTGTCATCAGCACAGAACTTGAGGACGAAGACATAATTGAAATTCAGGAATACACGACAAAGGAGTCCATATTTCTGAAAGTAAGATCCTTTCATTTAATTTCATGTTGCATAAAGTTTGGTAATGATTCAATTGAAAGTATAATATGCAAGTTTATTGAACAAGAAAAAAAGTTCTTCAGATTCTTTTCAATTTACAGCTTTTACACCTGGTCTTGTTTTAAAAAATGCTTTTGTAAATCAGATCTCTTTTACTGTTATAGTTTAATTGAAAGACACAATATGTTATATGTTGGTTTTAAATGCTCAACACACTTTTAATTCTCCAAATTACTAGAATCGTGTAAACACATGACATTCTATTACTTACACTATTAGATGCTATTTACAGATTATTAACCACGTTAATATGATGAATATTCTCAAACAGCCGAATAATTGTTAAGTAGATTAAAAGTTGATTATGAGACGTATTTGTATCACAGTGATGACAGTTACTGGACTTATTTTCAGTATCCTATATCTGTGATGATGTTAATCAAACGTCGTTATTGAAAAAGTTAGAAGTTATCAAAATAATTCAAATTAATTGGGCTATAAATATTTATCTAAAAGTATTATTATTTATCATAGTAATCATTAAAAATATAGATAACAACAGACAATCTAGCTTACAATTTTATCTTGCTTATTCATTTTTAAACGTATAAGTTGTTTCGGTAAAATTTAGTGAGGTAAACATATGATCAATTTACTCTTATTATTTTTAATTATTTTATTTTCCGCCTTCTTGAAGAAAGCGTTTCATGTGTAAACAAATTTTAACTCTCCCTGTCTTCGAAATAAGGGCAGAATTAAGTTACAGTGGTGTTATTTTGCTTTATCAGTCTTTATTATTATTATTATTTATTTTTTTTTGGGGGGGGGATTTGTTATTGGTACTTATTTGTTGGCACTTTTATTTATTTTTTAAAAAAAAGAAATGAAAATGAAAATATATTATCGTAATGTTAATTGAGAGAAAAACTTTATTCATTAAAGCGTATAATTTGATTATACCATATACTGTTTAACTCGAAACACGAGAATTCAAAACTTGCATAAAATTTGAGAGGAAAATTTTATAAAAAAAAAATGAGCATAAAAATATTAAAGTATATGAAAAGAGATATGTAAAAACAGATAATTTTTCAAAAATATGAAACGCGTTTAAGTTGGACGATAATTGCATCAACATTCAAAAAGCTTTCGTAAAAGCGTGAAACTTTTTGAAGACAAATTAGTACCTAAAGGGAAATGAGTCAAAGTTTTTGAAGCCTTATTCAATATAATTTCAAAAACAAAGCTAACATCATACACTTCATCAAAATATTGTAATTCGTGAATCCCACTTGTCCCATGGATATTATAACTAAATTTAGATATCCAAGTTCTCTGAATGTATGAAAATTTGTTATTAACAAATTACGCACCATATCATCATAAATATGCTAGTAAGGCATAGTATTTTAGTTTTATTATCGAAAATGAAAAACCATTTCTTTCAAAATTATTGCTAATTACTTAAATAATGAAAACCATTGCTAAATTATTTTTAAAAATATTAATTAATAAAATAATAGTTCTTATTTATCAATTGATCATTTATTTCCTGAACTTTCTTAAATAAAACTATTTTTAGTCGAAATATTTCTCTTACACTTGATGAATTAACAAATATAATTAAAAACTGCATTGTCCTTCCACTTTATGCCTTCATATAGAAGTTTCCTACAAATTTTTACGCATAAAAAACCGATACAAATTAATTATAAAAACACATGTTTAATAATACGAATTCATTTTGTTAGACCATACATACTGAATTTGTTCAATCATTCAGTATTGTAACCTCACTTATTTTAATTGATCTATTTACAACTTAATTGTTCGCGCTTATTGTAACTTATTTAATAACTTAATTAATAGTGGAAACACATACGTGAAATAAATATCTTGTATTTGTTACGCTGTGGAAAGTTACTGATTCTTCTTTGCTTTTGTGGCACAGGCGGAATGTAAGACAGACACCCTGGAGTGGCTGAAGCAACTGAGGTACCACGCGAAAGATCTCGGTGCCTGGAAAAGACGGAGGAATGCGCTGGCAAACATCATGATCAACGGAATGTTCCGGCAGCAATAGAAAGCTATCATCCCTTAATTGAAATCTTCAAAAATACATTATAATATGCAAAGCTATTGATTCCAATAACTTTTTCCGTGGTTTATTTTGTATGTCATCTTTTGTTCTCATGTATTCTTATTTTTATTTATCACAAGTGGACTTTTACATCTTAAAATACAGACTTATTTTTGGAAGCAAAAAAAAAGTTTTTTTTTTTTGATATTTTAATGCAATAATGAATGCTTTTTTTTATATCCTAAAAATTCAATTGATTTTGTATCATTTATAACTATTTTTTCTGAAATCATTTATGTGAGGATTTCCTTTTTACTTTCGTAGATAATCCTGATAATTTATAAAGCTTATTAATCGGAACAAACTCACATTTAAAATAGAAAAGTTATTTTCTTAAATTATTTTAATAACATTGATAAAAATTAACAAGTTTTCTGAGCAATTTAAAAATTGATTAAATAATTAAAATGATTAATATAAAGCTATTAATAATGCATCATTTAATGTTACATAATATTTTTTTTGCTTGAATAAAAATAACCCTGCATGGTTTTCATTTAATGATTCAAAGTGAAAAATTAACTATATTTTAAATTTCATATTCCATCAAACGGAAATGTTTAGGGTCATGATCATTTCGGAAAAGTTTGATTTGATAGTTTTGCAGACTTGGTTGATAAGCTTTTCGATGCTTGTTTTCATACGACATTTGTAAATATTTCATCTGAATTTTTATTTGTATATCACAATGGCCTCTGTGAGGAGAAAAATGTTTAACTTAGTTTTACTGCTAGATAGTGCAATCTAACTTTGCGAAACAACTTAAACTAGCACTCTATTTAGTTTAATCTTGTTTTTTAAAAAAAAAAACTGTTTTCGCCAGTTGAGCTTTTTCTAAAATCTTACAAAAAGGATTTATAAAGGTTATGGGGATATAGATTTTAAGCAAACTAATTTTTGCGTACTAAAATTTTAATTAATCATATAAGTACGCTGAAAGATGTTTTTTTAAAAATTATTATAAATTACAATTTGTAGATGTTTACTGTTTTAGTATAATGTGAAAAAAGCGTATTTGTTTTTCAGAATGTCTGAAGTGAAAACTATCTCATCCATCGTCGTATCTAGTCTTCGATTTTTACCGACGAAATTTCAAATTATTTTATGTATTTGTCATTTTTCTTTCTAGAATTTAAAAGTGTAATAAAATTGCTAACTGTGTTTACTGTATCTTTTATTATTTGACATTTATCTTTCAGCTGTTTCGTTGTCAAATACATTTCTAATATATTACATTTAATAAATTTTAATTTACATATTTTACGGAAGGTGTAATTATACATATTATATTATTATACATGCAATATTATTTTCATATTTTTACGGAAGGTAATGCAACTTGTAGTTTATACAACATTCTGAATTAATCGATCGAATTCTGCAATATTCAAAACTGTTTTAAGCATTCTGACATTCCAAGTAATATATTTACTTGAATTTGAGAAATTTCTCTCCAGTTTTCATAAATAAAGACGGTATTATAAAAATATGATAATTCTTAGAAAAAGTTTATGAGTTAAATTTAAAGGAAAGTAAAACTATTTTAAAATTTTTATGATGATGTTTCACAAATAAAAATTATTACTTCCTGAAATTTTTCATTTAGACTGTATCCCAAAATTTTTCATGCCATGAAAATTGAGAAGCATTGTAACTTTTTTAATACTAAAACTTATAATAACTCTGTAAAAATATTCACATTTTCGTATAAAAATTAAAATTAATAGTTTTATTTAATATATCTTAATATACGTGTTTTATTTTTTCAATTAAATTAATAGATGTACAAACGACACGAGAAACAATAACTGAAAATCTATTAAAAACAGTGCCTAAACGGAAATACAGTTTTACAGAAAAGCCGAAATATGAAATTCTAATTAAAAAATTTACAGTAGTTCAAAATACACATATTTAATTTTTATATAAAATTTTTAATCGCCATCTTTTATCGTAAGAAAATTAATTTAATTCTGACAATATTTAATTTATTTCAGAATTTCAGAGATTCATCACATTTTGGTTACTTTTAGTTTCGATTAACAGAAAAATATTTGTTTACAAGAAAGTTTACTTGTACACCATTTTAGAACAGTTTTGGAATCAAAACTTTAAAAAACATGTTTTCAAAATTAATTTCTGTTGATCATTTCTTTGTAAATATTAAGTATGAACTGTTCGTGATTAATTTTTCAGATAAAAGTTCTCGGTACACATTTTTAAAATAAATATTTTCTGGAAGTTGAAAACACTATGCTTTTTCTAATAATGTTAAAAATATTTTATGCAGCATTAGAGACTAATGGAAACTTTATAAAATCATCGTTTGTAGTCCGTTTTATTTTTTCCAAAATTTATAAAAACGTCTTAATTAGCTAGAGAATTAATTAGATAAATTATTATATTAGTAATTTAACTAATTTATTAGACAGTTGTTTTTTCTAAAATTTTCCATGCTATAGAACATAGGCATTTGTGTTTATTTATCAGTGTATTTACACTTTATCTACACTGCTGGCCACCATAAACGCAACACCCTGAACGAAGCATGCAAAAATAACTTGAAATTTACAGCTTGCATTAGCGGAGGTGAGATATGCAAATGATTAGAATTTCAGCGCATACATACATAACGCACGCTTGTGGTGCCACTTCAAAGTAATATTTAAGACTTGGAAGATTTCAAAGATTTCAACGATTTCTAGTTCGGCAATTGTGCTTTTCTTGTGATTTTTTTTTAAACGATCAATTATGCTTTTTAGAAAGCAGCGATCATTTTTTGATCAAGTATCCGAGTTCGATAAAGGAAGGATATTGACTGACGAGATTGTGGATTGTCTTTCAGGGAAATCCGTAGTCGTGTTGGACGAAACCAAACAACTGTAATGCGGATATGTGATTGTTGGATGTTGGAGGGTACGACGGACCGACGTGGTCGATCGCATCCACCTCAGTGCACCACTTCATATGATGACTTGCAAAATGTGCGCATGGCAGTGCCGTGTCGCTCAACCACACCATGAACCATATCACAGCACATTCAGTCTGTAAGGCAGGCATCAAACCTGGTCACTTTCAGCTGGACACGGTGGATGACAACCAGCTGTCCACAAGCCATTCACCAACCTTCCACCGGTCATCCACGAAATGGCGTCACGTATAACCGAATTGAGGCGGAGCTTTAAACTAAACGAAGTATTAAGCATGTTTAATTTTTTAGATCCACAACCGAGCAACAAGTGTATATTTACTTGATTTGCGCTGTTTGTATAAGAACAGGGAATTCAAATTTTCTGTAGAGTTGAAGAATTTATCATTGAATATTTTAAAAGCATGTTAAATTTAATTGGTCTATGTGTTTTAGAATTTAAATTTTTTTTTTTTATAATGTGTACTTATTTATTCGATTATGTATTTTTCAATAATCGATAACAGGTGTTTGTTAGACCTACGAGATAATAATTATTTTAATAAAAGTTTTAAAAATCTCAACTATGTAAAGATCTCAATTGAATAATTAGTAATAATTACGAAAAACAACATAGTGGTAAAATTTCACACGATTTTTAAAAACTGTTTTCATTTTATTTAAATCTTCCTCATTGAAATTGCATTTTAAAATTAGAAAAATATTTTGAGTATTTTAAGTTTTTAATAACAATTAACTGAATAAAGCGTTTTTAATTTAAACTGCAATTAAAATGCAGAAACTCTAATTTGAATAATATTTTTTCAGTTATTATTACTTTTATGAATGCATTAAATGCATTAACTTTAATATGATAGATAAATTTGTTTGTATTTTTTATTTAAATATTATAAAACAGTCTCTAAAACGAAATGCAATTATTTTTTGAATTAGGATATTTTAATATAATGCAAATCCGTAAGTATTTGTAGTAAAAATAAATCTTATAAAAGGCTCTCCCAATTTAGTTATTATTCTTAGTTTAAAAATTCATTTCAAAAAAATATTGTTAACTTTATTTTTTAAATAAGTTGCACGGAAAACTCTGAAATAAGCTTTATATTATTTAAATTTTGTTCTCCCTTTTTTTCCTCTTCTAAATATAATTCTGCAATAATATTTGCTGCTGATATTTAAATCAAAGAGTATTACATGCCATATTTCTTGGCATTTCGGGCATGATTATTTTTTCAAATATGAAAATATTAACAAATATGCAATTCAATAATAATGCAATTTAAACTGTAAATAAACTTTCAAAGATCAATATTTGGAGCGACGTCATTAAAGACGTGATTGTTTCGTGTTTGACTGGTATACCAGATACCAGGGTTCTACAAAACAGACACCAGTCGAATGGTACACGCATCATCCAATGCTTGCATGTACCATTCGATGCCGTTTACAGTACAATTGTCTGTCCGCAAGACATCCATTACTTCGTGTATCCTTAACTCTGAACCATAGATGGTTGCGCCGCCAATGGTGCCATGAAAGAAGGATATAGACGCCAGAGTGGAATGAAGTTTTATTTCCTGACGAGTCACGCTTTTCTGTCTGCAACACCACAATGGATTCTAGTCTAGAGACACCGTGGAGAAACGATGCTGAATAGCTGCGTTATGCACCGCCACATTGGTCCTGCACCGGATATTGTGGTATGGAGTGGTATTAGATATCACTTTGGAACTCTTCTTGTACGCATTGCCGGTACTTTAAGCAGCTAACGCTACATGTCCGAGATGTTGGAGCTGCTTGTCCTTCCTTACCTTCAAGGCTTGCCCATGGCCATATTTTAACAGGATAATGCGCGACCACACGTGGCACGTATTTTCCAAGAGTTCTTCGTCAATCATCAGCTTAAATTGCTTCCCTGGTCGGATCTCTCTAAAAATCTTTTGCCGATAGAAAACATGTGGTCCATGGTTGTTCAACGATTGATTCAGATTACATCCTCAGCTGCCACACCAGATCATCTTTGGCAACGTGTGGAAGCCTCTTGGTCTGCTATACCTCAAGAGAACATCCAAAGTCTCGTTGAATCAATACCGAGACATGTGGCATCGGTGATCTCCAACATTTTGCAGCTACTCTGGCTTCTGATTTTGGCAGGAACCACACTTCACAGAAGTCTATAAATTTAATTATTTGATACTTGGTCTCAACATGTTATCTACAAAATAAATTTTGTTGTGATATCTCTTATCTATTGAGTGGCCAGAAGTGTAATTTATCTGTCTTGAAGACATTCATAGATTTGCCAATTATTCGTAGTGAGGAGAATAACAACATATTTATATTATACTTTCACATTCCAAAAGAAATACGTAAAGCACTTTTATGTGTCGAGTTTGATAATTCTTTTAATTTCATAGACCAACGTTCTCTAAATGTTGAAAAGCATACACATGTTTCAATAATACCAAATTTTCTATTGCTTCTGTCAAATGTTATGAAGTTTTAGAATTTTAGTTATAGTAATTACGTGAGTTGCCAAAAAGGATAAATTCAAAGGGGTTTTAAAATTGTTCCAAAAACTCTGAAACATTGTCATGACGATGTTAATTACAAAATAAAGTCTTTGTTAGAAATGAGACATCTGGAATTCTGCAGTTTTGTTTAAGCTAAAAACTACTCTGGGGATAAGATGCTTGAAAAAGATAAGAAAGAGAATAAAATCTAAAAATTTCTTATCAAATGAATTAATGTACTGCTATCATTTATTCTGCAAAACATTATTTTCAGGATTAAGATTAATTTAATTTTAATTAAAAATTAAATTTGATCTTCATCTGTAATAAAATATTTGATATATTTTATGAGGTCAAACATTTGATATATTTTATTTCTGTGTTTAAGGATGATATAGTTCCACAATTTAAATTATGAGACTTACATTGATGAATTCTTCAATGTCAAAGCGGTACAAATTAAGCCAAAACCTATGTAATCCAGTACATTTTTTTAATAAGCTTTCCTAATCTGTTGCTACGGGATGGAATATATATATATATATATATTGCCTCCTTCTTTAAATTTATTTAAATCATATCGATATTAACAAATGCAAAAATGTTTTCTAGTTCACTAAATTTAATTTTTATGAAAATGAGTTTTCTCGGTTTTAATTATTTGATAAAATAGCTTAAATCCTTAAATTCACAAGTCTATGTGAAGTTAGATAGTGCAATGAAAATGAATGTTGAAAACATATAAAAAATACCTGCAATATTCTCTTTTCGGATATGAATGTTTGTAATGGTTCGTAATTTACTTTATAAACTGTAGGTTTTTATTTAATCGTGAGCAAAAAATGAGCATACAGTGATAAATTAAATTGTAACAATCCAAGTTTTATCCAAAAAATTCGTAACACTGCAATCTCGAAAAATTAATTTCATCCAACAAATACTTAAAGTTTACTAGTATCCTTTAGAAGTCAGTTTAGGTGTTAATAATTTCTATGGCGAACAGAAGTAATACGATTAAGATATTGAAATATACATTACTTAAATAGCGATAAATATAAATTAAACAAAAAAAGTTAAACGTTAAAAATTTAATACGAACAATTTATTATCTTATTTTTTTATAAGTAAAACATAATCTTAAGAAAATTTCTTAGTATGCATTCTGAGTATGCGTTTTAATTCTTTCAAAACTATATCTCTGGTGTTGTATCCTTAGGGAGATTGTTAATATTTGATTTCTCGAGTTTGTCAAAAGCGGAAATGTAAGTTTCTTCAACTTCTTTTTCAAATTTCTCACTTAACTTGAAATCTTGAGACTGAAAAGAAAAGCAAAGAAGCAGCAATTTTCTTAGGTCTTCGTTTTCTTGTTCTTTGTTAAGAATTCTATAAAAATATATACACATATTATAAATTAAAATCTGTCAATTAAAGATAGAAATCAAATTATTCGCTAGTTAAATGTTTGATGGTCATAACAAATTTTCTATTATACTTAAGCAAAAATATACAATGTATTTCATTGGAAGCTAAATTATTTCATTTAATTAATATAAATTTAATTGACAGAAAGAAAGAAAGAAAGTTTTAGTAATAGATTATAAAAATTCTTTAATGTATATACTGCTGGCAATTAAAATTGAAAATCGTAAGACAATGTTCACATGAACGTCAAAATCACAGGAAAAAAAAGTGATTAAAATATGTGCTATTGAGACTATCATTTTGAAACATTTGGATGAAGCAGGGGGAACAAGCGATATCTTAACTACTGCATAAAAAATGAGGGCAACGGTTTTTTCATCCAGAAATTGTTTCGCAGAATATCGGGCTATGCTAATATTAAAAAAAATGCTTACCAACAAATTTCGGAGCTTGATGAAGGCAGCATAAGTGTCCGTCGAGAGGACAAATTATCTGATATTTCACTAGAACTCATCAAAATCCAAACACTCTCGTGTGAATATGAGTTTGATGAGTTGTTGAAGGTCAACCTAAAGAGCATGCAAGATATCCGTGCCAACACCCGAAAAATGCCCTTGAGGTCAAGCATAATATGTGTCATTTAAAGTTGTACAACTATAATGCAGGACATTAATAAGAATTTATTTTGCATTACGTCCAGTTAGGAACAGCGCAGATATCATCATGATGACCATTGCTTTGGCATTCTTTGCAAGATAGAGACAGACTAACTCTATGGCTCCAACGAAAAATTGGATACAGGAATGCAGAATATCTTCTTTTCAGACAATTATCAATTCTTTACACAGCATGCTGATGGTTCTACTGCTGTCTGGAAGCTCCGAAAAGAATACTTCTTAACTGTTCTTCTTTCTTATCCTCCATAGTCTGACGGAGTCAGATCTAGAATTCCGTTGACTCTTAAAATGTCCAGCACAAGAAGAGGAGTTGCATAGATGTCCTTCCTAGAGAAGCCCAAACAATCCAAAATGTGCCGTGGTGAAGCCTGGTGAACACCGCACTTTGTGCAGGAGTCGTACTTCTTTCTTCCCTCAAAAAATGAGAGCCACTTAATGTGCCCACTGGCGAGTCTTGTTAGCGCAGTTGAGGAACCTCTATCACAGTCAAGGGCATTTCGCAGCTTCCTACCCATATACCAATGGTGAGTTGGAGAAACCCTCCAATCCGCCGTAATTTGTTCCTTTTACCGGTAGTACAACTTCTGAAAGGTGAGGGTAGATGGAGTTGGAATCGGTTGATAGCATCCCTCCCTTGCAAGTTTGTCTGCAAGCTCGTTCCTAAGGATATCTACGTGTGAAGGGATCCACTGTAAATGAATCTCGTGATGCTGCGATATCTGTTTTAACCTATTCAAGATTGAGATGCTGGTCAGGTCACCGATCATAAACCATTTGTGAAGATGTTGAAGTGAGCTACGGCTATCTGATGAAATCCAAAGTTCTCCATAATCCTTCATTGATAGGAAAGTCTCAAGCCCCTCATCAACTGCAATTAGCTCATTTCTAAAAACTGAGCAAAAGTCACGGTTACGTTGGCTGATTGTTATTTTGTCATAAGGTGTCACTGTATATATACCACTACCTGCGCGTTCAGCCAATTTGCTACCATCATTAAAAATCTTAATAGCATTTTCGGGAACATTGGCAAGAACTTCCAAAGCCAGCTGCTTGAGATGAACTGCCAAAAGTTCTTTTTTAGACACTGGGAAAGAAAAGCTGTAATGAAAATGCACCTCAGGGAGTCCCTCCGAGGGATCCAGGCAACACTGCAAACTTAACTAGTGGCATTCAATATCATCATAGAAGTCAGCACTCGTTGTGATGGTATACTCAGCCCTTGGGCACATGATTCGCACATCTCTTGTTTGAATTAATCGTAATTTGAAGGAGGATTCATGTATTTCTGATACCTTAAAGACAGTGTTTCTTCTTCATTTTCGAATAATGCGAAACACTGCCTCGTAATACGATAATATAGAAGCACATATTGCACATTGTGTTCTGAACTTCTTCTGTACAGAGTGCCTGCACATCTACATTCCTCTCAGCAATTAAAAACATATGTTTATTGGACATAAAGGGATATAAAGATATCTCACTGGATAATTGCTAAACAGTTTCATATGAATGTGTGTGTGTGTACGTGTACGTTAAAATACAAAATTTTTATTCGACCTGCTAATGCTACGATCACTAAATATTACGGTTCGATTAATAAAAATGTCAGTTTCTTAAAATGATTTTGAAACATCTTAGGAAAAGTTTTTGTACTGCGGTGTTTGTTAGTGAAATTTTAAAAGTTTACTAATCATTATCAATTGCGTAAATTTATTGCTTGAAGAAGATTTATTAAATTTTAATTTTTAATGCTTAAAAGTGTTTTTGAATTAGTATACAGGAAATTAACTCATGAAAATTCAATATATTTCACATATTATTTTTATATGTTTTTTAATTTTTTCTCGAGAATGAATCAAATTATAATCACTCATAAATCACTGCACATTTTATCAATCAGAAATGTATGAAAATCGCTTATTTTATTGTATGTCGAATAATAGAGTGCCAGGAATTTTAAATAAGAGTGGAAATTTCCAATCCATTCAACATATTTTACTCAGACGTTGCACATAACATCTAAACACTAAATAACAAATGCTATTTGAAAAATATTAATCGAAACGTCACAAGAAAGTTTACAAAACACAAAGTATGGATTTCCTACGAAGAGTACAAAAGGAAATAAAATCGAAAATAGCTTTTTGAAACCTGAAAAGAGTTTTTTTTTTATTTCAACTTGCACTGCATTGTCTTTGTTACTATAATGCTGAAGACTATAGAGAATCATAGACTATCATCCCGTAAATGTAACCAAAAATGATAAAATGTGAAGAATCATTTCACTGAGAAAAATTATATTCATAAAAACACTGTTTATTGCATCAATGACCGTTTAATAAATTGTACAATGTCGAAACGTAGCTGAGTATCAATAAATTATGATTCTTCTTTCTCTCCCCGGATGGAATACAATACTGCATTTCATTTTTTTATATACCACAATATGATATGAATTTGAAGAAATTTTAAAATTTTTCAGAAGGAAACAACTATGAAGAAACTTATACTAGAGAGTATTCTTCCGAATTAACACTAAATTGTATAGTGGTTATCAGTTTCGCGCATTCAATAAAATTTTCAACTCGTATTGGTCATACTTTAAAACAATCAAAGCACTTTTAATTTATCATATTTATTGATTATTAAACAATTTGCATTGTATACAATGTATAAGAAATATTAATCGCTTAAAACTTTGATGTTTGATGCTCAGAATACTGTCTATTAATTACACGTTCAATAACATTGATTGTTTCATATACTTTCATGTTAACTATAATATATATATATATATATATATATATATATATATATGCATGCCTATATATATCTTGGTTCCATAGATGCACTATACTTTCATTATTCAACTTTATTTTCAAAATATTGTATAACCAATAGTCCAGTTACATATTTCCCGTAACAGAAATAATTCCAATGACATAAGCAATCTTGTTACGCTCTCTTTTTGATGGATCATTTTTGATGGATATTAATTTTAAAAAATAACAAAATGTAGATGTTTTAAACATTGAGAGCAGTCCTTATTTTCTTTTAGATTTAATTTAAATTTATTAATTTTGACAAAAAAATTATATAATTCAAAAAATTTTAATTAAAAAAATTTATAGATAAAAAAGACAGAAAATTTTTTTCTTAAAATTATGATTTCATAAGAAAAGCACAAATAATGAAATATTAAAATAAAATAGAGAAGAAACATCAGTCTATATTATTGCTCATACCGAAGAAGAATCTAAAAACTCATTAAATCAAACATCATATTTTATTGAATATTTTTTTTCCCAACGGCGGGCACTTGGATGACGAACCCTATGCCACAATAAGGCCAAAAACTGCTATTCATTTCTGGTTACCCGGTAGGCATCTGTGAACCAAGTTACGGAGGCGAGTAGCGTTGCCCGCTCCATACCACCACAAACCCGTTTATAGGGTGGGCCACAATCATACATCATAACAAAGGAAAGGACAGAGAAAACAGGAAAGAAAGTAACATCCATGTCCAAACCGGCATTCGAACTCGGGACCCAGAGCCCAGAAGTTAGGAACGCTAACCACTCAGCCATCGGTTGGCTTTACTGGATATATCATAGTACTGCAAATATTTGTTGATAAATTCACAGAGTTTAACCATTAACAGCAATCAGTCTTGGATCGTGTAATTGTGGGGCATCGAAGACTGATATTTTCATGCTAGTCATTCAGAAAAATTAGATTCTTGTTTTTACAAAATACCAAATGTTCTCGGAATATAAATATCTGATGAATGTCAGAAAGAGACAAAAATTCCCATAAAAATCAATTTCGCACAAAAAAAACAGTTAAGAAATTACTGCTGATTGAGTTTTCGTTGGAACAGGAATACATGTTCTACAATTTAACAAACACAAAAGTATACACATTACGAAATAGTTTAAGAGCAGCTCGAAATGATATTTTGCATCGCAAAAATAAGTTCATTAATGTAGATTGGATAAAAACAAATCCAATAAAGTGTAGAACGCTCAAAGAACTTCCTTTACTTATGACGTCAATAAATATTGAAGTCGGGATTCTTTAAATCGCGATGAGCCCATCCATATATTTGCAGACAGTGAAGGCAAAAACGTTATTAAACAAGATGGCAAAAACAATACTTTTTCAAAAATCGAAAAAATAAATAAATAAATAAAAGGAGTACATAATGCAATTATTTAAAATATTAATACAAAATAAAATTATTAGGAATTGATACCAAGTAAATATTAGAACTGTAATTTTTACGAAAGGATTTTTCTTTTAACATTAAAAATATTTTTCATTATAAATACTTATTAGAAAATGCTTTTTTCATTATAAACATATGACAATGAAAAACGAATAAAAATAAAAATATGAATAGGACATGCAATCTTAGAATATTGTTTTTAAATTTCACATGAGTATTTTTGGCATATTTATACATCATATATATTTTTTCAAAATTAATATTTTTTTCATAATTTGAAAATATTAAGTGGAATAATAGTTTTTTTAAACTTATTATTCTTTTTGAAAGAAAGGATTCTAAAAATTTTAAGTCTTTCTTTTAAACAAAGCTTTGATTGGATAAATGTGGTGTATTATGAATGAATTCAACTTGTAAATTGATTGAATTTGAGTAATTAAAGATTCCATAAGAATCTAGAGACTTCCGAGTTTTTCAATAGAAAAAATATAAGCTTCTTTTAATAAACTTTGAAATTTAGGTTTTACCTCATATTCAATTCCCAAATTGGATCTTTTGTGGGCATCTTGAATTTCTTCCGCGTCACCATAATACGTTTTTCCAGTTCGTCTGATTTGGTCATTAGATTCTTTATCTCTTCCCCCTCCTTGGCACGCAGTATTCGCACTTGCATTATTTTATCATGTAATTCATTTAATCTAACAGAAAAAATATTCAAATAATTTTTTTAAAAAATTAATTTTGAAAAATATTTATTTTTCTGTTTAAAATGTACAATTTGGTTTTCTTTGAAATCAAATTTATATTTTATAATTTATCGAATAATATTTATTTTATAAAAAAAGTATCTTTTAATTTAAAAAGTATTTTAATATCTCAAAAACTTATATACATGATTTCTATAATATATATATATATATATATATATATATATATATATTGGTTGTGCAAAAACATAAGCAATTATAAAAATTTTAAGTTGATAGCCATGAAGTTTCAGAAAAAGAGTTCCTGCGTTCAACACAATGATATACTAAATCAGTAAAAAAATCATATGTATGCAAATGTCTGAAACAAAACGTTATAAGCAAAATGAGCACTCACAAAATACATGCAGTTGGCACGCGAAACTCAAGACTACAATGAAAGAAAGGGTAGAGAAGCAGTTAAAGACATTCGCTGTTCTTTTGTGAAATATGACTAGAAGAAATCACTTGCCCGAGTTCACATAAAGAAGAAATATGAAAATAATAGAAAACTGGAGGATGAGCACAGGATGACCAATGTGACTGAAAAATTCAGAATCAACAATAATGTCCTTTTACGCACTTAGAAAGCCTTCTAAACCAACTGTTAGTAAGGTTAGTAGTAGCAGCCTCAGGAAAAGCAACTGCAGTGGATAACTGGCAAATTATCCGGCCGAAGAAAAAATCCGAAACCAATCAGCAAGAGAAATTGCTAAGTAATTGCGTACAGTAAATAGACGTCAACTGTTACAGTTTATTATGTCTAGACGCCTTCACAATAGTGGTCTGTTCTTCTTCTGCTTATTCAAGCGGAGGAACAACAGAATGTTTCTGAATATTTATATAAACTTCTGAATATTTTTTAAAATATAAACTTATTATTATAATCTAACTTATATCAATAATATAAACTTCTGAATATTTTTTAAAAGTTGATCCTATTGAAAGATGGGCAAGAAGCACAAACATTGGACATCTTATCCATGGAATCGTGTCCTCTTTACGGATAAGAGTCGTTTCTGTACTACAAGCAATTCTCAACGCTAATTAATTTTTAGAGAAATCGGGACACAGTTTCAACTTAATAGCATCAAGAGAAGTAACCTTCATTGTTGTCCTGAAATTGTTATTTTGGGAGGTACTGTATTGAATGGGTAAGGTGGTTATATCTTCTAAGGATCACTGAACAACTGAAACAGGTATTAATTAAGGAATAGGTACTCTTTCCTCAAAAACTGTTAGACAATCTGATGTTGAGTATGGAGAGACGAAGCGAAATAACCATTGCAGTAAGGGAGGTAGACTTATCTCATAATATGCATTATTCATTTTTGCTCAACTCTGCTTTCGTCATCATTAAAGTAAAATATTATCTTTCATTTCTAAATTTCACATCTCTTCTGATGTTTCACATGGAGTTAAGTAAAAAGATACCAGCTACTTAATTTTTTCACACCGGTATGTATATATATGTACGTAAGCCAACATAAAATATAATTCAAAAGCATAGTTTAATTTATAATAATGGATTTCCTTTAGTTGTGCTTTTCCTTATTTTTATTCATACTTTAGACATACATTTTAATTATTTTTACCGTTAGTACTTCGTTTTATTGATTACAAATTTATATATAAAGACCAAAATATATATTAAATAAACATAATAAGCCATTGATGTAGCTATCCAAAAACTCTCGATTCATAGTCATTCTTTTGTAAAACCCATCAAATTTTCCTATTCAAATCCTTTTAAATAGTCAAAATAATTCTCAAAATATTTTCACTGTAGATTTTTCTTTTAGGCACTAGCACACAGAATTTCTTTCCAATGTATTTCAGCCCACTGAGGAATTATGGACAGCGAAAAAGCTCATACATTGACTAAGAAAAGAACTTTTATAAAGTAACTCATTAATCGACACTTTTTTTCATACAGCTAAACTTATTGCTATCTTTACTCTTAAAAAATTCTTAATCAGGATATATTCAGCATAGTAAGAGATGAGGAATTCTGGGGGAAGAAAGCCATTTGCAGTTTTCCAAGAAAGACTGAGCTCACTCTATTTAGCAGTCTGATTGGACATGACTGTTTTCAAAGTCACTTCAGCAGAATTGCAATAGTGGATTCCCCAAACTATTTTGTATGACTCTCATCAGCTCATGATTGTTGAATGTTTAAATATTTGTATTGCTTTCTCCCAGTATGAGAACACTGTTGCAAAGTATTGGAGGACCTGTAAACTATGGCTTAAGCACTAATGGTTGACATTTGTAAAATAAAATTAAAATGAAAGTAATAGAAAATTTGTTATTTGTTAAACTTTCAGAAATTTTAGGAATGCATTTCAATTTGAAAAATGCTTATTGTAATCCAGTTAAGAATTTATGAGTAATAAGGTGATAGAAGCTAAGTTTTTATCACACTGTTTCACATACGAAATTTACTGACCTTTTATTTAGCATGGAATAAATCTCCGACAAATGTTTATTTTCTAGTTTGGTTATAAGAAGTAGAGTTTCACTTATAAGTTCTGCAGCGTTTATAGGATTTGATATTCCTTCGCCATTCGTAGAATTAGCATCACTTGCAGCAATAGTTTCAGGAGAATTTTCTTGATCGGAAGAATTCGTTTCATTTGACTTCGCCTCATTAGTCTCCGAAGTAACATCCACATTTTCAGACGAAACTTCAGGCTCCCTTTCCTGTGCAGAACTATAAAATAAATCAAATATATTAGCCAAATACATTGTTAAATATGATTTTAAACAAACAAACCGTGTATTATATTTCTAAAGTAAAAAACAGTTGTGAAATTTGTAATAATAATTTTTCTATGTTCCACAGTCTTTATATTATTATAATTTTTAATTATTCCTTCATGGAATATTCCGAGATTTATTTAGGAATAATTAGTTTGTGTAAAATAATATTTTAAAAGGGATAAAAATTTGATAACTTTATTTGCATATTACATATCAGCACACATAGGCTTCACCATTTTATATAGACGTTAACTTTACGCGCTTTTCAACAAATGGTGATTGAAATGATTGTTTCTTCTAATATTACATCGCATATGCAACTGTCAGCAACGTCGTAATTGTGTTGCTGTACAAACAAGATGATTTTATTTACAGAAATCATTGTGTATGAAATTTTTTATTCTATTCTGTGTCTCATAAGATAATCACTATGCTAAGGAATTACCGTAACCATCCAAGTAATTTTTGTTATACGTATAGGAATTTTACATTGAAAAATTATGGACATTATTTGACTCATTTAATTGAAAAGCTTCATGTGTTACACTTTGATTGTAAAGTAGAGAATCTAGAAAAGAAATAGGATTCTAACATTATCCGTTCATCCTGTGTGAAATATTTGATTAATGGAGCTTGGACCATTGTATAAAAGGATTTTAAAATCACTCATAAAATTGTTATATTTGTAACACATTGATAGAAGAAATAAGCATCAAATCAAGCATGATTTAAAGTACTCAAATCTGATATCTGCTATGAGATCAATATTCAATCCTCACTCCTCATTTCTGATATGATTCTCTTAATCCTATTTCATACAAAATTAGATTGTTTTTTTTAATTTTGCTAAAACAATAGATAAAAAATTGTTCTGGGTTTCTTTATTTGGAATATAGATTTATTTCTGTTTGTGATTCTGAAATAAATAAAGAAATATTTGTCAATCTTATTAATTAACATGCGATATTAAAGGTATTTACAATAAATATACAAAAGAATTTTTATTCCCCTTTTTAAAATCTAATTAAGATTATTAGGAAACAATATGAGAATATGTTTTCAGGAAGTAAAATTAATATTCTCATCGGTATCGAAGTGATTTTACTTCGTCTTAGTACATATCAATGAATGAATATCAATAAGGTATTTATGACATAGGAGGAAAGCAAAGATTTCTTAATATAATTATTAAAAAAAATCTTATTATAATTTCCACATCTTATTTGCAACACTGAAAAACAGATGATTTGTTTTGAGTATGAGACTTAAAAATTTCATCAAACTCGATAATTTTATGATTTGTCCAAGACTCTTATACCTAAATACACTTTCTCTTCTTTTTCAACCTCCCAATCCTAAAAAACACTAAGTATGCAAATCAGAGTATACAAAATCCTTATTAGTTATTTTCAGTGTATATTTCACTCCTTTCACATTTTGTTTCTTTTACTACTGTTTCATTTGCAAAAAAATAAAAAATAAAATAAAAAAAAAAGTTATATAGTAAGACTTATTCTATTGTAAATTATGAAGCAAAACTTTTATTAATAATTTTTAACTTAATATCGAAAATTTCTGTGTTAACTTTTGCGAATGGAACATTTTACTCAAATTACACTGTTATAAATGTACGCAATACTATTAATATTTAAGACAGTAATAGGAAAGCTGTTTAAATTGAAAGGAAGTCCAATATTACACTTTATTTCTCATTGAAATGGATATACAAAACTTTCTTAAAAAACACTCGCCCCAGATTTAACTAGCATTAAACAAGGTGACTCTTCATTAAAGTATATTTGTGCAAATAGATGCATCAAAATCAGGTTGTCACTTGTGATAAGAAAACATTTTTCTGTCCTAAACAATATAGAAAATTTTATAAAACCAATAATTATTACTGATTTCCCATTAATTACCAAATTATCATCAATATTATGTGTCAACAGATTCAAAACTATAAATTGTATTAAAAAAAGAAACATTAAATAGTAAATATCATGTTTGAACACTTTTTTTAATTGTTAATCGTTCTTATTTCTGATGAAATATTTAAATTACTAAGATCATAAATTCAAAAAACATAAGCAAAAAATTATATTACTAACTTCATTTAATGAAATCAATATTGAAATCTATTAAAGTCCATGCTTAAATACTTCCTTATTTTAAATTTGTTTTACAAAGAGTTTGAAACACATTATGCTTATTATATCTTTGTAATTTAATGCAACAATAAAAAATATGATGTTTTTATCATAAAATGTATACATTACATAAAACGAAAACTTACTCAAAAGTAGTAGATTTTTGTGATGAGAATGATTCTAATCCTCCCAAATTTTTTTCTCCTATCAAGCAAGACTGTAAATGCAATATATATGTAATAAAGCTTAACAATATTTTGTCCTTATAGCATATTAGAGGTGATCATCTAATTTTATCTTAAATAATCAATAAATAAATTTATAAAAAAGATGCTTAATGATAAATCATATATATGCCGTCAATGTGAAATCTTATTAACAAATAATAGAAATAAAAGTTTCAGAAGTGGCCTTCTTAGTAACTTGAAATTCGTCGAGTGTACAAAGAAATTTGCTCCAAGTGCGTAAATGAACAGGCCTCTCCTGAACATATTCTTCAATGACTTGGTCTCTTCGGGAGAGATTTGATGGAGAATCCACTTATGGTGCTGGACTTTTTAAAGGTGTACGCGCTCATGGACCTGGTCTAGAGATGCTGACCTCGGGGCATGCAACAACAATTAAAGTTGCAATTATAAAAATATGCGAAAAAAAAACTAAATATTTAAGATTAACAATCTATCATATTAACGCGATGGTCTGGTCGGAAAAAAGAGCCGTGGTTAATATGTGTGAGTTCTAAACTAGACCCAGCCTAAGATCAAATGTTTTCACTAAAGGTGATGGGACGCATAAAATATGTCGTGGTTGCAATTTACATACATTGATGGTATGATAGGACATGGAGAGGAGGGTCCAGCAATATCAGTAAGTCAAAATTACGAATGGTTTGTTTGTATTTAGCAGAATTTCAGTTGCCTGAAATATGTTCTGAACACAAAATACATTGCTTTGTAATTTTAGTCACTCAGAAATGTATTTGCATGTAAGTCATTCTCACTGCAAAATAACTACTCGTTTCAAATACTAAATATATGCTTAAGTGACAAAAGCGAAATTTTATTCTCATTTGAAAAAATTTCTATTTTTTATGCTTCGTTAATTATATATTTTAATATTTTATTTATTATGTATTCATGGTAATAATTTAACCAAAGAAATTGATTATATATTAATTTATATTTTTTTCTTTTCCATTCGAAGTATACACTATTTTCAGAAATAATTAATGTCTACTTTAAAAAATATTAATTTTAAAGACGATTCTTTTCAATATTATACATTTGTTTAGTATTTGTATAGAGAAAAATCTGATCAAATTATAATTACTTTAAAATATAAGTTATCTTTGTGTTCGATCAAACAAGCGGAAAGTGTCAAGTTTTAAAATTTATTGTTATTTAATAAAAAAGAGCTAACCGTGTAATAGATATAATTATATTCAAAGAGTTTTAATGCTAAAATTATTTCACGATTCGTTTTACATTTTTTAATTGCTTCATGAAGTAATTTTCAAATATTCTGCAAAACACCAATATTTTTTTATTAAATATCAATTTAAAAAAAATCGCTTTTTTGCATCATTAAATAAGTTCAATGTACTCTTAAAATTACTAATACGCTTAACAGAAGTAATTGCTAAAAAAAAATTATGATTGCATGTGACTATATTCTCTGCAAATACAATTATTTCTTACTGATGACTTAGAGAACAAGCTGTAGCTTATTTCTTCTCTTTGTGGATACGAGAAAGAAAAGTATGTCTTATATGTCTCGCTAAACTAAAAAAAAAAAAAAAAAAAAAAAAAAAAAAAAATGAAGTTTTTCATTTATAAAGATAAATGCTATTTATTTAATAGATTGTATAAAGGGATAGTTGTATGTAAGACGAGATGGGGAAAGAAAAGATCGTTGTATCAGTTAGGGCAGTAAAACACTGAGAAATAGTTAACTAAACAGAGTTTTCTGCAAAAAGTATTTGTCCCGTAACTTTCACTCGAGTAATTGAATTATTTTATTTCATTACTTTTACATAACATTAAAGAAAGAGTGAAAGATTTTGAATATATACTTGGTATAATAATAATAATAATACTTTATTTTAAATTTTATTGCTAGCTTTTTGCCTAAATTCCATGTTTCTCTATATTTGTTTTTTCGCTTAAAGTCGTTTTTTCCGCAGTTTTGCTTAAAAGGCTGGCAGCAGCTATTTTACCTTAAGTCCATCAGCTGTAAATTTATTCATTTTTTCAGCAATATTTTCCATTGTAATAAAAGTGTCGTTTGTGTACAAAAGCAGTTTGTCTACTCCTTTACATACGTTATCCAATGTTTTCAGTTCTTCGTTGTATCTGCATTGATTTTCTTCTTTCATTTTCTTATGTTCTTTTATATGGTCCAGGATTGTTTTATGGTCCTTCTGTGAAAAAATTAAAAATTATTAATTTGTTTTGCATGTGCAAAAGTAAAATTTTAAATTATTCCTTTTCTAATGGAGAATAAAATGTAATGCTGCTCCTATGTAATATTGTTCAAATTAATCTGAACAAAAGGATATCTAATAAAAATTATAACCTAATTGTGTTGAACATGATTTTCCAAATAGTTTACTTCACATTCAGTACTTAGTAATATTAATGTATAATCTTAAAAATTAAAATTTAATTTTGAAGTAATTGTCCAAGAACTTTGTGCATTTAAAATACATTTAATTCATATTCTGATAAATTTGTTTTAAATTGTAGCGATTCGTTATTTCATATTTCATCATGGCTATTATTTAAAAAGAGAAAAAAGTATTTTAAGCAAACTAAACCAGTATATTTAGGAGTATAGAAAATCACTGAAACAATTTGAAATATTATGACTGTATCCATCATGGTTAGCTTCTGCAGAGGAATGGGAATGATTAAAAAAAATGTGGGAAATTGCAAACATGGAAATTTAAAATTTAAAAGTACCAACAAAACAATATGAATATATATATATATATATATATATATATATATATATATATATATATATATATATATATATATATATATATATATATATATATATATATATATATATATATATATATATATATATATATATATATATATATATATATATATATATATATATATATATATATATATATATATATATAAAGGATTTAAAGATCTTCATCAGTAACTACCTGTGACAAACATAAGATGTTAACTACTTCAAGATTCAATATTTATTAATAGTTTTATACTTAAATATATTTTAATTATACAGTAGGATATTTGGTTACAGAGGAATAAACTTTAACAAAAAGTATAAAATAATAATTAATTTAATTGAAATAAAAATTTTTAAATAAAACAAATTGTGAAAATGAAATGTTTTTCAGGGAAAATTTATTTATGGCCAACACTTATTACATAATAGAATATTGTCTAGACATAGTTCTCAGGGAAATTCATTGGTAAAACTAGCAGCCATTCAGAAAAATAAAAAAAAATAAAAAATAAAAAAACTCGCGATATTTTGAGACATGAGTAAACCATGCCACACCTTTTCAATCCTTACCATTATTCGCAATAAGAGGTAAGAAAATAACAATGTTAAACTTTTGCATGCATGTCGGTACAATATATGCTTCATCTCTTTCGTGATGCATAAATATGCATTACTACTAGTGATGTTTAAAAATGGCCAACTATCAATGAAAAATCTATCCAAAAAACAAATGGACAATGGGTGGTTAAAGAACCTCAGAATGGCTTTCGTGTGTTAAGATACATGTGTTGTCAAAAGCATTCAGAAAGAAAATTACTTTTTCTTGGAGATGGAGCAATTACGTTTTCAATGGATGGTTCGCCAACTTCAGTCTCAGACATTTCTGATCAATGAAAGACAGAATCTGCGTTTTGCATGTAAATTATCGGAATGAATATTTGGGAGATTTCTGGTTTTTCTCCATCGACACAAGCGAGAACAGTCCACCATTTCATAAAAGTTCTCTTTTCAATACTATTCGAGCGATATTTATAATGTCTTTCAACGGTTTCAGCCGTTTGACTGTTGTCTAAATGGTGTCAGCCTACAGAAAAGTTCCAATGTCTAAACTTTATTTTCTATTTAAATAATTTAATATTTTGTACCTTTCAGTGGGATGATAAATAATAAAAATCATGTGTAAAAATAGAGAAAGGAAAATTGTTGTTACTTTAACAAAACATTTTCTTAGAAATACATTTTCTTAACCAAATTTTAAGCATCACAAATTCCAATATTGAATTACAAATATACCAAATTAATAAAATCAATATTTTTGAATGACCATTGTGTACTTCGCTAGGAAAATATAGATAAATTGTTAAAAACAATAGTGATTATATATAAGTAGATATCACTCAAAATAATTTTAATTTATCTCTAATTGTATGAAGTGATGGTTAAGCTCATAAAACAGTAGATGAAAGTACTTTGTTATCTTCAGTCGTTAATCCCCGAAGGAATTCAAAGCGACATGTACCTTAACACCAATGTTGAGATTCCTGTTATGCATTTTATATATGGAGTTGACCTGTGCAAGGGAAGTGCACAGAGCGATTTCCAGAAAAGATATCAGTCGCCGAGCATTAAAAGAGTTTTCATTGGGAGTTGTGATCGAATGGCTCGTTGTATGTTTCCAAACATGATATGAGAACTGGAAGATATTGCAAAGTTTCTGCAGTGGAAGAAGCACAGTAAGAAGTAGCTATTTGGCGAACTTAAAAGCTGCTGGATGCACTCTGAGTTCGAGTCATGTAACTGTTTGGTAAAAAATGAATGAAGTTGGAATGCTACCATATTTCATTTACATTATAAACAAATTAGCTGTCAGACATTATAATTATCTAAAATATTTATATATTTTTTTAACTTAGAAAATACCTTTTAAGTTATTCCCAAAGATGTTCTGATTTCAATCATTCAATCAAAATAAAATATTCTACTTTTATTACAAGTTCTTTGTCTACCAACCACAGTGTAAGAGCTTCATCATTTGTAGAATTATAATTACTTATTGTGGGAATTTCTATTGTGAGTTCTTAATTTTTTATTTCCAAATCAGAAAATTTGAGGATAATCCTCTGCTTCTCAGCTTTGTCTACTGACACCAACAGCAGGCTTCAGGTAACCCCATTTTCTCAGTGAACATTTTATTCAATGATGAGCTTACCATTTTTAGTCAAATATGCTTAAAACCACAATTCCCATCTTTAGGCTGATAATAACCAACATGGAACAACAACACATTGCTGTTAAGAAAAGTTTTCCATTAATTTTTGGAAAACATTAAGCACTATAACTTAACAGGATTGCACATTTTACTTAGGTTTTTAACTAGCCGGTATACAGCACTTCCCAACAAGATATCACAACAGAACTTCTTGTCGGTAGGTCTCAAATTGTTTACACACAAATTTGGTTCCAAAACAAATTCCAATTTCTTTCAACAAGAATATCTGGAATCACCTGAACGTTGTCTAACACCAACAAGGGATAGCAGGACAAGTTCTTTAATCATCAAGCTTCCTGGATTTTTGTACTTTTCACAAAAATATCAATATATAAGTGTGTATTCTACAATATAAAATTAATTCCTAATAAAAAAATTATAAGATAAAAAATAGAATCAAGACAAAAAAATGAATCTTACATTGATCCTTTTTATTTTCTTGTTATTGGCATCTAATTTTTGTAGTAGTTCGTCTTTCTCCTTTTTTAAAATTCTTTTGTCAAATATTAGATCTTTTTTCACGGAACATACAGTATCAAGATTTTCACTGATCTTTGAACCTTCTTCCTTTTTTTGCCTTAGATTGTGTACTGAATCCTAAAAGAAATTCATATTTCAAAAATTAATTCGCATGAAGTTGAGTACCAAATATTGGAATGCTTAACACTTTGGTTATATAAAAATCCTTAAACTAAAGTGTATTTGTTGGTAGTGATTGAAAACCTACTTTAAACTGATAATGAAGTTAAATTATTTCTTGTGAATAAAATGTTGTTTAAATACTGTTTTGTGATAAACGCAGTTCCTTAAAAAAAATCTCTATAGATAAAAGTAACAGGAAGTTAAATCGAAAGAATGATCAGTCATAAAAGTATTCTAAATCAGTCGAAAAAAATTTTGCCATTGTAAGTTTTGAATTGGTAAAACGGTCTGAAAAAGTGCTTGAATTTTCTTTAATGTACCCTTTCAAGATAGTTCATCATGATGAAACAACGGAATTGTATTTGGAGAATATTTGCATTAACAAATCATGATACATGTATTGAATTAATTTTTATTTCTAAGCTATTAAAATCAATAAGGAATGATGTTGTAAATTCAGCTGGTACCTTACTCATACAATGGAATACTTAGTTCCCTAAGTATTCCATTGAGGCTATGAAGTATTCTATAAAGGCTCTTTTCTGGCCAAATGTGGCAATTGTGTTTTGTATATTGCTTTCAGATATATTTCATATCATCTGATAAAATTTTATACAGTAGCTTCTCGTTTGCTAACTCATAAGCTCTGAAATCAAAAGCTCATAAAATAGGAAATTAAGTATTAGCACTTAAAACTAAATTTGTTTTTTACTAAAATACTTCATCATTACAAGCAAAGTGCTGTTAGGAAAAATTCCTTTTTTGTTCCCAATATAACAAACACATGCAAAATAGAGTTTATACTTAAAAGAAGGTTTTATTTTTTATTGATGAAAAATCAGTGAAGCAATCATTTATTTTCTGCTTCAAAGCTACTTTTTTAAAAAATACACTTTTTTCTTTTTTTCGATATATCTGTATATTTTGCAGATAATAGTTGTTCTACGTTATTTTCTTCTTCCAATCTATGCATAGATATTCTTCATTCTCATTCATTTTGTTCTTAATCAGTTAATAATCCGAAACTTGTTACATGCAAGTTACATCTGTGAGTTCACATACAAAGAGTTCTAAAAAGAAATATCAGCTGCCATGGATTTCTTTGTCGAGATTCATGACTGAGTAACTTATCTTACTCAAGTTTTCTGTAGTGTCCGGTCTTATTAGTCCTCGTGTATAAAAAAATGACCTTTAGGAGACAATCACTCAAGTTGTCAGGAAAATGTTCTTAGTCTTCCTCAGTAACGATGGTTTCTCATCAAGCCTACATATCAAATTGACTTAGATATTGTTTCTTCAACATTTTGACATGGATTGACAATTAATTGTGCCTAGAATGTTAATTTCATAAAAAAAAACTCCAAGATATAATCATTCATGGCAATGTATCTTGGCATCACTAGTGCACAGTTAGATATCCTCAATTCTAATGATTTACGATTTTTCAATAAGAACGTAATTTCAAGTTTCCCTCAAGTTAATAAAATAAAAATAATTAAAACAGGGAATTCGATGATAAAATATAAGCGTAAATAAAAAGTACATAAAAATTAATTCGAAAAGATTTTTTTTTTTTTTGAAAATTTTGATTTTAAATGTGGAAATTTATTATCACATTAAATTTACAGGATCATATTAGGCAACACCCATTAGTATTTTAAAATCATGAGTGTTCCTAAATTAGAGGTTTGTAAAAACAAGAGTCTACTGTATTAATCATAATTCTTTTAAAAATGAGTATTGGAGCAGATATTTTCAACCAATGCTTATCAATTCAATTGGTAAATATGGAATATTCTATAGTAAAAACAAGATATTCCATATTATCTAAAACAACTTACTCAGATCTAGTTATGATCATGAGCACTGCTTCTTCTAACTACTTTAATTATTACTATATAGTTCCTTATTAATTTTATTCTTTCAAGATTTTGTTACCATTACTTTAATATTATCATTTGTTTACGACCACATCTTTGTTTCTTCAGGAATGTTTCTGTCTCTTTGAATAATATTATCACTTCTCATGCATTCGTTACAAAACCTCTTCGCAAACGATTTACTGTCGGTAGTTTCCTCAGTATTTCAGAGATATTAAATTAAGCAAGTTTTAAGCAATTAAAGTGCATAGACGTCACAAATTAACGTGGACCAGTGCCCAACACACGTAGTTTTAGTAACCCAGCGAGGGAGTATACGTGGTCATCCTTCCAATCACGGCCCGAGGAAAATGATGCTTAACTTTGTTGATCTTAAAGAGAGGCGGCGTGAAGCTACTGAGCCGCTGGAATCCATCTCTGTCTCGGTAGTAACCCTTGCCACATTTTTTTAGCCAGAAAAGTACTAGATAATTTTTAATTTAAGTAGAAAACCTTCAATGTCCAGATAATATTGTCATCAAATTTAATCTTTTCCAAGAGCTTTTCATATTCCATCCGCATAGACCACTGTTCTTCTTTTAAAATTCTATTACTGTCTATGGTAGCTTCTAACAAATTTTTCCAATGCTGACAATCTTTAACTAAATCGTCTATACTCCGATGTATCACCTAAATTAAAAAAACACACATTTTCAGTTTTTCCAGTTAAGTATAATGCTTATATCTTCAATAATTTTTGTATATTATAAAATATAAATATTAAAAATAAATTAAAGAAGTTTGCCCAATTACTTACCGAATAACTGGGTAGCTACATCAAAATAAAAAACAAAAAAAATTTTCAGAAATAGGAGAAGAAAGATAATCTCTCTCTCTCTAAGACATATATTTAATATTACATATTTCAATAATTTTTATTCATTTAAAAAAGGAGAATAATAATGCATAAACGTATTATTCATGAATAAAAACTAGGTCATATTATTTTGAAACTTTATTTAAATTTACAATATTTATAAAAACTTACCATTTGAGCTGGTTCAATTAGGTTAAATTTTTATTATTTTCTCGATATCTCTTTATGTATATCAAATCTGGATTCAAATACTACTTTCATTTAATATCGAAGAGTTTTACTCCTTTCAATTTAAGACAGAACAAAAAACTAAAATTTACTAAAAATGCAATTTTTATTATTAATGCATTTTTAATTGATTGAAGTTGGTACAAATGATTTCACAGTGCTTGGAAACTTCCACACACACAATCTGCTTTTTTCATAGAGATTTTATAGGTGTTGCAATATATACATTCCCGATATTAATGAGAGATAAAATGCTGAATTGTAGATTTTATGGAAACATAAGCATAGTCCAAATTTGCACATATTTTTTGAAATTGTTCTGCATATTTCATTTCAGATTAAAAAATTTTCAGCAAAATAATAAATAACATCTTACAGGATCTTTTCAAAGCAATGAATTATTTGATTTATACGTATTCTTTTGAAAGAAAAGAGCTCTGCATTTATATCTATGTATATCTATTACGTTTAATGTATATCTATTACGTTTAATGTATATTTATTACGTTTAATGTATATATCTATTACGTTTAATGCATATCTATTACGTTTAATGTATATCTATTACGTTTAATGTATATCTATTACGTTTAATGTATATCTATTACGTTTAATGATTCTACCTAAAAGCTCAAGAAAATAGACAAAGGTAAAATTTTAAGAATCCATACCCAGATCATACTTTTACTGTCTGAAGACTTAATATTACCTTAAATTAACCTCAACTATTACCTTTACTTTTAACTGTAGACATAATTTTTTTCAATTTATTTCTTATATACATAAAGAAATAGTTTTTTTTTTTTTAAAAAAAAAGGAAAATATGTAATAATAGCTTGAATATATATATATTTAATGTTAAGATTTTTGTGAACACCAGGAAACAAATATTTTTATGCAAGCACTTATTTAATTACATTTTATGATAAAACGCATACTCTGGAATTAAATTTCTGCTCGTTATTTAAATCACCAAACGATCTTACACAGTGTCTTCACTTTTGTTAAATAAATTCATGGTGAAATTACTTTTTAAGCAAATTTAACGGTTAACTTATGAGATTATCAGCTACCTCTGTATTTTAAAATAAGTTATTTCCTTTAACACCTTATTCAAGTACAAAAACATATAAATACAACGAGATGGAATATATCTCAGATTTTTTTTGATTTTTTTATAGAATTTTGATCGAGAGAGGAAGCAGTCTTTCATCTTCACAGTCTCTACTTCTTTAGTTGATGATAACAGGTGCATAGGGACATTCCGTCATCCATTCAAAGAAAGCTGAATCAACAGCTGAAGCTTGCTATCTTAGGACATATCTCATATGCAGTCCAACCTGTCCATAGATGTTGATGAGATTAGCACGATATCCGAAACAAATTCCTGACCAGATCATGAAGCTTCTACATCAGAATACGTAATGTTAAGTTACTATCTGGTTTTTATTGTTGGATCTTGTGTTCCAACTTTTTTATGAGAATTATAGGATGAACCTGAAAATGACGATTCATCTGGGGACATTAATTTGCCTCAATCAGGTATGAAATTTGGTGATGACATTTTAACCATTTATCTCTCGGTTGAATGGTCCAAAGAAAACAAACTCTTGGTATCAAAGTATATGAAAGGATATTACTGAGTATCATTCCGAGCATAATAATGTAAGATATTGTTTTATAAATTGCCAGTGAAACTGTAATGTAATATATATGAAGATCATTCTTCGATTCTGTTTGGCTCCGTTGATAGTCAATTGGCAGAAGAGTAGGCTGTGCAGTTATTCACTGATCCATGGTCGACGATTACCTAAGGCTTTGAATTACGTAAATTCATAGTTTGATCTATATTGTAAGTCTCTCACGTTATGACAAACTATTAGATCCTTTCCCAGAGCTAAAAATAAATTTCAGATACATGATTCAAGCACATGAGCTTCGACATGCAAAAATAACGGCAATATCCCTTGGTTACATAATTATATAGATGTGCAGACGAGCCACGAATTGTACCGTAAGGTTAACGAGTTTGGAATATTGACCCACCACTAAATAACGAGGTCACACCTGAGTAAGCTCCCTTCTCTCCGCATCCACGCCACACCGAGCAGAATGACTTAGAACTTCACAGATTAAGGTGGACACTCACGGAGCTCCATCAACCCAGTGAGGGAGAATGTGGTGTCTCGCCTAATCACTGCCCATGGCAAATGATACTTCACTTTGCTTATTTTAATGAAAGCGTCGTGAAGATACTGAGCCATTGAAGCTCTAGTGTCCCTTGGCTCCGAAAACATTACCAGAAGCCATAATTTTTGAGCCACAATATTTAAAGGATTTTGAATTATTTATATAATAATGAAAGCGACATAATGACGAATACCGAAAATTGGAGCAATATTTGTAATTTAATATCCTATTTTAATGAGTCCATAACCACTTGTTGGTTTTCAGAATTTTCTCGATTCATATACTCGAAGCTATAGTTTTTCCTAACAAATTTATCATATAGCATATTTATTCAATACCTTTATATTCTGACATACAACTCCTGAAATCTTGACAAATGTTGACTTCTCGCATGACTACTTCATTTGTACATCTCGAGGCATAAAACTGTGATTGGTTTGTTATATTATCTAAGCAAATGTATTGCACAAACATACTTGCATATTTCTATCTTTTTTTTTCCAATGAAAAACTACATTGCCAATTCAGGTTTTCAAAAATTTAGATTTTCTCTGTGTTCTTATCCTTTTAAAAGAAATACTAATCTTTATAGTTCTAAATTATTAAAAAATTTTATTTCAATATTAACGTTTTACTGGACAGTATTTAATAAATATATTGTAGTGATCCATCACGCATTTTCTTTAACTAAAAATGACTTCACCAAGTAAAATTAAATTCACCAAGTGAAGTCAAAATCGCAAAGTGAAATTCTAAGAAGATGACCATCAAAATCCTTTTCCTGTGTTAATTTTATAAAAATTTATCCAGTTAATCACCGCATCGATGGGGCATAACTTATGCTATCACCTATAGCTAAGCCGAAATGATTTCCCTCAATCACAAATATAAAAATCATAATTTTATTAATTTAAAAGAATGTAAAGGAAATAATCCACAAAAAATAAATGCAAATTCATAAATATATATATATATATGGATGAAGAAATTTATCACAAACAGATTATGTTGAGGAATTTTTCTTTGCTCGAAAATAAAAGTAGATTTTATGAAGTGGGAAATATTCTGGTTTCTTTTCTTCCGCTAAAACAGTTCACTGTAACTAATACCAGCTTTTCAAAAGGTGAAAAATGAAATTGGTGTCACAAAATGTCTAACGTTTCCCTTTGCTCAACCTACTGTCCTTATTAGATCATATAAACAATCAAAATCTCCTTGATTAAGAGAAATACGATGAAAATTATTTCCTTAAAGAACTCACACTTATATTATCTTCACTCTCAATAAGTAAAAATTAGAAACATGAAGATAAAATGAATGGTAAATACCTCCATTCCTTCTTTTCTCCTCAAATACATATTCCAAAATACGTCTTGTTCTGCAGAGACTTCATTTTTATCGTTTTCCATTTTATGCTCCACCACTTTTTTCTTCTCTTCTTCAAATGTTAACTTTTTCTTAACTTCCATTATTTTAATTTATTCGAAAATTATAGAAACTGAATTGCAAAAGTTATACTTCGTGATTACTTTGTAATTTTTCAATTTCACGATTAAATTTCTACTATCTCATATTTATTTACATATACGCTTATTTCTATTTAAAATGTTATTAACAGCTCACTTTTTTTTTAAATAATTTTCCAGATTTAAGCTACCTTCTAATTATGAGGAAAACTGATTAAAAGTATATGAGATCGTTGATATTTTTAAAGTTGAAAGTAAATAAAAAAAAAGACACTATATGTCACTTTTGAGATTTATTTTTATTTTACTGCGTGGAAATCAATAATCATTCACGTTGTCTGAAAAGAATAATACGTTAACAAAAATTTAAGCAATTTTTCATTGAAAATTAATTTATTTTCTATTTTTACAATGGTGCATGTTAGTTAATAACAATAAGAGCTTCAAAGCTCTATGTGATAGAAAATAATTGGTGATAATATCAAAATAAATATTTTTGATCAATATCAAATGATTTGAAAATGTTGCATTTGGTAATCCAGTCAACAAGTGAGTCACATTTTTTCAATGAAATAATCTCGTAATTAAAAAAGAAAATTATTTAACACTAAAAATTTTAACATTATTTTTTACTTCAATGTATTCATTTAATACATGTAATAAATTTTACAATAGGGGTATTTATATGCAGTTATTTCTTTTTTTCATTTACAGTTTAAATTATCAATGGCTATTATCTATCAACAAACAAACCACTATTTTTTCAATGTTTTTTTTTTAAATGTTTTGCATAAGCATGATATACAAACATGGATATACTTATGCATAATCTCATCGACCAGTTAAGGTAAAAAATAAGCATCGCTAAATGTTACAAATTGACGCCTAAAACCTTCGCCTCTTTTTACATAATTCTGCTTCTACAAAATGCCAAATTTTAATCATTTTCCTCTAAAAATGAGAAAAATAAATTGAATAATTGGTGTCTTCATGGAAACAAATAGATAAAAACTTTATTTTTAATCTATATTCTAATTTTCTCATTTTAGCATGATAACAGAAACATAAGCATAAATTTAAAATTCACATGCTCTGAAAGTAGGAATATAAACAGAAATTAATGCAGTAGATCAGGTGATGTAGTTGCTAAGTTGTAACATTTGAAGTCACTTATTTTCCGCAGAAATGTTGAGAGAATAATAAGTAAATATTGTTATGAATACTGAATCAAATTTGTTACCAGATAATTTCTAACAAAAAATAAATTTTCCCCTTCAAAATTTTAGTATGCAGAACAGTTAACTAAGGGTTGTTCGGGCTATAAATGGGATTTCTTAAAAAATCAGGAAAACATTTGAATTCTGGATAATATTTTGTTGTGCATTTTTAAACATTGAGTTCTTAATAAGCTCTAAATAAATGACATTAATATCATCCTAACGTAAGAAATTTCGAATTTTCTGAAATCATTGCATATACAAGTTTATTAGCTTATCGGAATCGCAATACTTATTAAAAAATGCCGATAAAAATGATCTATAAATCTTATGGCTCATTTTAGAAATTGGTGAATTTTTAGTGGATTTCGCAATTTTTCATGCAACCTGTATTTTTTATTTCTTCAGAAAAAGACTGAGAATACTAAGCATTATATTTTGGCAACCCTAATTTATTTAGGTCATCACGACGCAATTTAAAGCACTTAGTTTTAGCTGAGCATTTTCGTGAGAATAATTGTGAGAAAATTCAAATGAATTTTTTTAATACTTGTTTTAATACTTTGTTACTTTATTTATGTTCTTTATTATTAATCGGATTCAATTTGCTCAGTTAGAAAGAAACTATGATTTGATAGTTATGTCAGCTTGGCGACGTATTTTAACTGCCAAAAATGTGTCAAAAAATATACGGTATCTAATCCCAACTGCCATTTAAAGTTTTAAGTTATTCTGAAATTCTAATAATACAAAAATAAGAATTTCATGGAACAGTTTTTCAGAAAATAAAGAATTTGAATTGGTATTAAAATTATGAATTGTGTCCCAAATCTAATACATTGGTATCTGATGAAGAAAAACATTGTATGAATATTGAGCTATATTTATTTTTCGCAAGGGAAAAAACCACAAAAAAAAAAAAAAAAAAATCTTCCCGACAGACACGTATGCAGAAGATAGAAATGCAATCAATATCCATCTCCAGTTCAAAAGAGACTGAGATTGAATCTGAAAGCTTTCATTCTGGATAGTACTGTTTTATTACTAAGCCACTTAATGTAACTAAATACCTTGTATTTTTGAAGCACAGTGAAATGATAACTAAGCTTAAGCTGGCACCTTACTTTTCCCGCCATCACACTTTTATGTTGTGACATCATCCTATAGAACTTTTAATCCGAGTGTCTCTCTTATCACATGCAAATTCTCATCAAGGCGGTTTTCTGCTAGTTTAGGTATAGAACCTTTTGAATTTCGATCTTGAGAACGATAGGTCCACCATGAATTTCGAGCCCATGTGAAACTAACAAATAATTTTCAATTTTTGATTTTTCAATCAGAAAATGAGGTTTAGTTCTACTAGATGTAGGCAACATTTACACAAGAAAATCTAACAACACATCCATGGTTTTAAATCAACTACGTTATATTTCTTAGAAATCTTTTCCTTCAAATATATATTATAAACCTGATAAAATTACAACAAATACATTACGTAAGAAAAATTTGTTATATATATATATATATATATATATATATATATACATAGTTTTATGATTTTCCATATCCTATGTGCCTTATAGCTACATGCTTCAATAAGAAACTGTATTATACTTCATACTGTTGAATAATGAACAAGTAATAAAGATCACTATATTTTTATCCCACTTTTACATTGAAAATGAGAGAACTTTTTTATTTTGAATTATTTGACTACATTTGACTATGTTCAGGGATTTGCATTTAACAAAAATAAATATACTAGACTCGTGCAATAATTATATTTCATTACTATGAAAAAAAATCTGATATATAAACGTCTTCCTTGTGTTTACATCAAATATAAATAGTACTGGCCTAATAAATCAGTATAGATATATGATTACAATGAGTTACGAATTCAGATAAAATATCAAATCCTCTGCTACTCAATAATTTTTTCACTTCCTCTAACCAAGATGAATAGTCATCATTCAAGTTTTCTTTTTTAAACTTGAGATCTGTATTTCATAAATCAAAAAAATTAAAAGAAAAGCATCGTAACTGTTCATTGGTACAATAAAATTAAATTTAGTTCATAATTATATTGAGACGAAACATAAATTCTGAAATATTTTAATGATTTTGCAACAAATTAGGTACAGTGAATAAGAATCTATGAATGTATACTAACAGAAGTTTATTTTATATTAAATAAGATATAGGAATTTTAATTATTTATCTCAAGTCTTTTCCCGTTATTATTTGATTTAACTGTAAGTTATTCTAATCTCAGTATCAAACTGACGTAGCTTTATAATTAGTGTTTCGCTTTTTAATGCAGCGAATCTCAAGAAGTCCGTTGCAAGCTTGTAGAATGGTTAGCGCTCTGGATTTCAATTCAACGGTTAATAGGTTCGATCCAGGAATGGGGTACGGATATTTGTATGAATTTCAAATCCACACTAAATTACGGATTCCTTTCCGATTAGCTCCATGTGTAAAAAAATTAAGTTTGGCTTCAACTAAAAGTTCGTTATACTTAATTTAAGTAAATATTCAAGTAAACAACGTTACTAAAGAATAGGAAAATACATGGTTTTTGCATATTCACAATCGATTTCATTATTGTAAAATATGTTTCCCATTTGTCTACAGCAATGTAGTGTAAACTTAACGATAAGGTTTTACTTTTTCAACTAATAAATAAAATATATATATATATTGGTATCTATCCTCTAATATATAATTCATTATATTAAATTAAAGAAATCGAAACATAAAAAGTAACTTTTAATACAGTTATATCTCGAGTTAACGAGGATTGTTTTTCAAATTTTTATATACAAATCAGTTTTTAGCATTAAAAACGGCATTTTTATAAGACAAAAAAGTATTTGCACATTCATTATACATCATAAGAAAGTTTAAAAAGCCGATATTCAAAGTTGTGACCAGAAACTTTGGCACCACCCTCGCCACAACTAATGCGTAGCAGTAACTTAGCTTGCAACTAATATTTGCGTTAACAAATATGTTCACGATTCCAATAATTTCCAACAACAAAACTACTTTTTCAAAATAAATTCTAGAGGATTTTCGTCGCTCACAGTGTACATCTTTCCTGCAGCAGTCCTGTGGCGCTGTTTCGCGCCTCAGAGCTGCGCTTGCAACCTTGTAGAATAGTTAGCGAAAATCTTATTAGGAACATATTCCTATAAGATTTCTGCTTTTAGCATATATATATATATAACAACCCACGTATAACAGCTTTATAGGAAAAGTTATTTCCAATATTATACATTTTACACAATAAATATAATTCTAATTACATCACTTGATATATTCATCTGTTTCTAAGCCAATATTTTAAGAAATTTTGTTTCCGAAGGTTTTCTCTAAACAACTTACAACGCTACAGAAGTCTACGAGGGTATATATAAAAAACTAAACTAATTTAGATTATATTTTTCATTTCATTTTTTTCATTCAAATCTCTTATAATAAAAACTTAAAAAACTTAAATAAAAATGCAAAAAAATAAATTCTAACTCATTAATTTCATTCTGATTTGTTTTACACGTTTACAGTTATTATTGGGCGAAAATAAAATGTCTCTTTAACCTTTATTTTCTTATATTATACTCCCGGACTTAATAATAAAACTGTCTTTTAACTCCCGTGTGGCTTAACCCGTATATATTAACCCGATTTCCCCGTAACCATAGAAACCGTATGATCTATAAAAACATTTCCGAAACGAAAACCAATATCCTCGCACCATTTATTATTTCGTTTTTGGATAGTAAATGGTTTCAAATTCGAATTTTAAATGAAAAATTTATTAACTATATACATACATATATATATATATATATATATCATCACACACACACACACACACACAAATGAAACACTTGTCGTTGTGACTAATTACATATTCTACTGAAGAAGCAATGATTTTTTTTAATTAGAGAAGAATTTGAGTCATAGCATACATTTAAGCAAATGTATCGAAATTTATAAATTCACACACACACATATATATATAGAAAATATAAATATATATTATTGATAAATTCTTATATCAAGAAGACGGCTTGCGAAATTTTTCTATTACATTATATATAAAAAACATATTAATTAATATAAAAAATAACTTCTATTCATACGATTTTAACATAATTATTCTTAAAAAATTTAAATAAAAAAAGAATATAAAGTGCACATTAGTACAAAGAACTTCCCTTAGATTCAATGCTATCCTTATTTGTTAATAAATTTCGTCTTTTTTTCAACTATCCTCAAATGAAGTTAAGTTACATTATAAAATATTATAAACTACTCTATATAATCTCATCAGTGGCACTGTCTATTTTCCGCGTTATTACGCCGAGCCGACATATGAAGGGATATCTTTTTTAATCCTTTCAAAGCAAGTGTGATCGATTCGTTCGCATGTGGGTGTTCCCATAGGTTTGGCACCTGTATTTAATAGTGGGTTGTGATTAAAATGACTCTTCTGTTATAAATTAATCAATCGGTATCTCTATTAGTCACAAAATTATTTCCATTTGCAAACATGTTTAAAACAAACGCAATTATTAAATTTGATATTGATAAATACTTTTTTGAAATTCCGCATGCACACCTATATATGGTGGAAGTTAGGAGTTTTCATGGTTTTCTCCCTTGCTACATGTGAATATGACTCACTGTCTATGAGGAGTCATCCTAGAGGGAAATATGTAACAGATGAACAAAATACCTTATGACCTCCATCAGCTGTTAGGTTACCTCTCCGCGTTGTTTAATTATTTTTATATAGTCCCGCTATCTATGTTTAGTCACCTTTTCCAAACGCAACTATGATAGGGAATGATGAAATATTTATTTCTAAATATGAACAATGAAACAAAATTATTGTTATCTATTATGAGTCAAGGATTTGGCTTGTTGCCCTCTGTGCCACCAGGGAGATATGGATGTCGACCACCTCAGCCATTACCTCATTGGTTCAGTTTTTTTAAGACAACTCTAACTCTTCTTATGCTTCATAACTTTATTGGACTACTCGTTAACTAATGTCAGATATATCGAAGACAGGCGTAGGATAAAAACTATAATATTTATACAATAATGTTGACATTTAGTCTGGCCAACTTGTCTAGTGGTCAGCGTGCCTGACTACGGATAGGAAGGTCCTAGGCTCGAATCCCGGTTCAGGCATGGATGTACTTTCTCTCTCTCTTCTATCCTGTCTTTGTCCTTTCCTTGTGTGTGTGAATGAAGTATGAATGATGCCTACCCTATAAACAGGTCCCTATGGCATGTGTGAGGGTGCGATGGTTGCCCACCCCCTGTGGTGCACCCGGGGCAACGCCTCGGCGGCTAAGAGGTCACTGTGTCTGGCCGGTTCCTTGGGTATCAGGGAACAATAGATTAATAAACTTCGTTGCAGTTGTAACTGTCTACAATCTGTCATTAGGGGGAAAAATAGCGTATTATAATATGCGCCTGCAATACTAGGAAGTTACTCTCAAGGTTAAAATTTTTTGAAATAAACTATTTTAACCCCTTGACTGACTTTGACGAGTCTGACTCGTCATTGATTTCCTGGGCCATCACAGACTTTGACGAGTCAGACTCGTCAAGCGCTTCTTTCGGCGGACGCCGTGCAAGTTACAATTAGATTACATAGTTGCTTCACTCGTTCGACGATTCTCATTTAAAAAAGCACACTGAAAGTAAGAGTTCAGTTTAGCAGAAGTCTCGCACGGTGAATGTTATACTAGCCAATATTTGAGTTTAGTAAAGATTATAAATAATCCCCGTAACATGTATAAGCCGGATGCATTATATGAAAGTGGGGATGATGGTGTAAATTGATGGTGTAGTTCAATTAAGCGAAATTAAATAGTTTTTTTTTGTCGCATCAAATTCCATTTAATTCGTCAGTCAAGGAGTTAAAACTCTCTTTAGACTATTATGAAACCATTATAAATCATTCCATTAAAACATCAAGTGCGATTCTTGATAAAGATACGAAAACTTTACACAAAACAAGCATTTTCAGCATAAGAAAATCCTTTTAGACTGGTTTGTTTCCAGTTCTACGCCACTTTTCCCACAGAATGACTAGTTCGACCGGAACACACAGTTATATGAACCTGAATCATTAGAAATATTCAAGCTCGAATTTATGAGCTGTAAAGTTGAAATCCAAAACCATAATCCAGTACAAAGAAAAGAAAACAAGCCAGACACACATACACTTATCAGTAGACTGTCATCACGTCAAAAATTTTAAGAGTGAATAGAAATTAATGCTCAAACAGAATAATTGAAACAAATATCCATTTTTCGAATATTCAAATGAATAAATATTCCTCATAGTGTAATACCAAAATAATAATGAACATTTTTTTAATTATAAAACAATAAGATAGGATATTAAATGCTAACTCTAATAAGGTAAATATCCCGTTGATTTTGTACTACGAAGAAAAAATCAACAAAACTCTATTTTAAAGTATTACAAGCCTTCACACAACGTTATTTGACAATCTTTTATCAGAAATAAAATCGAATTTATCATCATTAAACATGGAATTAATTTGGAAACATTGAATATTCATAGACTCACCAATACAAATATTAATAAACTGCACCATTAAAATTTAACTTTTGGAATCTACCTCAGACCAGAAGTCCAATATTTTCATTGTGATAAAAGTATGAAGCCTAGTTGTAAATGAGACTATTTATTTACGTGTGTAAATTAAGTTTTATAGTTAAAAATTGAAGGGACACATATACTTTAAAATATTTTTCGTATTTTCTGCTACACAAATAATTTTATTACTATCATTGTTCTTTAAAAGGTGAAACATTAATATACACATAAAAATACATGTACACATGTATTACTGTATTAATGTCTACATGTATTCTAAGACTGAAAAACAGCTAAAAAATGAATGGCATTATTCTCTTAAGTTTTAAAGGTTTTATATTTGTGTGATTTGGATTTAAAACTATTTTTAAAAATGTCTTAAGGAATCCAGAAATTCACATTGCAAACAACACATCTCTACACTAAATAGCATGAACCTTAATAAGTACATAAAAATTACTTATTAAGCATATTTTTTATAAGTTTTGTTATTATATAAACAATATTAACTTATTGTCAAAATTAATTTAATTACTAGGCAATTAAAACGTATTATGATATAATTAATTTTTAAGTCAAAAATGCATAAAAATCAAATAAAATCTTAATTTTATTTTACAAATGTTTAAATTGAACATAAGCTGTCTTTTAAAAGATTAACCAATGAAGTCACAATTTAAATTATTTAAAAACATATATATAAATCAAAACTAAATTAATACATAACTATGTATAAGTGAAATAAAGTAACACACATTTATAAATCATATATATATTGGGATATATATAAAATTTTCATGTTCCAAAACTTCGAAGTAAGTTTATTTGAGACAACATAGTTCGTGACTCTGTTTAGCAAAACGTTACTCCATTGCTTTTTCAAAAAGCAAATTTTTCTAAGAAATAAGAGCCGCGTTGAATCACCTGGGTATCATTACTCTCTTTAAACTTTTAAGTTGCAGTTAGGTAAAAACACTATAGTTATTAATTACTCTTTTCTAATCAACTCAAAGAGTTTAAATTTTGGACTAATATATTTGTTTCTTTTTAAGTTAAATATATACTTCCATGCAAAAATTGTATACGAAAATTATGAGAGATAGTAGTTCGATTTTAACTCAGTACTTCAATCAGAAATGGGATTAGAGAATTTCCTTATTTTCCTTCTGGTAATGTACGACAGAGTTAAGTATGAAAATGAACATGTCTTCACAGACAGCAGTATGATATGTACTTATATATATTTATGTTTGTGCATATTTTATATATATATATATATATATATATATATATATATATATATATATATATATATATATATAATTAAAAAAACTCTTAAGTTACTAGGATGTAATACAATACCATCTAAAAAAACTTCTGAGTATGCTGCTAAACATACAATATTTTATCAATGATGTTACAATACTTTTAAAGCAAAATTAAAACTAATAAATCATTTATGAAAATAATTACTGAGAGAAATATTTAAAAGTAATTTTGCGGAGATAGATTAAGAAATGAAAGCAACTGCTTATTAACTCCAATATTGATAAATTGAAACATACATTTTACCTTATAATTATTATATTTCTGAAAAAATTTAAAGAATTATTCTCATTGTTGTTGCATATACAAAAAGTTAAATTTGAAACATTAATTACAAGTAAGAATAAAATGTGTTCCATTTCACATGTTTTTAGATTTTGCTTATATCTTTATGTAGTAGCACTTCCCTTCATCAGTTTGTGTTTATATTTGTATTATAAATTCATAAAATACATTTTCATAGAGCAGACCGACAATTCACAACAATTTCCAGACTACAGATTCAAGATATGTAGCAGGAAAAATCTTAATTTAACTTATTGTTAATAGTAGAGAACTCAAGTTTTCGATACTATATTTTTCAATATTTAAAGTGTGAGAAAAATAATTTGATATGCTAATGTTTACTATAAAACTTTAAAAATAAGAAAAAGTATTTAAAAAATAATTACTACCATTCATTTTATGAATATTTTATTTCAAGCAAAAATACAAATACAAACTCAAGTATTTAAGTTATTCATATTAGCCAAAGAGCTACTTAACAGTATTTCATATTTGGCGATGCTGATGTTTACAAATAAAAGAAGAGATGAAATTATCAATACAAAAATTAATTATTTGTTAGTATGAAAAGTGCAATTAAGTTATAATTTTAAGAAGACACTGTTTGAGCATTTCTGCTATATACTTTATACAAGAGTCAAAATTATAATCACAAGCAATATACAATCCTTGCATGTAACTTCCATTTTTAAAAGTAAAACATGAGCCTACTTCAAGACCGTTATTCAACATGTCACATTATATTTAACAATTCACATGTGTTCAGAATGGAATTATGATAAACAGTTTTGACATATCACTAGCCCTTGTTTATATCTGTATTTTCACCAATAAACATAAGTGACCACACTGGTTTAAAATAACTAAAACTGTAGCTCTAAAATGCAATATTCAATATAAAAAAAAATCTAATTTAACTTTAAACACAGGTAATCATTTAAATACATCATTCAACAAATTACAACACATACTATCAATAAATCTTTTCACAAAATTGAAAAATATTAAAAGAAAAATAATATATTATTCTTAACAGCTAAGTCTGCAAACCTAATTTTAATATAAACATAATTAAAGCAAACATTAACAATAACATTTTTTAAATCTTTTAAAATAAAATTTTTAAAATGTAGGATAGAAATGAAAATACATTTGCAATAAATTGATGCAAGATACATAATAATCCAACAAACATAATTATGTTGAAATAACTTTAAACTACAGATAACAGTTTGTATTGAGTAGATGTAAAATATAAACTTTCAACGTATTATTCCAACTTTTAACTGTTCATAGTCAGAAAAAAAATATATGATAGAGAATTGCATAAATTAAGTATAAATTTTAAAAACTATAATCAGGTAATTATACAAATAAAAAAATTTATAAAAAACATACATTCACTATAAATTGTACTTTTATTTTTAAGAGATTTTCAGACAAAATTTTAAAAATCTTTGATTACTTTAAATGTAATACCTTATATATTTAGAATAACAGTAATATAATTAATCATAATTCAATTCAAAAAACAGTTCCTTAATTTTTTTCAATAAATACATTTCATTTTCATGGAGATTAAATTCCAGAATTAAATATATTTTACGATTAAATTGACAGAAATAAAAAATTTCAATATAAGAAATATAAAAAATAGAAATATAATATTAAATTTTATACGTATTTTTTAAAATCCAAAAAATTCTATAAAATATCTTTTTTAATTCAGTCAAGTAGAGAAAACTTTTTAATTTCTACTAAATCTAAAATTAAAGAAATATAATTCAATTTAAAAATTTTCATAAAATATAATTTTAAAAATTTGGAAAAAAATTAACTAGAATATTATTTTGTACAATACTTTAAAGTAAAATATTGTACACTCCATTTTGATACAGAATAAAAATTAAGATTTTAATTCCTATAAAATGTAATAACTTTAAATTTTCTAATCAGCACATTTTCTAAGATACAAAGCTATTTTATGAATAGGCTTAATCACATACAAAAATTGTTTTTATATATTGTAAATTTGTTCACTTTTAAGCAATTTTAAAATCACATAATGCAAGAAAAATATTTATTAATTTATGTTATAATTATATTTTTTCAGATATATTTTTTTCTTTTAAATTATTATTAGTAAATGCTGAATAAAATAGAACTGTTTTTTTATCTTCATGAAAAAAAATCCTGAAATTATAAAAATATGAATTTGAATAAAAATACAAAAATTAAAGTTTATGTGAGAAAATTTTCATTATTGTAACTTGTTATTAAAAACATTTGTAATAACTAAATGTAAGGCTAAAGTTTTTATAGTAATATTAAATTGTAATAAAAAATATATCAAGTGAATTGAATAATTTAAAAAAAATACAATCACAACTTGTTTATAGCAATGTATGTGTGAAATAAATTACACATATAAAATATTTTCAAGCAATACTTTATTGTGGCAAAAATAAAAGGAATCGAATCAGTACTTCAAAGGCAATGCTATTTGATTTCATAACATACAAATCCAATAAGCAAGTCCTAATATTTTCAAAATGATAGAAAACAAAGGACAGAACAGGGTATAAAATAAAAAGAAACTCTAAAACAAAACAAAAAAAAAATGTTAAATATAATCAAATGTAAACATATCATTTTATTTCATTGAAAAAAATCGTTAAACATTATTGTAATTACAATTAAAAATTTAAATTAGGATTATTTTATTTTAATTCTATAATTTAAAACAAGTTTACAATCAAAAAAAAGTATAAGTATGAGAAATTGAATGCAATTTCACATAACAAAAAGAAACTTTTTTTTTAAGATTCATTAGAATATTTCATAGATTTGTTAGATTTTTAAGATTTCTTTTAAATTTTCTATATTTAAAATATAATTATTCATATAACTTAATTCAAAATACACAAAAATTTACAAGCAAAAACGTTAAATACAGAAAAATCAACATACAACCATATAAAATCTCAGAATAAATTTAAAAAACAAAATCCTTAAGATATTCCTCTTTATTAATTATCTTAAGATATTTCTCTTTATTAATTATCTTAAGATATTCCTCTTTATTAATTATCTTAAGATATTCCTCTTTATTAATTATCTTAAGATATTCCTCTTTATTAATTATAATTTATTATTTTGAGAGAGATATTGATAAAAAAAACATTTAATATAAACTCATCAATATATCATTCATAACTTATTAAAACACATTCTTTAAATTTATGATTATTTAGGTTTTCACAACTTAAAAAAGTTAAAAAATGTTGTTTTGAGAGCACATACAAGAAAAGTCTTAAAATGTTAGCAAAATTAATTATAGGCCTGTTTATGATACTGTAAGATTTAATTGCTATGAAGTAAAAACAACTTTTTTTTTAATTATGCTTTTAAAAATACAAATTGGCAATTTTATCCACTTTTACTTCACACGTGCTCATATATCAAAATAACTAAAGTAATTTTTTATTCCTTTCTAAATTCCTTTGCTAAACCATTTCAACTGAATGCACAAATATGTCCTTTCAATAACCTTAAAAAATTATTAAGCAAAATCTTATGAGTATAGATTTGTAAAAGTGGAAAAAAACTGACAAAAATATCATTTCATAATAAATTATAAAATATTTTTAATAATAGCATTCAGATTTTATATTAAATGTTTGTAGACTTTTCTTGTGCTTATAGTAGTTACAAACTTTTAAATACTTTTCTTTTAAATGTAATAGCTGTTGAAAATCTATTGATTATATAATAGAAGCTAAATGATGGATTAAAAATAATTTTTAAAACAAAAATTTTGCAAAAGTATAAATATATTAAGCATCATTATATACACAATCTTTAAATGAATGTATTCACAAAATGAATAAACAAGTATTTTAACAGTATCTTAAAATTCAGTTACTTCAAACTCCTTCTTATCAAGCAATAAATTTTAATTCCAAATTTTCCTTATAAAACTTATAAGAAAAATTTGATAACGTAAATTAATAGACAACTATGTTTATAATATTATTTCCATTTTCTAGAATCTTAAATGTTGCATTAGATTTCAAATATCACAATTATTACAGATTTTTTATATTTGTTAATAAGAAAATTATTAAATTTATGTTCTCTATCTTCTTTAACTATTTTAAACACAGTAATCTAAAGTCAATGATAAAATAGAAAAAAAACAAAAATTAAATTAAATATAAATTAATAAAGACAATTATTAGTTAATGTAGTCACAACATACAATTGATTGATTTCATTTGCTTCCCATTAATTTCCAAAAGGACTATTTTTAATAATTTATCAACCAAACAAAATTAATTTTATTTACGGTAACAAATTTTGCAAAAAAATATCTTGTATATATCAGAATCTCCTATGATATTAAAAATACTTTAAAGAATGTTCTGCAATTTAATGAATTATATTGAACGATTTAGCAATTACTTTAACATAATACAAATAAAATTAACAAATTAAATTTCTATGATTAATAAATTATGCTTAGATCATCTTCAAAAACAAATTTATGAAATGCAAAAATAAATAACAATGAACTTTAAAATATAAAAAACAACCCAAATTAAATTAAAATATATAACTAAAATGAACAAAATATATTAGATAAAAAAATAATAAAGAGAAATATTTTGAAGTTTTTGAGATATATCAGTTACATCATTCAATTTGTTTTACTACAGGTAAACAATTCATTATAATAAGCAAATATTATAAATCTGTTGGTTCATTTATAAAATTACAAATTTACAATTATAAATTTTATATTTACAGCCATAAATCAAATATATTAACAATTAATGTCAGAAGCAGAAACCTATTCAACATTTTATGCTTATTGCTTAAACACTGATCGCTTTCTGCATATTCCTTTTAACAAATCTTTTCATCATTTTCAGGCTAAATTTTACACTTCACACAAAATTGCTGGCGAAACATTACCAGAACTCAAAAATACCCTAGTTTTGTGTAAAATTAAGTTGCTTAGATATAAAATATGCATAAAAAACAATTAATATGTGATAACGAAAATAAGATATTATTAAGTTTATTTCAGTAGAAATTTCATTTCTCAGAAATATATGCAAAAATATAGGAATAGTTATAAATGTTTTTAATGTATATAAATTCATATTTTATTTACAAGTAAAACTACTATGGTTACACACTTAAAATAACTCGTTCACCAAATAAATAGTATGGTGAAGTTATTCATTTTCATAAACCTTAAATTTCAAAAGTTACTCAAACAACTTTTTTAGGAGGAATGTGAAGCAAAAGGCTTTATTAAACAAGAATGAAAATGCTAGCTTGAAACTTTTTTAAACTAAAATAACCTGCACAAGATAATTTTTGATTAAGTTCTACTATGGACTATATTTAATATCAATAATCCTTCTGAAATTATAAAATAAATTAGTAAATTAATTTTAAATAATGAATACTAAATCAAAAATAACTAGGATTGAGAATTGGGTTCTGAGATACTATCTTCACTAAACGAAGAATCAGAACCTTGGCTTAAGCTAGAATCTTTCTTTGACCTGCTAGCCATGCGATCTAGTTCAGCCACTGCATCATGCCTGACTGCTGCTTTGTCACCTGGAGTCCTGACAGATGCCAAAGGACCACCAATTGGTGTACCAGTTCTCCTGTTTAATAAGCTATTGAAAAAGTTCTGTAAAACCCCTTCCCCACCCACAGTTCCTGGTTTGCCTTCTATCTTTTTAGGTGATGCCTGAACACCAGGCGATCCTGATAGTCTACGGTCAGCTGTTTTCTGTATTCCAGCAGGCGCTCTAATTGGTGTTTCTTGGTTTGCTCCAGCTGGTCGACCCATGCTTGGGGGTACTTGTTGGTAAATCAACAAAAGATTTTGAAGCCTGCAGAGGAAAGCCTCATCCTCTTCAGCTGCTACTTCTACTTCTTTCTGTAAAGGTTTTCTATTTACTGGCTTAATAATTACTTCTTGGTATGGATCATCCGGCTTAACAGTTTTTAAATTTTCAACGAGAATTCCAATCTTTTTCTCATTATCCCATCCAGCCGGTATGAAAACAGCATCTTTCTCAACAACCAAAGCTGGAGTTCTGAATGGGAAAGAATATATTCTATGAACTAGATATTTCAGAAGTAAATCTGTGTTTTTATCTTCCTTGACTGAAACATAAAAAAGAGCTGCACCATATTCTAAGCAGAAATTTCTAATCGCCCTTTGTATGAATTCAAAATGTTCTTCTCTAAAGCTATATTCCTTCTCCAATGTTGACATATAGTCAGTTTTAGTTATAACAACAATTATTTCTAAGCCTAGATTAGTTTTAATCACATCATCAGTGTCAACATCATCTTGCGTTTGCAAAGCACGAACAGGTACAGATACTCCGTCCGATACCTCCGCACCTGGTTCATTATACTCTGTAAATCTCTTTAAAACTCTTTTTCTGTGCTCTTCTAAAATTTCTTGGGGTAATCGCAATCTCTGAATGTGTTCTTCTAATATTTGAGCCCAATTTTGCAAAGATTCCATTATATCCCATGGTTTTGACATAGAGGCTGTCAAAAGCACCGTTGTGTGCGGAAACGTTTCTTGATTTAATACGAATTTCAATAAATTTCTGTGCCAAGGATCACCATCTAAAACCCATACGCCTAATCGAGTATGATCATCACGATATTCATCACGAACAAAAAGATAGTGATATTCCAGTCCCGAGCCAGACTTTTTGGTATCCTCATTACCTTCCAATTTAGCTATGAGAGATGTTTTACCAGAGTCATTATCTCCTAAAACAAGTAGAGTCTTACACGAAGGCAATTTGTTAGGAGAACTCTCTTGAACTTGATTTAATATATCAATCCATAAATTTTCTTCTTCATTAGAATTTTCAACTGATTTTCCATCAGCAATTTGTTTTCCATCTATAAAAACCATAACTAAACACCAAATGAATTACTTAAACAATCATGAAATACCTTTCATAAATGTAAATATTGATTGAGTGGGAGGTGAAATTACGAAAACCAACAGCAGTCGGCTTTCTCTCAACCGTTCACTTGATGAGTCATATATCCGGTATTTCAGAAGGCTTTTCACGTGATTTTCTCTAGATCAAATTGATCTAATGCTTTTTTGCTCATTTACTGCTGAAAAAATGCATTTATTTCTTAATTATTCCTTTCCTATGAAATATAAGGATACTTTGGTACCAAAAACTCTTCAAAATAGATCTTCATTATTGTAACGTCTATGTCTCAAATTCCGAGACGAGTAACTAGTTCTTCTTTCGTTTCTACAAATGTTAACACCATTGGATTAAATTAATTTTCTACAATTTTTTTCCAGCACATTCTAAAAGAACGCATATTAGTAATTTTTAGACATGAAGAACAATTTGGAAGAGAATAGATTATTAATCAATATTCGTGCCTTTCTAAGGGATTGAAAAGTAAATCAGAGCCCTCTAGACTCCTCGAGAATTGTAAATAATAGTCTCTTTTAACTCATAAGGAGTTAATAGATAGAAATGAAGTATGAAAATAGCCGATGCTATAAAAATTTGAATGAGAAAGATTTTATTATCTCTTGAACAGTTGTAAAATTCATTTGTTAAAAGACTGTGCAACTAATTTTAGAAAGTAACGAATAATTTTTGGCGTCATGCTTAATATTTTCATTCGTGTCTTTTTATTGGATAAGTACTAATCAAAATTATAACTGATTATAACTAATTTCTTACATAAATCATAAATTACACAAATAATTTAAAAACTTGTCAACATGAGCACTTTTTGTGGTAATTTATATTCAGATATTAAATGCTCAGAATTATATTTTATAAAATAAGGATTTTTTTATTCAAAAGTAAATGTGAAATTGCAAACAAATAAGATAATTATTTCAATTTTTTTAAATATGCTTACAGAAAATATTGCATATATATATATATATATATATATATATATATATATATATATATATATATATATATATATATATATATATATAATTATTAATTTCAAATGATATATCATCAATACACTGATGAATTAATAGATAGTAATGTTGATAGTAATGAGGTTCAGAGTGTATAGTGGAGTAAAACAGACAGCAATGATCTATTCTTGGTGGCCAACTATTCCCGATAGGACATTTAGATGGTATAATTTCAATCAGAAGTTTTACCTTATGGATGTGGAAAGGATTCACTTTTTTGTACGCAGTTACAGATTAAAAAAGAAATGTAGAAATATGTAATTACATTAGATATCATTCTTACATAAAGGTAATAATATTTGTAAACTAGAAATATGACCATATTACAAAATATAAGCAAAATGTCGAGTTCCTTCTTCTGATGATGAATTTCTTACTATGCTTGCTTTATAATCTGTGTTTGTAAACATTATTTTGACTCCGATTAGTATTGTATATTATTTAAACGAGATTTCACAATTATTGTTGATTCCAATAATTTAAGTTGAACTATGTGGTATTATATATATAGTGATTTAGTATATATATGCGAGATATTGAAGAGTTAAGTAAAAATGCCCTGTTTCTTTGCAATCGCTAAAAATCCCATATAAACAAACTATTAACAACTTCCTCTCTGTCACAATATTACTCGCTCCTCGTACCTTATAGCAAGTCGAAGTTTGCAACCTGAACATTACACTATTATAATTTGTGTAGAAACGTTTAAAAAAATTAGGATACGGTAGTATTAATAACATAAAAATTTTAAAATATTTCTGTATCAAAAAGTATAAATTTCATCCTAGATTCAAAAGACTATGGAATAATAGGATTTGTAAAACATCGATTTGGTAATAAGTAAAGTATACCTGATTAAGCAGAAAATACAATTGTATCTGACATTTCTTTAAATTTTAGAGTTATACATAATTAATATATGAAATTACTTATATGTAATAATAAATTAATTAATATTTTAGTGACTGTAAAAAAGCCAAAAAGAAAATAATAGATACTTTTGATAAATAATTTTATATTAATTTTTCACAGGCTGCGGTTTAATTGAAACAACGTAAAATCTTAATGCTTTTATAATAATATGAGTAATATATATACATGCCGAATTAAATCCAAGCAATAATCCAAGTTAAATAAACTATTGCTCAAATTTCAACATTTTGAGAAGCACTTGAATTATTAATTTTTTAAATTATTGTATTGTATACATGTTTAATATATTCTCAAAAAGTTTAAAGAAGTGTAAATAAACATAAAAATTCCCTATTATGTTCGATAGCTGAGAATCGCTTCGCACTTAAGTTTAACTGATCTTGAGGCAAAAATTGGGAAACCTTCATTCTAAGTAAATTATAATTAATATATAAAAATAACTATAATGGTTTTTATTTTCTGTTGAACTCAGTTACCATAGGTTGCTTTCTTTGTATAAAAGTTATCGAGGAAAGAACTAAACTAGAATGAAGAAAACAAAATAGACCAAATTTAGTTCTCAAAAATATTGTCAAATAAATGCATTCATTTTACAATCACAATTTTCTTGAAAGCGCTTATATGTATTTATAGTGTCAGAGAAAATCTTGCATCCTCTTTTGATACCAAGAAACATAGTACAGATTTAAAAGAAATCTCATTTTATCGCAATTTTTGCTCTTATGCCTTAGCGCTGATTTAATGAACATTGAAACATTCATTAAATTAGCTGAAGATATTTATGAAATACAAAAGGATTACTTTTATTGAAGAAACTGGGCAATTTACAAAAATGTATATGTGAATAGGTGGACAAGAACAAAGCTTGTAATTAACAGTTTTTGTTTAATTATGATATATAATATAATTAAGCTATGCGCAATTATTATCAATATGGAAATAAGCAATTATGATATTGTTCATTGAATTGGCTAATAAAGGAAATATTTTGAGTAATAAGTAACTAATAATTAGATATATATTATGGCCTCTATATAAGCAATTGTACAAAAAAAATGCTTAACCTTCTGATATATTTAAAAATATATTTTGATACACATGGGAGTGGCAAACTAAAGCTCCACATAACGTGCCACTAGACTTGGCTATGGCACTAATTCTAATATTAAACAACAATGTTTATATATATATATATATATATATATATATATATATATATATATATATATATATATATATATATATATGTATATATATATATATATGTATATATATATATATATGTATATATATATATATGTATATATATATATATATATATATTATGATTTACATATATTTTACACAGTGCTGCCATCTGTTAATTGCTTAAAGTAAGAAGAATAAATCTTATTAATTATAATTGAATTGAAATTTTATCAAACATAAAAAGGATGGAATTTGTGTCCGTTTGATCGCTATATTGAACATTTTTAATCGATGATTTCGAAATAATTTTTTATGATTCGCTAAAACATTGCTCAAAAATAAATATATCAAACGATTGGTTTTAGAAATAAATATATTTTAAGCAATAAAAAGTAAATTTATGTATGGAATTTATGAAACCATGAAAATATATTTAAAACCTTTAAAATCTAGTTAATTTTAAATACATTTTATTTATAATGCACAATTATAATGATAAATGAAAAGCTGTTACCATGAAAAGACTTATTTATTTATGAATAAAATAATGTAATAAAATGCTACATGGCACAGTTTATAAAATTATTAAAGATAACTAAATAGTGCCGGTATGGTAGATATCTATGAATATTTGTTGATTAAAATATAGTTTTTGTACCATCTATAGTAAAATTAAAGAATGTTGAAAATATTTTAAATAATGTTGAGAATATTATAATTGAATGGTATTTATTTTAAAATTTATCTTTTATCAAATCTAAAATACGCAACCAAATATTTAATAAAATTTTTTAAAAAATTTAATACCGTTAGATGTCACATTTTATATGTTTAATGCGTTGCGTTTTTTTACAACATTAAATAACACTTACACACACACACATATATATAACGTTATAACATTACTTGAAATGTTACTTGGTATAAACATAATTTAACTGAAATAGAATGTACAAAATATATTTTTAAAGTTCGAGAGACGAACTTTTTATGATTCAATATTGTTAAAAATGAAAATAGAACTATATTATGAGGGAAAATGTGTTATAAAGAAATTACGAAAAGGTCTATTTATATCACATATCTTTATTAATAAGAAAGCAACCTCGATAGCAATTTCAATGAACTCCTAGTAATTTTGTGTACCACGGCCATATGACGTGGACACTCCTAAGCTGGCACATTTGTCTTCTTATTCAAGTCATCCCAAGAACGACTTTGGACAACTCCCCCTAAAGACAAGGCCTGCGCACCAAAACTTCATTCTGGATTGAGTCATCCACAGAAGGCTGACCAACGACCCCCTAAAGTTGAAATTTCTCTCTCCATTTCCTGTCGCCTGCTAGACGACTCATTTCAGTCTCTGTACGGAGTTGATTTTGCATGTGTGTGTGATAAGCCTTGTCTTAAAATATTCATTACAAGTATTATATTAATTCAAGAAATTTCATAAAAATGCCATTCAAGTGTTCAGTTATCCATCGCCGATCGAACTACGATGAAAAATCAAAGGTATCTCTTTAGGTTTCCTAAAAATAAAGACTTGCTAAAGAAGTGGCTGGCTGTTTTTCCTCAAGAAAATCTAAAAGTGACAAAAAATTCTAGGGTAAGTATTATGTTATTTATTTCAAATAATAATAATAATTAAATCGTTAGTGAAATACATTTTTTTAAAAATTTAAAACACATGCTTGCGGCATGAATAAGAAATATTAAAGTTAATGTTACTTCAATCAACTGTAATTGTACGTTTTTCATCTTAAAAAATAATTTTCATTCGGTAGTTCATTTGGCTCGATTTGTAAAAGTTTCAATAGATTCGATAATTACTAAAAATATTCACTATTTAATTAATCAAATTAATTATTTTTTTATCATTATTGGTATATTAAGTTTTACTGTGTTTAATAAGACATTTTTGCTACATCTGAATAATTATATTATAAATTAATAATTAATTTAGGAATTAAATATTTGAGGAATGATTTATGTCACATTTTACATATGTGAAATAATAGATGTAGCAGTAATTATTCTATATATTTGAGGAAATAATTATTATTTACGTTCTCATTATATTAATCTATAATATGAAGAGGAAAAAGGAATTAGATATAATTTTAATTACATGATATACATAATTTAAATTGTAAAATAAATCACAAATTCTAACTTTTAGATAATTTTAATTCAAGTTTAACATTTTTTACCAGTTAAAATAGTAATTATAAATATTGCTTGAACTTTATCAGAATGAAATATATGATGTTATCAAAACAACTTTCAAAAGTGTCTTAGAGAATTCAACTAAATATATATGGTTTTACATTTATATTAATAGTAATTTTTCTTTTCTTTTTTCTTTTTTCTTTTTTTCAGATTTGCGTGCATTACTTTGCACAGAGTGATATTCTGAGATGTTCAGAGGTATATGTAGAGAAAACAGGTGAAAAACTGAGCGCTTCCTTACGACACCCACGACTGAAGTTAGATGCTATTCCCTCCATATTTCCAAATTGTCCGAAATACTTAACGACAGCCAAGAATCACCGAGAGGAGCCAGACGCAAGAAACATAAGAATTGAAAATCAGAGCTTTGCATGTGCCTTAGAAGAAAGTATAAAAAGTGGAAAGGACTACAGGGATAAATTTTACTTTAAGGATTTAAGTGAACTCAAGAACTGTTTACATAAGTTTGAATTTCCATCGTCATGGACTGTTGTTACCAATAACGATATCATTATATTTTTATTGATAAGTCCTACAGAAGTTCCTGTTCTTGAATCATCAGTAACAGTTGATAAAAATTTGAATTTGGTAAGTTTAATTAAAGGTGTTCCAATTAATAAGATAAATAATTTTAAATTTCTTATGATTATAAATGATATTTACACCTTAGATAATGTATTACAAGCATTAGAAAATTTTGAAAAAATTAAGGATAAGAATAACTTACTTGATTTGTGTAAATCTGTTATTAATGAGTTGAAAATTATTTGTGAGAGTACTGAAAATTTATTTGTTTGCTTAGAAGAACAGATTTCACTGTTGCAATATTCTTTAAATCATAGAAAATATTCTGCTAACTTTTTAATTTTATGCTCCATGCTTTTTTCCATATCACCCCACTGTTATAAATTTTTACGTAAAAGCTCGTATTTGGTTAAATAATTGGAAAAGCTGTAAAAGTGATACAGGAAAATTAAGTGCAAAAACTCACTTAGCATTAATACATACTACAAATGCTCTTATAGAAATTGTAGATTATTGTTCAAAAATATTAAATATGGAATGTGTTTTAACGAGAAAATTTCAGACAGATTCTCTCGAAGAACGTTTTGGGGTCTTTATAGACAGTTGGCTGGATCTCAATATAACATTTCTCTCACTCAAATATTTGAAACAGAAACTAAACTAAGGATCTGGAGACTTATTCTTTTAGCATTAAATTCTGCTGTTCATGGAAATGTTGAAATTAATTTAAATGATGATGTTGATGAAAATCTAAATCTTGATATTCCTAAAGAATCAATGTTTAATTTGAAAATAAACTCAAATGATTTTAAAAAATATTCTCATTTGTTAACTATTTTAACATACATAGCAGGCTATTGCGTCCATCCTCTATTAAAAAAAAATTAAATGTGAAATGTGCTGTGTTTATTTAATAAGCGAAGTTGACGATGAATGTGAAAACTATCTTTTAATAAAATATGGATAGGGGTGGTTTAAAATATCCTTGTGATGAAATCATCAAAATAATTCATTTTAATTATACTGTTATTTCTAAACTATTATCTTCTGAATATGAAAACGATTTTTTGAAGTGTAACAATCCTAGATTTATTGCAAGCAATGTAACATTAAAAAATCTTAGATTAGCTGAAATTAATTTAACTTTAGAATGTTGCAAACATGACAGGGATGATTTAATAAAAAATATTGTTTTAATTTCTACTAATATTTTACTCAAAAATTATTGTAAAAAATTAATGATTTAATAAATAAAAAATTCCTTAATTCAAAATCCAAAAGAAAATTACAAACATTAGGAAAATAATATAAATTTCAGAGAAGTGTTTTCTGTAGATGTATATAATTATTAAAAATTGATGTTCCCCTAAACTTACATTGTTATTTACATTTTGCTTACTTCAAAAAATTATTTTGCAATAATATTCAAAAAATATCCAAATAAATTAATTACATTTTGATATTAATTTATAATAAATTTTATTGTGGAATTTTAGTGTTTAATAAAGTTATTTTAAGCATATATATATATATATATATATATATATATATATATATATATATATATATATATATATATATATATATATATATATATATATATATACTGTTGTTGTCGTTATTCTATTTTTATTATTTGAGCAAGTTATAAATTTTGCTATTTTTATGTGATATTTAATGAAAAAAAAATAATAATAATGCATCGAAAGCAAATGTTTCATTTACTCCGGTTATTTGTATAATGGAAAAGATGAATGTTTTTATTTGGCCACTAATTTAATTTAAAAAATCATTTTTTTATATTTTTGACATTAATGATTTAATATATGCCTGTATTTTCAATACTAATACGCCAAGTAATGTTGATATTATCAGATTAAATCATACAAATCATGTTTAATTAAATGATTATTGTGAAAAACTTTAAAATGTATAATCATTGTGTTACGTGATATCATAAATTTATTTTAAACTAAGAGAAAAATGTAGTAGGAATATATTTCAAATATGATCCTAATAATTTCATAAATTTTTTCTACAAGTTACTTAAAAATCTTATCAAACTACAAATAATGGTTGATAAAATAAAAAATAATAAAATTGGAAATTTAGGAAAAACAAATGAAACAAAATACATAATATTTTATTATAATTATAAAAAACATTTTTAACCTAAGAATTACACACAAATTTAATTGTTAAAGTACAATTTTATTTATATTTCTTATATTTTCTAATCACTTAGTTTGACAAATTAAATATTTTGTTTTCTTAAATTCTAAAATTTTTAAGTGTACTATTATAATAAACTGAAACATTTTTTTAAATTAAATCATTGAAATAAAGGAATGATCTTGGAAAAATTCTGTTCAGTTTTTATTTTATTTATTACAATAATTTAGCTTAGAACAATTTACACAAATGTTAAAATTTTCCAAACAATTATCACAGATTTATCAAATACTTAAATAATTCCATGTGGAGTGATTCAATTATAATTGAACATTTGTCGTAATACATAGTAAAAAGTAAGTTATTTAGATCGACATAAAGGAGACGAAACAACCAGCCTTCTGTGGATGACTCATCATAGCGGTGCGCAGGCCTTGTCTTTAGGCGGGCAGCAAACCTGGTCACCGTCACCCGGACACGGTGGATGGCCTGTGGACATCCACTAGCCATCCACGAAATGACGTCACGTATGAAGAAATTGAGGCGGAGCTTTCCACCAAACGAAGTATTCAGCATGTTTAATTTTTTTCATCCACAACCGAGTGACAAGTGTATGTTTACTTGATTCGTATAGAATTTATAATTGAATATTTTAAAAGTATGTTTAATTTAAATGGTGAATTTTTTTTAGAATTTTATTTTTTGTTTTGTAATATATATTTATGCTTTCGATTTTATTTAAAAATTATATATTTTTTATAGGTAACAGGTGCGTGTGGGATCCAAAAGATGAGAATTATTTTAATAAAAATAAAAAATCTCAACTTTATAAAGATCTCAGTGGAGAAATAACTAACAATTTAACATTTAACAATTTCATTCACAAATAAAAAAAAATTTATTTCATTCATGCATTAATCTTGTTGATTTAAAGAAAAATAATGATGGAAATAAAACAATCTAAAATGTTATCATGATAAATATTAAAAGAAAAGTATCATTATATAATTCAATGTCAACAAATTCATTATATAATTTAATTTTGGGCATGATTATATTTTTCGAAATCAAAAATATATACAAGAATAAGAATGGAAGTCAAATTGTAAATAAACTTTCATTGGTTAATATTTCGAGTAACGTCATTAATCACGTGATTGTTTCGTGTTTGGCTGGTATACCAGACACCAAAAATCCACAAAACAGACACCAATGAAACACCATCCACGAGCGACGCGGTGCACAGGTTTGCTGCCTGCCTTAGGGGTGTTGCTTTGGAAGTCACACATATGGACACGTCCCCATGCCATGGAGCTCCAGCATTTCAGTGAGGGGGGTCACCCTCCCAATCAGTGCCCGCTGCAAATGATGCTTCTCTTTGCTGGTTTTCACGGGAAGCGGCATGAAGCTACTGAGCCACTGAAATTCTAGGCTCCCTCTCAATCAATCAATCAACAATGGCACTACAACACTGTGTGGGTCCTGGCCTTCTCAATGAGCTTATTCCATCTTGGCCTGTACTCAGCAGCACTTTTCCAATTAGATGTTCCAATAGTGTTAAAGTTCCTATCAATACAATCAATCCATCTGATTTTGGGCCTACCTCTGGAACGCTTTCCCATTGGCCTTGCAAGAAAGATTTTTTTAGGGGTGCGTTCAGTTGGCGTACGAATAACATGGCCAGCCCATCTCATCCTTTGTATTTTAATGTATTTGACAACATCAATGTCCTTAAAACTTTTGTATAATTCATGGTTATACCTTCTACGCCATACCCCATCTGTCTCCACTCCACCATAGATGCTTCTCAAAATTTTCCTTTCAAAAATAGCCAAACGGCATTCATGTTTCTGTGTCATGGCCCAAGTCTCTGAAGCATAAGTTAAAATGGGTAGGCTCTAGGAACTTTAAAAAAAATTTCTAGGGAAGAAGGATATGTTACAGTATTTGTACCAGTTAGAGACTGCCGAACTGGTACAAATACTGGCTTCGGGCAAACAAAGAGTTGATTAAAAGTGGGATGAAAATAAACCAATCAGTGAGACGTCAAAGTATGAAAGAGTACTGAAAGTTGCTGTTTTAGTTTCTCTGCATTATTGAAATTGTATAGTTTTTTCAAGCCTGTGTAATTGCTATAATGTGAAATAATTGTAGCCTATTTGCGGCTGAATAACCGGGAATAAATTGTTTGCTATGATTAAACTTATCTTCTTTATTTCTGCGTCTCATTACATCATCACGAGGAGAAACTCGTAAAATTATTATTATCACTAGTACATGTTTCAAAACAAGTTCAGTAAATTTTACAATCGCAAAACATTTATAATGCTGCATAATTCAGTTGCTGTTATTTTTCGTATGCCAACTAGGCTGGCATTATGGGGTGCTCTGCTTCACTTTTCCAATTGAACCATATATTGGTGTGGATACCGAATTCCTCAGTACACACATGCTATAGGAACCCGTTTATAGAGTAGGCATAACCAATCATAACCCGTTCATACAAGGAAAGGACAAAGAATCTCCCTATCCGCAAACAGGCATGCTGATCACTAGACAAGTTGGGCGGCCATAATTCAGTTATAAAAACTTTTTATTCTAAATAATTTAAAAATATGTGCATAAAATTAAATCACGATTTTGTATAGGGTAAATTTATAGAATAAAATTCATTTAACTTTTAGAAGTGTTTCATTAAGATTTTATAAAAAAATTAATGTATTTCTTAAATGAAATTTTAAATCCTACAACATTATATAACTTTAAACTTAAATTTATTTTCTATATAATTGAAACCTATTTACTTCCATAAGATAAAATGTTGAAATAAAAAATGAGTTGCCCTGATTCCAATAATATTAGTTTTCTTCTAGTATTAAGAGAACATTTTTGAAAACTCAATCTAAGAAAATTAATTTTTTTTAAAAAAAAAACAATTTGTTGTTGTTCTCGTGTGACAGCTATGCTGGCAAATTGGGATGCGCTGCTCTACTCTTCCAACTGAACCTTATTTGATGTGGAGTCCGATTTCTTTAGTATCATGCCATAGGGAGCCGTTTATAGGGCTGGCAACCATTCACACCTCATTCACACACAAGGAAAGGACAAAGACAGGACAGAGAGAGAGAGAGAGAGAAAGTAGATCTATGCCTGAACCAAGATTCGAAACCCAGAACCTCCATATCCGTAGTTAGGCACGCTGACCACTAGACAAGTTGGCCGGCAGCAATCTGTCAGTACGACAATATTTACCTTTCACTATCTGTTATTAGAATCAGATGAAATTAATTTGTATTTTGTGCTTTGAATTCTGTCAACCACAAAAAATTAAAGAAATCACTTTAAAATACAAACAGCTTGTAAGATATTTGATTTTTGCATGAAACAATTGCAACACTTGAGAATTTCTACATAGTTAGAGTAAATGCTTCGATAACCGCTTTCAAAAGAGAAATACGCAAATTTTCTGTTGTGTTTTTAATTATGCAACATTTGTGAGCTAATCGATTTGATTTCTTGATTCAATAATTATTTTAATAAAATGTCACAAAATACAGTTACATAATTTGACATAGATGTTGCAAAAATTTCAGTTGGCAGCATCTGATTAATAATGAAAATATATTCTCAGTTAGTTGTTCACAAACAATTTATACAGGAAGAAGGAAACAAAATTTGTGAGTTCTAAGAATTGAATTCGGAAATGTGTTTACACCAATAAAAAATCGACCATACTGTAATCTAGAATAATTTTAAATATTTTTTCTCCTTAAAAATATAGAACCTGTGGAACGTTTTGTTTGTTTTTGGAACTATTTGATGTTTTTCTGAAAACTGAGCCAAACACCCAATTGTGTGAAACCTAATCTTTAGCTGCGATACTGATTACATTGATTCAAAATATGTATAATGGACTTGGATTTTCGATTATCGATTTAGATCAGAAAATTGTTATCGAAATATCGCTTTTTATGCTAGGCGCATAGTGCCATAAGACAAGTGCAACGCTTCAAAATCCTATCTTATAAATTATATTATGTACTAAAAGAAAATTTGATTTTTTTTAAAAAATTAATAAATTCTCCTTGTATAATTAGAAATTTATATTGTCCCAATCATGTTTAAAAATAAAAATTAATATTATTCCTTACTTAGAATTTTCAAGACCATAATAAAATTGATCAATTTAAAAATGATACATTATGTGGGGATTATTTGGTGTTTTATTTTTTAATTTTTTTTTATAAAATTAATCATCAATTTTAAGGATAAATTTCTATTATCTGATAAACGAATTAGGTCTGTTTTCCCTACTGAATATTTACAGTTTATTACTATTACTATGCAGAGAATTTTATAACGGGCGACTTAATTAAATACAATCTAATCTCTAACTTTATGAAATAGCTTTAGAAATGCAGTCAAACGATAATTAGGAAATGATTAATTGTTTGTCATTATAAAGTGCCCCCTACGATCTTATTTTTAATGATTATCATAAAAAGTATTTTGTGCGAAATATTTTTTTCTTTTAAATTTTTATTATTTTACGTTTGTACGATTTTTTAAATTAACTAAATAATGTAATATTTGATTTAAAAAATTCTTTTTATTATTTTCCATTGTATAAACTTACGCTTGTAAGACCACAAAAAAAAAGAATAAACAATCAATTTAAGAGTTCTTTTTTGATAATTGTAACAGTTATTTAATGTAGAACTCGTGATGCAAACACGTATCTCTGTGTTAATGAATCTTTACTCTTTGATGAGCAAGAAGTGCATTTATAGTTTTTTTTATAGCTTTTTCAGTAAGTTGATGACAATAGCAACTATTTTTACCCTTTATTAAGTATCCTGCCTATAAATGAAGAACAAATATTGATGAGTTTACTTTCAATAAAAATATTATGATCTCAAAATAATCAGCTGTACACTTATTCTAAGAATAGTGAAGACGGTTTATAAAAATTCTGGAATGTGAGAAGATAAGATTATTGTTCGGTGCTGAGAGCAGTTTAATGCAGAATTATCAACCTATAAACCGAAGTCCAGAATTGATGAGAGAAAAACAAATTTATCTAAAAAAATGGGAAAATAAAGTACTCCTTTACGAGTGTTATTCTGAAAATTTTGTGATGAATAATTCGCTTATGTCAAATAAGGGAGTTTTTTAATGTTAAGATTTATTAGATTTCAAGAAAATAGAGTTAAGTCCCAAAAATTAAAATAAAAAGTCTATTATCAATGTCTTGTGACATGAAAAAAAGACTTTAATTACTTTTATCTAATAAATATATTACATTTTTATTAAATAGTTAACAAAAATGAGTGCAATTATAACATTCATATAATAATGTTACATCACACGCACACATCATTTTCTTACAATTTTTAAATAATATATAGTATTAGATATAAAAAAATATTGTAAAGGACATTACGTTATACTAACAAATATGAGATAGTAAAAACTGAGGAATGCCTTAATAGCCTCAGAGGTAATATAAATTAAATATTGCGTAAATATCATATAATAAAAAAAATTAGTAATATTTTAATATGAGATTAAGCTATGCGTGAGTACGTCAGAAAGCGCAAATGAACTAATAATTACAAACATTTTTTTTTCATCCTCATATGCGTTGAAATTCAATAATAACGAATAATGATGCAGGATAAACATCTTAAGGACAATTTAGCTGTAAATTCCATGACGTGCAAATAACACTGATCGTTATTTATTTGGGTGTTATAACTTCTCTTTGATTCTAAGGTAAAGTGAATACCTTGCCTTGAATAAAAATCATCTCTTTTTAACGCCATCAAAAGTTTCCAATTTAACTCCCACAAAAGTAGAATTTTTTTTTTCACTACAGAACAATTTAAGATAATTTGTCCTTAAGGCAATATAGAATGTAATCAGAAAAATAAAGAAATATCGGGAATTACTGAACAACAAAAAATTTAAAGCAAACAACTATTAAACTTATTTTTTTTTTACATTAAGTGTTTGAATTTTTTTTATGTTAAATGCTTTTACAAATTAGTTAATGTATTAACAAAAAAATTATATTAAAAAAAAAAGCTGTTTCTTTTTCTTGAAAGCGAATTGTTTGTAAAACTTGTTCTATTTCAGTTCACATGATTGCTTCATTTTCAATTTATGCTTCATTTACCCCAGTTCTATCAATAGCACACTTGGATGGACATAATTTGATTTGAATTTTTAAATTCTGCTGCTCTTTTGAACTTAAAAAATGACGTTAGCTATGTGTACATAAAAATTATAAAGTTGTTTCAGGAAATCGAAATTAAATCGAATTAAAAAAAAAAGTCTTATTTTAAATTTTTCGATTTTTTTTTTTTTTTTTTTTTTTTGCATTTATTATTGACATGAAACACATTCAGTGCATGAAATTAATACTAATTGCTTTTACATATTATCCACTCAACGTCTCAATTAATTTAACACTGTAACAAAGTACAATGAATCTCTTCCATGACTTTATTATTCACCTTGAACAGATTGTAAAGGAAAATGGTTGACAAATTCTATCCTCTTACTTCTTACATTTCTGTTTAAAATTTTTCAGCCTTAACGACATCTGATCCAGAATAAAAGGAAAAGGCAATAGTATATGGAAAACATTCTATTTTTCTCAAGATTTACGTCTTTTTTGTCTGGGTTGATTCTTTCCTCTTTTCAGTTGAAGGTCAATTTTAAACTCTTTCTGGTATCAGAATAAATTTTATGAGTTTAGATTCTTTCATTAGATAAACAGCAATTTCCTCATAAAAATATGTTTCCTGGTTACGCAAATTTCATACTTTTTGTCAGGAATTAGCCTTCTAATGTTTTCAAAAGTAACACATCACAGAAATGATATATTTTTGTTAACAAATCTCTATTTCAAAATCATCAATTGCAATTTTAATTTTTTAAGGAAAAAAAATATTGTATTTGGGGAATAATAATAATTCATTAATAAACTTTTGAAACTGCGATCTGTAATTTGAATGAGAAGTTTTAAATCAAAAAATGTTATCTGATATAAGTTCTTCCATTAAATTCAGTACAATCAATAAAGATGAGTGTTTCTATATGTTATTTATGCTTGCCTTTTGTAAAATAGATCTTCTACTAGGAAATAAGATAAAGATTTAAAAACGCACACACATTTCATTGATTATCTACAACATTTACAAATTTAACCTTACTAATCATGCTTTAAATCAATTACTTTATTATTATATCATGTACAAATACACTCATTGAAACTTTGTAGTCATGTCTACATATGCTCCTAAGCAAAAGCTTTCGCCAGTAAAAAAATTACAACTTCGAAAATTGTTTTTGGGGTATAGGTCTACCAATAATGACTGAACTCCAATTCTCCTTAGATCAGCAGGACTTGCTTTTGTTGAGGGTTTTCCGATGCAAACAAAAACTTTACACTGCTAAATTAATAACGAGAGATAACTGAATCATATTTCATGATTGATTTTATTAAGTTGAGCATCACCAATTGTTCCATATAGACCATGTTAATATTGATATAAATGATAGATCAATAAAAAAATTTATAACATTTTTCCCTAACATTTGAAATATTTATTGCTAATTAAGCTACTATTATTTTTGATTGCAAATATTCATCGAATTATACATTTATCGTACTAAAGATATAGTCAATTTTGGTGAAATGCAGTCTAATAAAACACCAAAAATAAGCTTTCTGATGTCATCGGAAAAATGCAACCTTAATAAATATGATTACTATTGGTTAGCTTACTTGCAAAAGAAAAATGTATTTCAGAAATCTTGACTTTTTAGTGAAAATGTTTTAGATTAATTAAGCAATATCTTGGAAAACAAATCTTAATCTCACATGGGAAAAACTCAGCTTTTACTTAAGAACAGTACTCATCATTGTACTCGAAATTCGAACTGGACTTAAAATAAATAAAAGAGTTATATTGAGGTGGGGTCTTGAAGAATAATTTGCAGAGACTTATAAAAAATAAACTCTTTTTTATTATTTATAAAATAACTTTTACTGTAGAAAAGTTTATTTTTAAAAATGCTAAAATGTAGAAAAATATGGTCTCTGGTAAAATTAACATAAAATTAAATTTTCCTGTTCCCTTAATTTAAACTTTAAATATTTGGTTCGTGTTAACATTTTCATTTAGTATGGCTTCAAAATAACTTAAATAGGATTGATTTCACCAGCGAGTAATGTAATTTAATAATACATAAGCACAGTGTTCTCCTTTAGTATTCGGAAAATTAAATAACCAGACAAAACTCTATTTGAGTTATTGGGTAATTTATTAATCTTACAAGAAAAATCTTTCATTTTTTTTTTAAAACAATATCTAAACTCTCTAGTATGAGATTTGAAATAAAATTCATTATAAAAATTAACTCGAGCGTTCCTAAACTTCATAAAATTCAAGTGTGCCTTTTTGCAAGAAAAATCTAATGCAATAAAGAAAATTTCTAATTTTTCTTTTTATCAGCAATAAAAAAATTCATTTTTCAGCTGTTAGTCTAGTAATTCTATGTAAAACAAAATACTCATTTAAATAATTCTATCATCAATCTCATTTAAATCATCAAAAAATACTCATTTAAATCATTCTACAATTCATGAAAACTGAAGTCAATGTCAATGAGATATTAGAAGGCAGGTAAATTTCTTTATATATATATACAGTGGCACAAACAATTGAGGATACACCTTACTTTTACTAGATAATCAAACTTTCAATCAAAATAACCCATTAACTAGAAGTTTAAACGTAATTTTATTCTCAGACAAAGCAAAAGATTTAATTAACAGTAAAAATAAAGAAAAATCTATGACAAAATTCTAAAAAAAATTTTTTTCAGAGGCATTTCAAATAAACATAAGGCAGATTTCTACCTCAAAAAAATTGAGGATACACCAACGAAATTTTTGTTTAACTCCCACTAGATTTTTATTCTGCTTGGTACAATAATAATCTAAGTTTGGGCAATGTTATCTTAAGCTTTTTCAACGGTTATTTTTATCTTTTGAAGTTGGTTCTGTGAATTAAAAGTCGCAAATTTAAGTGGAAAATGGCTCCTCGCATAGAGACCAGTATTGATGTAAGAAAATTTATATTAAGGTTATTTAAGAAAGGAAAATCTTATCGTGAATTAGTTGAAATTGTCTGTAGAAACCATTCGTGTGTCCAGAAAATCAGTGGAAGATTTAAAAGCGATGGATTATAATTGAAAATAAAAGTTGAAGAGGAAGGAAAAGTATTCTGAGTGATGTAGCCAAAGGGAAAATTTTGAAAGAGATCAAGATTGATCCTATAAAATAAGTGCAGTGAAACTAGCTGCAGAAACTTCTCGAATAATTGGTAGAAGTTAAGTGCTGAAACGATGATAAATGTGATTAGACAGGCTGGATATAACAGTCGAGTAGCTCGAAAGAAACCATTTATAAGCGTACGAAATCAGAAAAAGCGTTTGGAGTTTGAAAAAACTCATCAATTGAAGACAGATAACTTTTGGAAGAAAGTTATATTTTTGGGATGAAAGTAAATTCAACATTTTTGGAAGCGATGATCGTCGGAGCGTTTGATAAAAACCGAACATCGCTTTAGATCGAAATAATTTACGTCCAACCGTTAAACATGGCGGTTGCTTCGTCATGGTTTGGGGTTGTATAGATTCAAATGATATAGGAAATTTAGTTTTTATCGATGGCATAATGGATTATAATCTTTATATAGATATACTCCTCAACAATCTTAAAGAAAGTGCAAAAAAGTTGGGTTTAGATGGAATTCTTATATTCCAGCACGCCAATGACCCCAAACATATGGCACATAATGTCAAAATGTGGTGTCTTTTTCATTGTAAACAATAATTGTACACATCACCACATTCCACTGACATCAATATCATAGAAAACTTGTGGGCCACACTCTAAAAAGTCCAAAAACACCAGGTTAGGAATAAAACCCATATAAAGCAAGTGTTACAAAAAGAATGATATAAAATATTTCCAAATACCACCAATAAATTGGTGTAATCAGTACCAAGACGTTTGGAGGACATTATAAAAGCCAAATAACATGCACCAAATATTGACAGTGTCTTTGTATGTGAGATATCACAAAAATTTCATTGGTGTATCCTCAATTTTTTGAGGTAGAAATCTGCTTATGTTTATTTGAAATACCTTTGAAAAGTTTTCTTTTAGAAATTTGTCGTTGATATTTTTTATTGTTAATTAAACCTTTTGTTATGTCTAAGAATAAAATTACGCTTACACTTCTAGTTAATGCATTATTTCGATTGAAAATTGGATTTATCAAGTAAATAAATATAAGGTGTATATAACAATCAGAAAAAAGGATAAGTTGCTTACTATGGGTTTATGCTACTTCACAGCAAAAATCGAAGAACAACTTAACAATGGTTCATGACAATTAATGATTTATAAATGTTATCTGTGCTAAACAACATTTGTATTGAATCCCTATATGAAAAAGGAGTTTATTGAGCTGATAACAAAAGCTGTTGTAAAGAACAGAGCAATAATCTACGGAAAATTTCATGGCAACATTGTAGTTAGTCACAGAAATAATCTCAAAACTAAAATATGAAGATAAAAATCGCTAATGAGAATGAGAAGTTATTAGCCGTTTTTTTCGTATCAGTCAAAAATACATAAATAAACGAATTCATTATGTCCGCTGAATAGAAAAATCTAATTTTTCCAAGGACAGCAATTAATCCGCATATGCTTTTTTTTGTAAAAGAAAAAATAAGGAAATATTGCATTACAAAAATTGACCTTCCTGTTACTGACCAGACTCAATTCTAACCATTGTATGTTCCTCATAATTAATCAGATATCCACGTGAAAAGCTTGGAAATATATTTTTAAAAAAGAAAAGGTGATTGTTACAAAATATGCTGTTTAATATCAATAAGGGAAATGTCAATTTTTATAATATCTTTTTTTTTTAAGTTAGAATGAATTTCATTATTGAATTGAATTAACTAAAAATCTTTTCTTGTATTATTAAATAAATCTTTCAGTGTTGAATAAGATTTTTTATTTATTATTTTATTTATTTATTGCAATGGTGTATATGAATTATCTTCAGAGAAAACGTTTCCAGTTTTTTATATCATTACTTTCAGAACTATTCTGTGGCAACCACATGTAATAAAAATTAGTTCCGTTCTTTGTGCGGGCAGCGCTTTTATAGCATGCTAAATAGATAATTAATAAACTATCTGTTTTTGTTTACAATATTTAGCTGAAAAGAATTTAATTCATAAGAGATTTTTGTGTATGTTATTCACACATTTACCCAATATTCGAATGGAAAAGCGGTAGACAACAATACTGTTTCCTTGTTTTACAGGAAGTACTTTCGCAAGCATGTTTTTAAATTGAGTTCATTGATAAATATAGAATTTCGTCTAAATAGGAAGTAGATAAATAGAACATATTTTTTATAATCATTTTTAAGCATATGTTTTAAATTCAGATAATTTTTTGATTATCAAAGAGTTTCTTCTTTCATTCTGTAAAAACTAATTTCCAATTTATGTCAATTTTAATTTTTTTAAAAAAGTATTTTACACAAATTCCGGTAGTTTTGGAAGTTTATTTAATGAAGAAATTTTTTTAACTCACTTATTTGTATATATATATATATATACAAATAAGTGAGTTAAAAAATTTAGAGTTTTTTAGTTAAAAAATTATAGAGAGAGAGTTAGTTACAAGAGATTTAAGAAAAATAGTTTTTGTAGAATTTTGTCCATAAAATTTGCTGAAATTTTATTTGTTAAATTAATACTACATTTCAATAAAAAATTTTATTTGTAATGAAATAATAGATCAAAAACAGAAACGAAAAGAAAAAACTTATAAAATACTCTTTTCGTAAGAAAATTGCTTTGCAGATTATATTATTTTATCCGAATAAAAAAAAAAGAATTAATATTAAATATAATCATAAGTAGGACTGAATATAATTATAAAAATATAACCATTTATTTTAATTGAATACTCATTGTGCTATATTTATTTAAAATAAAAAACATGTCCTATGTATCATTTTTACAAAACAATAAACAAATTTTATGTAGTATTTACAATTTTATTGTAAATAATTTTCTACTTTTACCAAAATTAAAAATTTTAACTTTATTTTTCCTATAAGTACAATTATGCTACTTTAAAATTTTTATTTATGTGATGCAAAGTTTTATTTTTCCAATGGCAGATTGTAGACAGTTACACAACTGAAACAGAGTCTATTAATCTATTGTTCCCTGATACCCAAGGAACCGGCCAGAAACAGCGACCTCTAAGCCACCGAGACAACACAGGGGGTGGGCTATCATCGCAACCTCACACATGCCATAGGGACATGTTTATAAGGTAGGCATCATTCATATTTCATTCCCACACACAAGGAAAGGACAAAGATAGGATAGAGAGAGAGAAAGTACTTCCATGCTTGAACCGGGATTCGAACCCAGGACCTTCTGTAGTCAGGTCCGCTGACCACTAGACAAGTTGGCCGGCTTGATGCAAAGTGTAATAGATATTGAGCATCATAACATAAATAAGTTTTTGAGGTGTATAAGAATGTTAGATGTGCATAACTTTAGCAGTTCCAATAAAAATATTTTTTTAATAAAACTCTAAGCAGTTAAGTATTTCCAGTTCTGGTTGACATTCATGGCTTTATTATCAAAATAATAGCGTCAAAATTATTGTCCCCTTGAATACCAAATTTTAATATGATGTAATTAATAAAAATGTTAATATTTATTTTTATTAATCTAAATTTGTGATTACAATTTTAATGTTTATATCGATATAAATCCTGAAACAAAACACTAAAGTTATATATAAGCAAGATCTCCAAAAAAACATTCTTTACAAATTCAAATATAAATAATATTATTGGTTAATTGCAGAAAATTTATATCAAATAAAATTAAAATAAAGGATATATATATATATATATATATATATATATATATATATATATATATATATATATATATATATATATATATATATATATATATATATATATATATATATATATATATATATATATATACACACATATATGCAAGCACATTCATAATTGTAAATAATTTGACGAAACAGTTATAAATCCTCTACAAAATAAAATGCTATTGAATTTAGATTAGCATTTATAATATTGATAAATAAATAAATAAAATAAAACAGAAATACTAAAAGTGTTAAGAAATGCATTTGATAAGACAGAAAAATTTGAAACACAATGTTTGTGAAACCATCAATGAAACTACTATAATGACAAATTTCATTAAAACATTTAAGCAATTTATTATAAAAATAGTTATATAGCAAATTATATTATAATATACTAATTAATATAACAAGCGATTTAACAACTCGATTTTGAGCTCAACTTGGATCTAATGTAAAACAATGCATGTGTGTGTGTGTGTGTGTGTGTACATATATATATATTCTATATATATATTTTTTTTTCAGAGAGAGAGATATACAATGAGGTAAATTAAGTGAATTGTACAGAATTAGGAAATTAAGAAAAAACCAGATGTATTAAGACAATCTTTTAATATGCCTTCAATGAATAAAATAACGAAAATATTCATCTTGAATGTTAGTTTCAGTAATGAAACCAGTCATTGTTGTCTTTAATAAACGTTTAAATTTTTATACGCTCGTGAATATTTTTCGAGTGCATGCTCCCTTCCATACGACATCAATATGACAATTCAAATAAATATGAAGCGAGTAAAAAAAAAAAAATTATATTGTAATAATATCACCGATCCGCATAAATGTTCTTCATTGTTGATTTTAACTAACTGTAAAAAAGTTCGGATAATAAAAATATCTAAAAGATGTTGTAAAAAGGAAATGAACCCTTTCATATAATAAAAAAAGATTACAGAAGACACTCGTATTTATGAACATTCACAATTTTAAGAATTAGTAAATGGCCCCTATTCTTGTAGACACATGGATAATTTTAAACTTTTTCATGCCTCTTTCATTTGCGTTTATTTTTTTATATAAATTTTTTTTTTAAATTTTTGGTCGAGAAATTTCAATTAATATTTTCACCGGGCAATGATAAGCATTTCAAAATCTCGGCTTTTTTAAGCAATTCATATGTAAATTTTCCCGTTTAATCTAACGCTGATGGTCCATGATTTACACTATAATCGATAGTTTCAAGTACAAATATTATAAGGTATTTTGCAAAAAAAAAAAAAAAAAAAAAAAAAAAAATGGTATTGTTTGGAATCGCACTATGAAATCAATGTTCCAGACGCAAAGCTTTAGTCAACCTATAATGTTGAAAAGATGTTTGGTATGCTTGGGATGATGCTGTTGAGAAACGATATCTAGGTCGTATTGATATTCAAGCTTTATTATTACCATGTCTGAAGAAAGTCAAGAATACTAACTTGACGACTTGAATGAAGAAGAGCTACTCATTTATGAATTGACAAAGAGACCCATTACTGCCCCACTGACTTTTATAAATGTAGGATTAAATATAAATGTGTGTAATTTGTATACAATAACTATCAGATGATCAAATAATTGAGAACATAATGAATGGGAGTTAAAAGATATTTTAGATATCTAGTAAGTAGAAAGTAACGTAGCTCAGCGACCGTTAGCAAACAAGCAAAATGGCTACCTTAAAGATGCCTCTAAATGGCCCTATTTAAATTTGAGAGGCATTGGTGGCACTCAGTCACGTTTGTAGTATCATATAGTACGCATATAATGAATATGGACAGAAATTAACAAAATTTTTATATTAAAAGAGAAGTTATCAAAAGTATACGAGTATACACAAATGTTCATTTTTAACATAAGTACATTATAATAATTAGTTTAATTTAAATAGATTTTAAGAAAATTGCATGTTTGTCTTAGACCGGAACACCTCCGTTTCTTGTAAAAGAAGCCTTTCTGGAGATTTTCGTATAATATGAGCCAGGGAATTCGTTTATGCAAAAATTAAGTCAAAATGTAATTTTCTCATGCCATTAATTATTTTTTATAAGTGCTTCTCTATGTAATTGCATACATTTTATTGAAATACTTCACAAGATTTTCTTGAGGAAAACAAGAGTGTAATAGTTTGCTATATTCTGAAAAAAATGAGAAATATGTTTTTAAAATTGTTGTTTTGAAACAAAAATATTAGTGATTTCTTTGCCTGATTATCCATCAAATGAAATTAAAAATTATATTCAGTTAGGAATTTTATTTTGGACTTGTTTCTTATACAATACAACAAAATACTAGTTTTCTTACAGTATTTTATTAACAATAAGGCAGGAGTTTGTGGTAAAAAAAGTTTAATCAATCACAGCAACTTTTAAATAATGATGTACCACTTTTCAATCTATGGTTACACGCGATGGCTAATTAAGCTGAAACTGAAGCTAAGTCAGCTGAAACTGAAACTTATTTAGCCGTCACGAGATATGAGAAATAAGCTGAAGCTGAACTTATACAAAATTTCGAGTCATTAAAAACATATATGAATTAGGCGGCACAAAAATGGTTCAGTCACTATGTGATACATTTCTAATGCTATTTACTTCTCATATATATATATAGTTAAATGTGATCAAATTGTGTGTATATATATATATATATATATATATATATATATATATATATATATATATATATATATATATATATATATATATATATATATATATATATATATATATATATATATATATTTACCATATAAAGAAAGGAGAAATAAGTTTTAAAGAACGTTGTTTTGAGACGAAAATATTAGAGATTTCTTTGCCTGATTTTTCATCAATCAAATAAAATTAAGAATTATATTTAGTTAAAAATTTTATTTCGGTCTTGTTTCTTGTACAGTACAACAAAATAATAGTTTTCTTACAGTATTTTATCAATAAAAAAACAGGAGTTTGGTTGAAAATAAAGTTTAAGATCTAACACACTAATTTAAAATAAGCATTGAAAAAATTGTTGGAAATAAATAATTTGATGCATTTAAAGAACTAATTATTCACACTCAAATTATTTATTGGAATGTTTGAAAAAAATTGGAGTAACATAATAAAATTAATTTATGATTGCAAGTTACAAAAAATGATCGTTAAGCGACCTAACTAGATGACCCACAAGAAGCAAGTAGTGAAATGTTTTTGGAGGAAGTACGGAAAAGAACGCCGGTGTACAATTGCCACCAAGTTACAAGCTCCTCAAATTGGAAAAATACGAAGTAAGTTGGCGAGAGTGGCGAGCATCACATCTTGTTCGATAATTAAGAAATTTGACAATGCGAGTGATTAAAAATGAGTACTGATACTCAGTGACTTATTTGTGAATAGCTTTGTTACTTCGAAATCTTGAAAGATTTTTAGTAAATTGTTCTAATGAATAACATCAAAGTTTTAATAAATTATTTATGATAATGATGGTGAAATTTTATATATAATGCACACACACACACAGTTGAAAATTCCAATAAATTATTTTATAAAATATATCTGAAACTAAGTTTAGTTGAAACTACTAGAATTTTAATGAAAATCACAAGTCCACATTTTATTGATTTATTTAATATTACTATATATACCGTACATTATTATTAGATTCATTTATTTTAGTAACTTTCTTATAATTGTCTTATATTCTTCTCATTTATATTAGTAAAAGAATTAAAGGATATAAAAAATTTATAAACTTTACGATATAAATAAATTGATAAACTTTAAATCATCTTTGTCAATTGAAATTTAAACAAGGAGTGGCTGTATTAATTTCATTATTTATTTTATTATTTTACTGTCACCTTTCAAAATACTTGTACAAATATGAAAGGGATTTTCAAATCATGGTTTTGACGTTCTCAAGTTAATTCTTATACTTCGATAAATTTATGATTTCGAATCGAACAAGTTGGTTCTACAGATATATCACCAGAAATAGATGCGATGTGTTCAAAGCTATTAGACTATGTGGTAAAGTTTGCCTGGCTTGAATCCATTCGAAATCGCTTAGAAACAATGGTTATACATGTGAATAATTTCAAACCTGACCAAACTAAACTTACGAATTGATCACTCAAATTGAAATGCGTTTGTCAGAAGCCAATGGAGTATGGTTAAACAGTTTGGTCAATCTACCAAAAGTCAAATCAACTTGAAAGAATTTATCAAACCATGGTTTTGACATTTGTGGATCAACTGATGTATTCTAAATGTACTGTATTTCCCCAACATTTGGATTTTGATTTAAACGAAGCATTCCATTACTCGAAAAGATAGTCATTCTATATAAAGCCAATTGAACATGATTAAACGGCTTTTGACAACATTCAATTAGCTCATAGATTTGAAACATGATTCTCATTCGAATCATGTTTCAATCTAGGGATGGCAAAAGGATGGCGTCTCAAAAGCCAAGAGACGTGTTTCTTGTTGACACTTGACAAAGGTATTTCGATTGCAAAGTCTTAAGTCTTAACAATAAAGAGAAAGCAATACTAACTTCATTACTAGAAAATATTCTTCAAACAAGAATATGAGATTAAAAATTCTGAAAACAATAAGAGAGTAATTTTGATGGATTTCAAGTTAAGTGGCCCTACGTAAGGATATTGGTATCCATAACATTGGATCATAAAAACAATAAATAGTTTAAAATGCAATTTAATAAATCAAACAATCTCAAAAAAATTTTAAAGCAAAATCGCTTACGTTTCTCAGTGCCAAATATTAATAATCGTTGAAAGTTTCCATGATATTGAAAACTATTAGAAACAGAATAAAATAATGTAGACATAAAGCTATATGCGAATAAAATAAACAACCACTTCATGATTAATAATTTTTTTTTAATTTTTATATAAATAACAACTTTAAAATTTGAATCTGATAAACAAATTCTATAATTGTGAATTAAAATGTTTTAAAAAAGTAAATTTTGAACTGAACTTTATTTTCCTCTGCAGATAGTATATACAGTGGTCAGATACATTGTCTAATAAATTCAAATATTTGGGTGTGATCTTTAAGAAAAACTTTCATGAAGATCTCATGTGGAGATTATCCAATGTGCTTAGAAACTTAATATTTAAAAAATATTAATGGATTTAACTTAAGGAATTCTAGAACCATTTTAAATTTCACATACAAAACACACATTTTATCCTTACTCATTTACTGGTTTGAGCTGCTGACCACAGGATCAGAGCAAGTTCTTCATCTTTTTGAAAATTTCAAAACTGTAAGGATTGCATCCATTGACTTCTGCTGCTCAGCACAAACAGATTTTTTAACATGTTTATTCAAGAAAGAGCTCTTTTCCTTTGGTAAAGAGAGTCATAAATAAAATAGTGGAGAATTAGTAAATAGAATGCCTGACTGTTTATCTCTGTGGAACCAGGATTTCCTAAGCTATGAGGGAAATATGAAACAAAACATGGTTTTCTGCACGGAGTTGCTGATGATTGAGTTTTGTTGCTGAATCTTTCTTTATTCTCATTAACCACATTGTTGATCAAAGATTATCTATTCACCTTAATTTGATGAATTATGTTTCAAAAGTGGAGACTAGTAACGCAGTTTAAAGAGCAGCTTTCGCTGTCGAAACAGTAGATTTTTTTTATCATAAAAAAAGAATTGTTAAGAATATATACTAATGATTTCAAAGTGTGCGGCTGTGTTAACGCTGGTGTTGGTATTTACTTTGAATTATTTTGCTTTTGTATGTCATCAACATCCATCAATCAAATTTTGGAAGGAAACTTGCGGCCATTTAACAAGCCCTGTCACAACTACGGCCACATAGATTCCTTTTCAAAAATTGTATTATTATCTGATTCAAAAGCTTATCTTCAAGAAATCAATGCACCCATCTGCTCTCGAATTTTAACAATCGATAATTACTTAAAACTCCTCAACTGGTTTTCAGATAATAATAAGATACGTATTTTCCTGTATATAATCAAAGAGGGCCTATTATTCGCAAGACATTTTTTTCGAGTAAAAGAGAAAAATGCGTTGTATAATACGCAGCGGCGTATGATCTGCAGCAATTTTTTCAGAATATTCGAATGATGCTGATAAGTGGTGCAAAATAAAATAAAAAGAATATATATACAGTGTGATTAAAAGTATAATTAATTGTAGAGAAAAAAAAAACATTTTTTATGAAAAAATCTGTTTGGATCCACCTCAACGCAAAGTGCAATAATCTGAAATGAAAGCGTGACATCCATCAAGATCCGAAAAAATTAATGACGATATACGAATTTGAATATTTCCAGAGTGAAACCTGTCAAAAATCGAAACAGAATACAAAATGACATTGGCCCACAATAACTGCAATATCATTCCAAAGAACCAAATTCGTTCTTGAACGTAAATTGGATGTGCTTATTTGAGTTAAAATAAGTCAGTTGGGTCGTGACGCCTTCTGTTATTTATTTTATGTAACATAAGCAAAATTTCTTTCAAAACTTTATAGTAAACTTTTCTGATGGAAAATTTTTTTTATTAGATTATCCACGGTGGCGTATAATACGCATAACGAAATTTGAAATTTTTTAACACCGAATGCATGGATTATATACAGGAAAATATGATACTTGTTTTCTAATGGAATCTATCCCACTGAGGAATCCAGGGAAAAAAGGTGGCCGATTTTTGGGCAAAAATGGATTTCTGTTCTCCAGAAATTAATTCCAAACTTCTTTTTAATCTCAAATATCTAATAAGGGACAGTTTCCATGAAAAAATAAAGAATCATATTTTAAAAAAACCATGAATTAAGCAGATTATCAATGTTTTTCAGTGTCTAGGACTAAATCTGTTGCAATGTTTCTTCTGATTGTCTGGATAATATAAATTTTTTGTTATCTTTTCAAATGTCTTCCTTTGTACTATTAAAAATTATATATATATATATATATATATATATATATATATATATATATATATATGCAGAACAGCATTTGACGAATTAACGGGGAGAGGTTAAGGCAATCCAAACTGCCTTGAAACATTTAGTAGTTCCTGGCGTTTTTTCACAGAGTGGCTCAGTTCTCTGATTCACAGGCTGCAATTCTTTCATAAAGTATTATTTGGAATTTTCTTTGTGAAATTTAAGCGAGAAAGAAGTTCAATGAAATAACTATATATATATATATATATATATATATATATATATATATATATATATATATATATATATATATATATATATATATATATATATATATATATATATATATATATATTAAAATTTATTTTGAAATCAGGAGAAGTGGGGTACCAGATCAACAATTCAACTCTGTTATTATCTCTTAGAATTGTAAATAACATTGCCGAATACCCCACTTTAATTTTGGTAATTCCCTTCTTATTGTTATTACTTGAAGTATTATAAGTTATTTCAATCAATAACTTTTGTATACTACTGATGAACAATAACAAAACAAAAAAAATTAGTGCACCCTTCTAACAATACTCTCTGAGAGAAAGTGTTCCGGTCCAATTTAATCCACATTTAAATTTTTGCTCAAGTCTTCAGAATTCTAATATATATATATATATATATGGATGTATAAAATACATGGTCGCTCAGTTTTATTTAAAACAAGAAAACAGAGTATTAAAGTTCTTTTACGTAATTAACTATAGAAGAAGAAATTAAATTATCATCTTTTAGTAATGTGCATTTTTAGTTCAAATTTCAAACATGACATTAGAACTAAAACCATTGATTTATTTCTGACAAAGAAATAGTTTGGATTTCTCAAATGATTAAGACAGATTTGTTCACAATTATGTAACTTTGTTTTTGTAGGCATATTATGTACCGAAGAGAGATAAAATTTAATATACTAATCTTTTGTTATTTACAAACAACTTTTGCAAAGGGAAAAGAAGCAAAATTTAATCAAATTTGCTTTGAACTGAACCATAAGTTGAAATAGTTCTCTGTGATATAACTCATTGATAAGTTGCAAAATTTTTTTATTGCTTATTTAACGATTTTAAGATGACGAAATTAAAACAATGATAATAAGATCATTTTACAAGGAAAATTTAAGTTGAAAATAAGTTCGTAGCGCCATCTAAAAACATTCATGTTTACAATAAATTCAATTTTGAAGAATAAAATTTCGTTTAATTTAATTTTATTTGTTCGATGAATTGGAAAGTTTGTTTGATTTGTTGTTTATTTTATAAATATTCTATCGATTTTTATTTTTCAAAAATAAATATTTAGAACGTCATGACAGTGAAGAAGATAACTTTAAAATGAGAGTGTTATTTTCGTCTACAGCTTTTCACTCACGATACTTTCACAATTATCGATAGGAGGAAGGACCTGAGTTATCCGATTTTCTCCCGATGTCTTGAATTCATTCAGTTTTAGGTGATCTAAAACATTAAATGAGGTAAGGAATGAAAGTTATGTTTTATTAAATGCTTTTGTACATATGATCTTTTATTAAATATTTGCAATATTTCAACTCTTTTTTTAGGTAAAAAGAAAATTTCCTAATTACTGATAAATTATGTTTATAAGCTTTTTTTTTATGCGTTTAGAGTTATCAATGAAATTTTTTTGCTATTGTTGGGAAATAAGCTTAATTAATTGCTTGATAATTTTTTTTCAACAAAGAACATAATAATTTTTTTAAGTTAATTATAAGTTTCCTTGTGATTTAATTATTTTTTTAATGAATTGGTTTAAAAGCATTTCTTCATTTAAATTAGTCTGTAAAACACTTAAGGCATTTTAATTTATAAATCACACATTTTGTTTACTGTTTTTCGGGTTTTTTTACCAAATAGTTTTTTTTTAAGTATCTTATAAATCTTCTCTTTTTTTTTTTTAAAAGAAATAAATGTATATGTGATCGACATATAATTTATTATGATATAATATTTTTTGCTATTACTTTAATTTTTTTTAATTATAAATTAATAATGCCAAGTAGTTGAGAAGTGCATAAAACAATCTGTAATGAAAAACTTATATTTTAATTTTTCTTGTATCTCAATTCTATCCTGTGAGAAAACATCTCATTGAATTACTGTTTTTAGAAACAATTTGATATGTGCTGATGTATTATTAGTTAATTTATAACTTGCTCTATACTTATTGATTTTATTCATTCATTAAAACCATCAATGTTATAAGTTTTTTATTACATTTTTATTAAAAGCAACAGTTATTAAAAACTATTGATATAATTGAGTTCTTGATTGCTATAATTCAAGCATGTTTTGTTAATGCTTTAAAATTATAAAGAAATTTTAAAAAAATTATCAGTAAAATTTTTCTTTTTCTTTCAAAATTATACCAAAGGAAATATATTAAAAATTAAATTTTATCTTTTGAAAATTTATAATATAACTAAATGTTTCCTTAAAATACATAATAATTACATTTCTTTTAAGGTAATAATTCGATTTTTATTTAAAATAGTTTTTTGTTTACATATTATAAATTTTAACTCCTTAATAAATTTTAAAGTTTTCATTGATTAGTTTATTATTTACAAAATTTATATTATTAATTTCAATTATGAAAATGTACAATAATATAGAAATCTAACTATGTAAGTGAGAATTTTATATATGATTCTTGACTGAAGAACTAATTCTTTTACTAATCTATTAATTGTGTAAATATTTGAAAAAATTAAAATCAAATTTTAATGGGAGTATTTACATATTGTTAGAAATAAGAGAATTTTATGCTTGAATCTACTAACTGTTATTCATGTTAATAATTTTATCATATTTATAAAATTTTCATTTAATTTTAATATTTTTAAAATTTAAAGTAACTGTTCTGTTCTGTATAATAATTTAACTTTTCAACTGTTTCAAATAATTTATTTATGTTATATGTATTATTTTCTGAGAATCTTATTTTGAAATTTTCATAGGTGTTACACAAGTATTCTAATCTTGTAATATTTTAATGTTATTAGTTTTTTTTTTATTTTGTTAAACTTATATCCTTCAATTTCTCTATATTTGCTTAACAATAAATATTTTTCTGATATTTTCATTCTAATTTTTGTTATACTTCATGTGAGATAATTTTTTTTTTGTTTACTAGTTAAAAAAAGATACTAACTCATTAGAAAAAGTGATTTACAAACTTCTAATTAGAAAATAACAATACAGTGTTTTAATTTTTTTTTGTAAGAAAGTTTTTATAAAACAGCAAGAACAGTAAAATTTAGTATAGAAAAATTACGTTAAATTGAAAATTGTGAAAGTGAAATGTCAATTTAATGTCTTACAAGTGAAAATCAGAAAATATATAACTCGAAATTACAAGCTTCACCTCATATTAACATCATCTATCATTGCTTAGAAAGAAACATAAAGGTGATAATTATAATTATAGATTTTTTCTGTTTGCCTTATTTTATCAAATTTGTATCAACAGGCTGTTAACATGTTGGAATTTACATATGTTATTTACTTTAAACATTTTAAAAATATTATTTTATATTAATTTTGAAATTTTCTCTTTACTATATTTGTGATTTGAGTTATGAAACACAAGATGTTAATATTTTCTTTTATCTTAAATTATGTCTTTTCTATAATTTTATTATTCAATCAGTAGAAAAATTCCTTTAAGTATGGTAGTTTATGGAATCGTCAGAAATGCACACATAAATACTCTTTAAAATTAGTTTGTTTAGAAAGAAATATCTAATAAATTAAAAAGTTACAATTGTAAAAACTTAAATATAAATGCTGAAAATATCTAAATTAAAAATTCTATTGGAAAAAATATTAGCTCGTAGCTTTATAGAATAGTTTTTGAATAAATTATAATATTAAAATATACAAACACACACACATAAAATTTAAAATAAACATTAAAATTTAGTTAAAACCTAAAAGAATGTTTTAAAAACTGCAATAAATTTCATTTTCATATTTATTCGATGATTTAAATTTTATTTGCACCACTATTGAGTTTTTATTGGCTCACTCTAGATCAGGGGTTCCCAAACTTTTTTTTCTTGTTTGACCACTTTCAAAGTTTTCCTATTTTCTGTAGACCCTATTCTGCATTATTTCTATTGTATCCCCCAAACTCCTAAAAAATAACATCGTAAATTGGGGTAGTTGAGAAGAAAGAAATGTAGCATATTTTCTTTGCCCTATTTATTAAAATAATACTTGTGGTTATACAAAATTATAAAACATTTATTATTACAAACAATCAACAATTGATAAAAAATCAACGATGATTTCTAAAATATAGATCAACATTAAAAAATAATCAAATACTTTTAATGAGACAGCACTAAAATTTCTTTCGACAAGATATGATGAAAGAAACGCTATCAAAACTTTTCTCACCATTTCCCACAGTCCAGGATATTTTTCAGGGATTTCTGCCTGCAGCCAAAATGTTGGATAGCCTTTTTTAAATTTCACTTTCAGTTCTTCGCTGGTGCTGAGCTCAAGTAGCTCCTCTTGTATTACCACATTCGCCTCTTCCACTTCATCAAATGGGGTTATGATCCATGGTGGTATTTCCATTGTCAGAAGATCTTCAAATCTATTTTTAAAGTCATCATTCAGGGTATTTAAATGTTGAGGGTAAGTCAGAATATCCTCGTCAAGACATTTTATCTGTGACAAGTGCGGAAACTGGGAGAACTTGCGCAGACTAATATTTTGCTTCATTAATTTCAATTTATCAAGTACACTTGTACTATTATCTATTATTCTATTCAATTCTGTGTTTGAACCAAGTCTCGAATATTTTTGAATATCTACCTAGCGAATGATTCTACCTGCCTACATTGATAGGTAAATCCAAAAAAAATTTTTTATTCGTTATAATGAAAAACAGAAAAATTTTCGTGGATCACCACTTATAACTTGTGAACCCCTGTTTACTTTTCAGGTTTATGTGGACCCCTGTGTGGTCTCCTATGGTCTCCTGAGGGTTCACCTGGATCACTTTGGGAACCTATAGATTCTAAAATGAAAAAATTTGCTCTATTTTGTTATTGCTCTTTTATATTGTTTTTTTTTTCTTTTCTTTTTTTTCATGTAAATTGAAATTGATATGAATGATAATAATTTGCTAGTCACTACTTTTTAGAAAGTTTTTTCTTAATTATATTAAAAATAATCGTTAATTTTCTTAATTGTGATTATTTTGTGACTTATTTTTCTAATTTCATTTTCCATTTGACCTAATAAAATTTGAATAAGCCACTTTTGCATTTTCTAATATTCAGTTTATTTAGTACTGCCTGATAACATGTTATTCCAAGAACTATTGTTAGACATACACAGAATATAGATTATGAAATCTTCCATTTTCCCTGTAACTATTCCAGCAGTCCTAATTATTTGTTGCATTGCTTTTAGAATCTCAGTTTATAATAAAAAGAATTTGCTTCATAATGAAAATGCTTAATAATTTTATAATCATAATAAAAAAAATTGCTACTTTATGTCTGTTTACATCCAATATGTTTTTTACTACTAATATTTTCTTTGTATAAACGTTTTTTTTTTTTCAACTTTTTATTATTTTTTCTGTGCTTCTGATCTTTAATACTTTCTAGAAAATATGTGCCAATATTTTATTGATAGTAAACTAGATACAAAACAAAATTCTTTTATTTTGGTCTATTCTTTCTAATAACAAGAAAGTAAACAGATAATTATACATTACTAAACACAGAAATTACTCTCCTTTTATGTTGTGTTTTATTAATTATCTTTCCTTCAAATCAAAATTGTGTTTAAAAGTGACTTCAGTTCTTTACAGTAAACTCTGAAAGTTAAAAGATGGATTAAAAATTGATTAAAAAAAATATATATATATATATGAGAATTTGGTGTAGAAAAGAATGAAATTTGTATTTTTTAAAATTTATTTTACTGGTGCAAGATCCTCATGTGTATAAGTTGTACTGAAAACAAAATAGTGTTTAATAATTTAGTGCTTGAGTAAATCATTAGATAAGAACTAATTGAGAATTCTGAGATGAATAAAAAAGGGAAAAGAGTTAAAACATGACTACAAAAAGGATTATAATATTGAACTATTTTTGCATACAAAATTGGCGACAGAAATTCTATAAAAATTTTCTAAATTTCTTATCAATTGAGAACTTTTTATTATTATTATTTACTACTTCTTGAATCAAATGTTATAAGTGCTATGAATTTACATTTAAGTTAAAGTAAAAATCAAAGGAAATTAGTTGAAAATTTTAAATTTATTTTACATTGTACCAGAATATTTTTAACTATAAAATCTAAATTTTTCTGGGAATTATTGACATATCTAGTAGTTTATTTCATAACCAAACATTGAAAGTACATGTTTTTTAAATTTGTGACTGCAAATTGTTTCTCAAATGGGAATCTTATAATGTTTCAAAGTTGATATTCACATCACATTAGATTTTTTTGTATATGCTGAAATTTTCCATGGAAATTTTAAAAATAAAGCAAATTACTTTTGTTGTAAAATTTTTAAGATTTAAAAAGTTTATCAATTTAACATTTTTTAAACTTTATTTAGTCAATTATATAATAATGCACTATTTTTTAATTAATATGATTTCAACTGTAACTTGTTTCTTCTGTTGATTATGTGTGAGAAAAATTTTACAAAATAAATGACAAATTATACTTTGTGTTTTAATATATAGATATTACCATAATGAAGTCCACAAGAATATTAAATTCTGCATGAATATTTTTATTTAAAAAAAAATTATAAGTGAAATTGAATAGCTTAGCTGTTGTGGATAAACTGATTTCTCAGATATTCCATAAAATTGATACATGTGTATTTATTGCTTGTGAAAAAGAAGTATCATTCCCTATTTACAAATTCGCATTCAATTCATTTCAGAAAATTAAGAAAGTTTCCTTTTTTCTATTGAGACATTTTTCTATTTAAGATTAAATTACTTTTGGGATTTAGATATTGGATAACCTATATAAAATGAATTTGCTTATGAAAAATCTTGAGTTGATTCTTTTTAAAAATTTTTTTACTATTTTGCATAAAAATTCATTTTGCTATAAGTCATATTTATATTTATTGGATCTGATAAGGAATTGATCATTAGAAAGTTGAAAAAATTATAAATATATAATTTTAAAAAAGTATTTCTGTCTGAATTGTATTGTAATTTTTTATAAAACAAATGCCCTGTAAGTTACTATCTTTTTTAAATTAAAAATATATTGCTCCTAAATTGGTTTTAATTTTTTATTAATGCAATCATAAATGTAAGATAAGGAAAAGCCTTATATAAATATTCTTGGGTATCTTAAATTTTTTTAAAGCAGATAAGAAATAAAAATGTCTAAAAGTAGATTAAACATTTAGAAGCTATTGAAAATAAAAGTTATAATAATGAATAATAAATTAAAATATTTGGCTGTAAGTAGATTAAGAAATACATCTTTTTTATTACTCAACAAGTTAACATGTTTTATTTAATCTTATGAAAATAGTTGTTTATGAGGAAGGAACTGAGTAACATTAGAAAATGATAGAACTCTATTTTCTTAAATTTTTGTTGTGATAATATGTGAAGCTTTATAAAGCCAAGAGAATGTTATATGTATCAACTTAAAATTAGAGAAATTGAAAATTTAAATTATTTATTTTTATTTAAACAAAAGTTGACTGTCTTGATCAAAATTATAAGTTGTATGGTTCAAATGTATATTTAAAATGTTAATGTTTAATTTTCAATTAAAATATTTTCTCAGTGTATTAAAATTTTTCTTATAGTCAAGTTGATTTTTTTTCTTACATAATATCAATGTTTATATTACTTTTTGCCTTAAATTTCTTTTTTAACAATAAAGTTTTTTCTCATATTAACTTGTAAAAGCTTGCTTTTTGATATACATGAATGGCCCTTAAATCCAATCAATTACTAGTAAGTTTTTTCCATTCTTTTCTTAAGCTTCTGCTTTGCTATAAATTTCTACTTACAATTTAATCAAAAAGTTTTTTTTTTTTTTTTTTTTTTTTTACCATTTGTTATGAAATTGTGTATTTCTTTCTTATATTCTGTAAGTCATTTAATCTGTTTTCTCAGTTTTGTATTTAATTGTAACAAACTATAAAATAAATGACTTAGCTTGTAAATGATTATCTTTCTAACTGGTGATATTTTTATAATTTTTTAATAAATTAATCTCAAAAAGGAAAATTCTGCTTTACATTTTAAAATTTTAGCAAACCTTTAAAGCAAAAATCTACTTAACAGAGCTATGATTTCAATTCGTGATGTTCTGTATCTACTGTAATTTTCTAAACTTAATATAATAAATGTCAATGACTTAAATGTGCTCATCTCTTATATGCTTTTAAATGTATTTATACTTTTCCAATTTAAACTATTGGAATTATTTTCATTAAAACTCCATCAGATATACCTAATATCCCACTCTAAAACTAAAATTTCTTATTTTGTATTTCTTATAATTATATAAAAATATAAAATTTAAGAAAATCCTTTGTATTAAAAAGTAATCCATGAGACCATTTAGAAAATACTTATTTTGTAAATCATGAAATAATTTATACTATTAAAAACAATCAAACTATTTTTTAAATTTAAAACAAACATTTTGAAAGAATAGCTAATAAAACATTCAATTAAAATTTCACTTCAATTTTTTAAACAATGAATGAAGTTTATTTAATAAACAATTAATTTTGAATAACTAAATTTTAAATAATAAAAAATTCTTGATAAAATGATAAAATCAATTTTATGACATATATATTAATATAATTGGTCTTTTAAATTTATTAACAATTATATGCTCTTTTAGATTAATGTTTTCTATTTGTATCTCAAAAATGTAGTTTTAATTGGTTAAATTAGTTTGTATCATGAAAGAAGCTAATAATTTCAAAGTATTTTATTTCATGTCTAGTATCATTTTGCTCTTCTACTATTTGTGATGATGCTGTTGGAATGGCGGAGGCTATTGTCCGTGACTGGATTGCTGAATATAAGGTAACTATTTCACCGTTTTGTATTTAAATAGTTTTTAGTTCACTTTATATAAATATCTTCAGATTATATAAACATTGTATAGATATATTATTTTATAAATATAAACAAATATCTAATTATTATAAAGTTTTGTCAAAGCTACAACTTAAGCTAGTAAATTTATGTAAATATCAACAAATCATATGCTATAGTTTTATATTTGAATGCTTTTTCAAACAAAATTGATTTTATTATAGCATTTTAAAATTAGATTCATTCTATTGAAGTAAGAAATCTTTAATGTATAGCAAAAAACTCGTATTCTTATCCCTCTTTAGTTTAAATTGCTTTAAAAAAATTATTTCAAGATCAGTGTAGCATTTTGTCCAACTTTTTCCTAAAGTAGATGTGATTGATCAAAAAATATTTTCTATTTAATTTGCTGATTTTAAACATCCTGCTGTTTACCTATATAATTCCTATTACAAAAGGAGTATGTTGTAATAGTTTGGACCCTTTTTTAAATTATCAGTCACTATAACATAAGTCCTAGTTTGCAAAATGTGACCTTTGAATGGTAAATTAATTTTTAATCAGTGCAAAATTGCAAAATGTTTCTTTAAATAAAAGGAGCTTTGATTTTGAGGGGGTAAAAAAACTATTTTCAAAATGTAGTTCAGAGATAGATCTTGTTATTAAAATTGCATAATAATTCTTTTCAACATGTATTTTTTATTACTAAAATATATTGATTTTTTTATATATATATATCTTTTAATTGGTTTACAGATTGGTACTGGGCATTCATTCAGTTTTAAATAAAAATAAAATTTTTGCTTTATATACTAATTTATCATTATTTAAAACTTAATATTTATACTTTAAATTGTAATATATATAGAATCCTGTTTACCATAGTGTGATAGTGTATTTATTTTTAAACAAATTATTCAAAGTTTTCATATTTCTTAAATTTTTATTTTACAGTATTAGAAATTTTTATGACTTATTTAAAATAAAATTACGTGTTAGTTAAGTTTTTCCTTTCAAATCAAAAGAAACATTTATTCAAAATTTAGTTATAAGGAAATTATTGGAAATATCATTTACAAATGTATCATAAATTTTTGTATTTTAAAATATTTTAGATGAAATCTGATTCATGATGCAAGCTTTTGTTGCCATATTAGCTTTTTATCAATTGCCAAAATTACATTTTAAATATTCTTTCAATGCTATTCTGTTAATCTCTTGAAATTTAAAAATATAATTTAATCTTTTCTTTTATTTAGACTTTGCGTTCTGCCGAAATACATAGCTTTGGATGTACTAGTTCACAAAATAATGAGTTGATTCAAGCTGTTTTCACAATTTTAGAAGAAAAGCGTTATCATGCTGAGGTAAAATTAGATTTAGATTTTCTAAATACCAACAGTTTGATAGTAAAATTTAATTTATTAATTCAGTCAGTGATTTTGTCATTAATATCATGGAATATTAAACCTAACTAACATGCAATCTTCAATACTGAGTACTTAGGAAGTAACACACTTATAATCCTAGTTTTTTATTTATATTCTCCCACACAGTGTTGGCAATACTATGAATATGAATAGATAATGCTTTTCATGAAAGGTATTAGTCTGCTGTTCTTTTTGTACTCCAATATCTTGAAAATTTTATATAGTCTGAATGGCAAGGCTGATATGTGCTTCATTCTTAATTCCATTTTGAATATTTGTATGACATTTTCAGGAATCATTTTACTGGTTTTCTTAAATTTTAAATAGGCTTATATATCTGCTTTATCTAATATGTTGAAAAATAAATTGTGATCTAAACACAATTTGTTAACTTGTTTTCCTAAGCTTAATCCCATTGAATATAGGTGTGATATTTTATATTACCCATCTTCGTTTAATCAGATCATCTTAAAGATGATCAGATCTATTTGTATTGTTACTCAAGAAACTTGTTAAAAATATCATAAACGTGAAACATTGCTGCAAATTCAGTATTGTTATTTGAGAATCATTCTCAGAGTTAAGAGAAATATTTGTGAATTCTATTCACATGGCCAAAATAAGATGCGCTAATTTTCTTATTGATATTCCAAAATATTCTCTATAACCTTTTCTTATGGTTTGTTAGTACAGTAAAGATTAAATTTTTTCTAATTTGCTTATGTGCGTTTTGACTTCAGTTTTCCGTTCGTTTTGCTTTTAGAATTGGTATATATTTACCACAAAATATTTATTAAAAAAAATTGTCAGTTCTTTCTATAAGAAAGTAATAAACAATAAAAACAAGGTTATTATTTCAAAATTTAGGAACTGTTGCAGAGATTTGCATAAAATTTTCTACAAGTATTCCTTAGCATTTCAAAAAGGTTATCTAAATAAGTATATATATATATATATATATATATATATATTTGGCTTTCTTAAAAGTTAATGAAACTACACTAAGAGGATTACAAGCTGACATGTACATTGATAAATTCTAATGAAAATTTTGCTCTTTTTATTAGGTAGATAAAAGTAAGTGATGGCAATTCAAGCATCGGACAAATTCATTGAAATTTAAAAGCTTATGCATTATAATCATAAAAGAATAATCATAATTATAAAAACTGTTAGAGTTGGAAAAAAAGTAAAGTTAAATAAGTGTGACATTTAAAGAGTTCCATGTTTTTTGATGTATTTTAACAAAATATTTATACATATCACATATTATTATCTGAAAAATAATTAAGGAATTGATAACTCCCAAAATGAAACATTTGGATAAAAGGAATGCATACTAAGCAATTTCAAATATTCTCTGAAATCTTATTAATTCGCTGCACATGTAATTGATAGTAACATTTTCAGAATGCTCTTGGATCCTTTAAATTGCTGAAATGAGCTTAAAATGTGGTGGAAAATATTCTAAATGCAATGGAATCATTTGAACCAGGATTTTAGTGTTTGTAAAAACTCATCATGTAATTCCATTTGTAATGACTCAGTATTTAAGTTTTAATTTCCTTATAGTTATACGAAAAAAGTACAAAACTCTGCAAAAATCAAAATGTAATTTCTCAAAAATTTGTTAATTTCAAAATTTGTAAATTAATATTTTAGTATACTGCTGTGTAATAATAAATAATGTGATAATTCTAAAAATAATGCAATTGGAAAGAATTTTTTAACTCTTGTATAAGTGTGCATGTTCCAATATGATAGTGGGTTACTTAAGATAATATCAACCACATTTAGCTCTAAGAAATTTTAATATAGAATATAATTTTCAAGTCGCTGGTATATATGGGTGCATTGTATAGTACATAAGTTTAAATTAATCCTTTGTTTTTTCTAAGCTAAGCTAAAATATAAAACAATCTAAAATGGCTGTGATTAATATCAAGTTTACAGTTTATGTGATTACTAGGCTGTTGTATTGCAGTTGATACTATATAAAACTATAAATAAAATATTTGATTTATGATTTATAAAAAAACATTATTTTATACCATCTCAACAATAAATCTTTGAAATATTAATTCTGCATTACAAAATCAGTTTCATAAATTGTGATGGAATTATATCTACTACTTTGTGTATAATATCAAGATTTATGGTACATTTTTGCCAAATTAAGGTTAGAATAAATTTTGTTGCTTTAAATTGTAAAATAAAATTTAGAATGTTTGGAATTTCATAATTTTTGTCTTTGTTGTAATTCCTATTAGGATTTACGTTAAAAATGAGCAGGTTTTGTTTATGGATGACAACATTGAAGGAAACAACATTTATTTATATCAAACTGCACAAACATTAAAAATACATATTTTTTTACATTCATATATTTACAGAACATAACCGTTAGTGGCATTTTCTCGTTTTTTTATTGCCACTCCTGAAAGAGAAACTTACCTCTCGTGGTTTGCTCGTGATGCAATATTTTCCCCACTTTGAGTTTGGGGATACAGACTCAAAAACAGTAAACATAAGTATAATATATGCAGAACTTGAAATAATAAAGTACAAATCATAATAGAATTATTTTAAAATATTGGAATGCAAATTCAAAGCAATATCTTAGAGTTCAAATATAGAAAGTTCAAAAGTTTATTTAAAAATTTATAAATTCAGTTTTTTAACTGGTTTTATTTCTCTTCCTGAGCGAATTATTGGTACAGTTTCATCTGAGTCAATATTAGGCTCAGGTTGCTTGCTTGCCACTTCTGTTTCCTTCTTAGTTTCCTTTCACTTCTTAGTTTCCAATACGACTGGTTCGTATTTGTTGTCAATTTCAAAGGGTACAATCTTTGTATTGTTCTTCATTGAAGATTTTGCAGATGCTTCTTTGATGATGGGTCTATGTGGAAGCTAATGAGCATCAGCTGGTAACTCTTTGTCAGGAACTTCCTCGATAACTCCTTCTTCTAACCATTCTGTAAAGACTTCATATTTTTCTCTTAAAACGATTTTTTCCAATTTCCCGGTGGTAGATTCAAGTCTTTTTAAGCATAACTTGTAATTGTCAGTTAGAAACACATGATCCACTTTCCAAGGCATATGGACCTTGTATCTTCCATCTTCCTTTTGTCAAACTGTTTCTTCAAAGTGAAGCATAACAGCAGTTTCTGCTTCCTCTCTTGATTTTTGCTCAATAGGATCATGTATACCAAGTAGTTCCAGGTCCTACAGTGAAGAAATAGGAATATCTGCTTGAGATAACATGGTAACAATATTCATTCTTACATCTGTTTCATTGGTATATCGGGGTACTTTACCCATCAAAGTTCAGCCTAACTTGGTTTCTAATGCAACTAAGCCAGTCTATAATTCTTCTCGTCGACCAGTAACTAATTTACCGGCAATGTCTGCACCCAAAAGTACTTCAATGAGTCCTGCATTTTCTTGAATATTGGTTAAGAATATCCTTTTAGTTTTCAATTCATGCATCCAAGAGACATATTTCACACTAGAAATGTCATTACAAATGACGTCATGATCTAAAGTATCTAATTTACAAGTATAGTTACCATCAAAACTACTCAAGTAAATTTTATAACAGTTATGTTTATACATTCTTGTTTTCATTCTGCCAAATAAGGAGTGACAAAATTCCTCTTCTGTTTGCAAATTAAAACCCAACTCTTCTGCAGTAGATTTCAAAATATAGGATTTTTGTGATCCTGTATCGATAAGAGCTCTAGCTTTACCCTCTTTCTTGTTGCCATGTACATTTACAACAAGAGTTTGTAATAAAACTTCATTTGTTTCAAGAGAATGTAAAGAATAAACTGTTTTCTCATTAATATTTTATCATTTATTCCTTGTTTGGGTGATTCAGATTTATTGCATCCCCATATTTGGACACATGAACTTCAAATGTCTTTTTGAACACAATTGACACGTTATTTGAGATCGGCATTTAGAAGAACATGACCTTTTGCCATGCAGACCCTGCAGAATCCTTTATTTTTATTATTGCGATCTTTTCTTCCAATGTGATGAAAAATGCCTTTTTACAAAAGCGAGATGTATGATCTTTTAAAAAAACACACATATTTTGTTTGATTCTTGAATAAATAACTCAGCGGCAGAGGGAGACAAACATTGGCTTTCTACCTAGTATTTGCATTCGCGTTCATAGGAATAAATATCCAATCTACTTAATTTTATTTTTTCTTCTGATTGCACTTTGTTCTTCAGAAACAGAACTATAGCATTAAGAGATGATATATTACTTTGTTCAGACTCAATACTTTTTCTTTGTCTTTCCAACGATTGCAATACATGGATCAGTAACAAACTTTCGACTAACGGATATAATATTATACCGTATTGATCTGTAGTCACACCGAAACTACTGAGAGCCCGAAGTTGAGTAGAAAGTTTATTATACAAAGCACTTAAAGAATCTTGTTTCTTTTTAGTGGCGTTATTTGAAACAAGTTTTAACAATTCTCATGCATTAAAAATAAATTAATAACTCTTTTCACCTATATCTTTCAGTTAAGTTTTCTATTGCCAATGGATAATTTTCATTAGTTATAGCAAAAGATTCAACAAGTTCTCTAACTTCTGACTCGATTTTTGTCGACTGAATTAACTAATAAAATTTATATCAATAGTTAAATTCATATTTTCATGTATGTTATTAAATTGATTCCAGAAGGTTAACCATTCTTTTAATTCACCGCCAAATTTATTCAGTTCAACTTCAGGAAGTCATGTAAAATCGTTTTATACAGATTCTTGCACACAGTCAAGTGAGGTTTGTTGCCAAAATTACTACTTTCGTTGTTATTTTGTTTACTCTTAATTATTCTCCAATAGTGGTTTAGACTTTAATTCTATTCTTAATGCCTTTTCTCTATATTCTTCAACAATATTAAATTCAGTTTTGAATTCTGTTTCATCAGTTAAAGCATCTAAATAATTATTATGTATTAACTATAATGAGTCCACCTTTTGTTTAAGCAAATACAAACATATTTCTGTTTTTTCTGCGTCAGAATTTTCATCAATCAACACATTCTGTAACTTACTTAGTATATGCTTTCGTAAATGAAGCGTGCTGTGCTGTTTTATTTCGTTTAATTATTTCCATTTCTACAATCTTATAAAATCAATTTGTACATTCAAACAATAAATGTGTCAGTTCAAGATGTATTATAATTGTAATAACTTCAAAATGGAAATTCAGTTTCCTTACCTTCAGTTATCAAACTTCAAAACAAAATGGCCTCCCGGGGTCGCCAGAAATGTCATAATTCCTATTAGGATTTATGTTAAAAATGAGCAGGTTTTGTTTATGGATGACAACATTGAAGGAAACAACATTTATTTATATCAAACAGCACAAACATTAAAACACTTATCTCTTTTTGACATTCATATATTTACAGAACACAATGTTACTGACGTTCTCTCGTTTTTTTATTGCCACTCCCGAAAAAGAAACTTACCTCTCGTGGTTTGCTCATGACACAACAGTCTTACTAACTCTTAAAATTCCTATACAGGCATCATTTAGTAGAGGAATTTTTAGACACAACCTGTGTCACAATTCTTAGGCACAATTTTCTGAAAAGCATATATAATTCTATATTTAATATTTTTCTGTGTTTAAATAACACTTAAATAACTGCTAGTGGATAGTGTGTGAGTAGCATAGTTGATTGATTTCGATAATTTGCCAATTTTTTTCATAACAATATTGTCATTTGTTGCTGCAACTATGTCAGCTTTTAAACTCCATTTAAAATTTTGTAGCTTTTCAAATACCAATTCTAATGTTTTCTGATTATCATAAGGACCAGGTATTGACACAAATTTAAATCTTTTGCCAAGTGTTATACATTAAAGTCTAAATATTACATTAAAGTTTAAATATTATTTTTTTTTGCTAGTCCATACTTCTAAAATTGTAAAGAATTTTTCTAACTCTTATTGAATCTAATACAATAATAGTTTCATGTTTAGCATTTTCATAAAATATATGGATGAGATCTATTGTTCCAGAGTTGTTTCTCAGTAGTGCAAATCTTCATAATCAAATCTTCATCGATAAAGTAATGAGATCCATTACTCTAGAGTTATTTCTTAGTCTTATCCTTGTTGATGAAACTGATATGAATGAGTTATTTGTAATGCTATTAATAAAAAATCCATCAATTGTTACAAGTTTTGATTTAGTTTATTTTTAAACTACTCCTTTTCACCTTTTTAAAACTCAAGATATTTTATGGTTTTGAAGAGGAATATCCAGGCATTTCTTCTATTATTTCTGATTTCATGCTTATAGTTATTTTATGAAATGCTTTCCCATAATTATGTAAATGATCCTTTTGCAGCTTAACATTTTATTACAATGATTGCTGATGTCTGCATTCATTGTAATAAAATGTCTATCCATAACTTTAAACTTCCTACTTATTCATTTTTATCTAAAAATCAAATAAAAACTATTAAATAAATATTTTTGAAGTTAATCTTGTAATTTTGTTATTACTATTAATGCTAATTTAATTTAAAATAAACTAATCTATATATTTTTCAGAACTTTGAAGAATGTACATCTTTTTATTTGAATTCCAAAGCATGAACATGATTTATATGAAACATTGTGAAAGGAAATATGGATTATTTTAATACCCTTTGTTTTATTTAAAATCACATTTGACAGAAGCCATAACTTTTAATTTTACATTAAAGGGTAAACATTCTGTCATGATTCATGATGGACTGCACAGTGCACAAGCATTGGCCAATGCAACTAGCAATGTTGATGAAATGTGTTTGCATCTTGTTCATTAGAATGAATAGTAAATTGTTTACAAATTATTTTTACGTAACAAGAATTCTTTAAACCAGTTTTTCATAATTTAAAAACTGGTTTTCAAATTTACTTTAAAAAACCATTTTTTTTTTTTTTTTAAATTGGACTTGTAAAACTGTGAAACCCTAGTTTTACCTAGTATGAGCAATGTAATAGGTACTAAAAGTGTATATGTGTCAATAAGTGTTGCATGAAATGTTTGGCACTAGTTGGTCAGGAATTAGGTGTCCACAAAATATTACAACACTGAATAAAGCTTTATTGATTTTCTATTACCAGTCTGGTCATTCTGTAGGAATATATTTATCTTCTGATGAAAAGATTTGTTACTTCATTTAATCAACTTCTTATAGAGGTCATCTTTCTCTATTCGTTAAGACATCTTTTGTAAATGATTTCATTTCAGGTAATTAATGGGAAACATTGCTATATTTCACTCTGCTTTCTGTGATCAGTTTTGAATTACTCAATTTGAATATGAATTCACACATAATAAATCTGAGATGGCTTCGAAATTTTTTCCATTGAATGTAAGTAGGTCATCTTCTGATGTGAAATAGGTAAACAAAAAGAAAGTGACTATCTGGAATATCAGACTTTTTATTCTAAGAAAAAAAATACTCCATAGAAGTGCTTGAAACTTATTTTCATGAAACTTGTCTCATTGTTGGGCTCTATAAGTAACTGGGTTTTTGCTTATATCTATTATTAATTAGTCTCTTAAATCAGCATCACTATTAAGGTCTGGTGCATTCTAGAAACATATTAAAAATCATTTGATTTATCAGAAATAAAAAAATTTACTACATCGCAGTATGAGTTACATTTAAAATTAATAAAAATGAAAGACAGGGGCAATACATTTTGGATAAAGATCAACTTTAAAAATAAACTCCATTCTATTCAGATCTCTGAGAGCAAATGCAAAAGTGCAGAGATTGATTGGATTAATTTTATAGAACTGACTTCCAAGAAGAATTTTGCGAGGCATTTTTTTTGTTGAGTTTTAATTTTTCTTTGTGAATTTAATTTTACTTGAATATAATATGATGATTGTGAACTGTTTAAAAGATTATTTTATTGAAGCTAAAATGTATTTTTAGATATTTCTTTAACCAATATTAGCTTTCTTCCACTGAATGATTAGGTATACCTTTCACAAATTTATAAATGTAAAAATATTTCATGGGATCATTCATGGTGAAATATATAGGAATGGAGTTATTACATTAAAATATTTTATTAGATATTTTTCAATTCTTGATTGTATAAAATAAATACAATAAATATTGAATGATATATATATATATAATAATAATTTTTTTTTAATATTTTAAAAATTGGATTTTATTAACTTTTACATTTTTCAGAAATAAAGTGAAAAAAAAATTAAAATTTTTATAAAAATGCAAATGATAGATTTTTTTTATTATTTTACAGTTTCTCGAACCTTTGTGCCATCAATTCTTTAGTTTCTATAGGTCAAGAGAAGAAAATCTTCAAAACTTTGCTCGTCAATACATACCTTGTCTTATTGGCTTGTACTTAAGTAATGTAGCTAAAGGAAATAGAAAAGTAAGTGGAAACTTTGTCTTTTAGTTAACCTGAAGATAGTTTACATTTAACTATTAATATTTTTAATACCATTTCCTTTTTTAGAATGTGTGGTGTGTTGAAATAGTTCTGCTTGGAATATATAACCTGGTAAACAGCTTTGATTGTTTCCATTTATGAAATTAAATAAATATTTTTATACAACATTTTTTATTAATTATCTAATTTCAATTTTTTATAGGAAGTTATAGATGCTTCTGGAAAATCTGCTTGTTTGTCATTTCGTATCCCACTTTTATCAAAACCTTCCATATATCATGAGGTAGTGATTTAAATTTTCAGTATTTTAATTAATTTTTATTGTATTTGTAATTGCTAAAACTTTGATTTAATTTTGATGTTCAATGTTACTAAATATTCACTGCCTTTAGTGCTTTCAGTTCATTGTTTTGGTTTTTATTTTGTTTTAAAAACATGCTTATTAGTTTGAATTTTTTTTTTAATTTCAGTTATAAATAATTTTATATTTTTTGTGTATTTTTTGTCAGCATATGAGTTTGTCTCATACTGTTCTATCTGAAAGGGCTTTATCTAGATTAGAACATGCAGAAAATCGTACGATCAAAATTGGTCCATATACTGAAGTTGAAAAAATCAATGCCAGCAATAGGTATATTTCAAATTTTATTATATTATTTGTATTAATAATTATCATTACTGTTAATAATAATAATGTTTACAAATAGTAAAGTTTTTTAATCATATTTAGGACATTATCTTTGTCTCAATTTTCATGATTTAAGTGTTTGCTGAAATGTTTTCATACTTTCAATCAAAGTGTTAGTTTTATTATTTCAAAGTAAGAAATAAAGGTATTACTTTTACTTTAAGAAATTTGATAGAAATATAATATACCTAATTTACTCATAATTTTTATTATTTAATATGCTAGGATTTCATTATTTCTTGTAAATTTTTTTACACTATTGAAAAAAAATTATTTTTGAAAAATTTTTTAACTATCAGAAAATTTTTATTTTGTATTGACAAAATTTACAGATATGAAAAATTTGAATTAGATTAACTTTCAATGTGTGTGTTCTTTTTTTTTTTTTTTAAAAAAAAGCAGCTCTATATTTTAAATGTAATGTTACTGTGTTATAAATTTTTATTCGATAATCTTAAAACATTATATTCTTTCCGTTTTTGATCCAATCATCAATGAAATCTTGCAGCAAATAAAAGTTATATCTTAGATTTTACACACAAATATTGTTTCAATATTTCATGGAAATTTTAATGCCATGAATAAAAATTTCTAATTGAAGATTCTGATTTGCTTTGAAAATTTTGTAGAATTCTTTTGTAATTACATTTATATTTATTCTTAATTTAGATGGTGTAGGAAAATATACTTTATTTGAAAATAAATTAATTTTAAATCCAAAATTACACTTTTATAAAAGAATGTTATATATGCATCAGAAATATAATCATTTCGAATTATCAATATATAGTCTACATGATAATTTTTAATTAAAAACTTTGTTGTATAAGACATGTTACAAAAGCCATTTTATATTCCTCTAATAAATTTTATATCATTTTGTTAAGAACTATAACTAATGAAATGTAATAATGAGAGAAGTATTTTTCTTGATTTAAATATTTTGTATTTAAAATTTACTAAAACAACCATTTATAGACATACTTTACTAATTGAAAAATCTTTCTCTAAAGAAGCTTAATTTATATATTATTCAATAAACTGAGAAAAACGAGTATAACTAAAATGAAAAATAATAACATATAACTAAAATGGAAAACAATATAATAATTTTGCAATTTAATTTTAAAATAAAAAATTTTAAATGGACCAAAAATTATAGTCAGTAATTTTTAAATAAGTACACAGCTTAAACTTTTATTAAAATGTTAACCCTAACTAAAATGTTTTCTGTTGCAAAAATTAATTTTAAGTGGATAAATAATTTAACTTATTTTATAATTATATTTTACTGGTATTTCAGAAACTAGTAAATTTTTCAAGCAGAAGTTATAAGATATTTTTGTTTCTTTTATAGGCTTCATGTAATGACTGTTTTAATGTGGCTGTATAATTTGCATATTGGTGGTATGTCAACATTTTCTCACATGTCAGTATGCAAAATGTGTTCCAGGTAACTTTTTGCTAACTTATCATAAATTATGGAATTGTATTTAAATTATGTGCATATATATGATATTATCAGTTATTATGTTAGAAGATATAATCTCCCCTCAGACTAAATTGTCAGACTTGCTATAACTCTTTTTGCTGAGAATCAAGTGCTTTGATAACTGCTACTAAACTCAAGCTTCTTTTTATTATTAAAAAGTACTAAAATTTCTTTTTATTGTGTCAATAGTAATTATACACTTATAGCTATATGCAATCAAGCATTTCCTGAAAATGTTGCATAATTAATTGTAATAATATATAATAATATTGCTTCAAGATTATTCTGATGATCATTTTGGAAGGAAATAGTTTTATTTGTTGCGTTAAATATAGAGCTTGATTTACGTTATCTCTAAAGGAACAAAATAACCCTTCTAATATTACTGTTGTCTAAATATTCATGGAATATATGTAGTTTGTTATTGTGCTATCATGATATTTCAGAGAAAAACTTCATTGCCTCTAGAATTGTCTTTAAAAAAATCCACTGCATCTTCAATGATATATAGTTATACCTCAGTTACACTGGATTAACTTTTACGAACTCAGAGTTATATTCACTACATTTCCTGATGTATAAGATCATCACTCTTTTCACTTCTTGCTTAGCTAAAAAATATATCCAGGTATAACTTGACTCTTAACCAGAATAATTTATCTTGTGTTAGATATACACTTAGTGTAAAGAATGTTACTACATGTTATAATAGTGAAATTGTGTTTGTTATATGTTTTATATATAAGCTGTCTCAAGTTTGAAAGATAGCTATGTCACTCAAACAAAGTAGAATTGATTCTTCTGTACAATGCAAGTAAAGAAAGACTTTTTATCTTTGGAATGTTAACTTTGCATTATGAAAGAATTCAATGCAAAGATCATCAACAGCCAAACTAGTTATAAAAAGTATAAAAAAAATATTGTTACTACAAAAAATGCTTTGTTTTGAATTAATATAATGTTCATAAATGCCATTGTATTATCATTGAAATGGAAATAATGTTAAAATTATGGTGTGAGATAATCAAGTTGGCGAAAAAAAATTTCTTGATTCAATTGTAAATGAAAAATTGTATGTCAAAGGTTTTAGATTTTATTTAACATTTATTTTATAAATTATTTTCTTTTGTCTCCAGTTCCAACTCTAAATATTTCATATTGCTTATCTCCAAAATTATATCCCAACATATTCAAATTCCACTTGTACAGTTATCACTCTATCCCACCTATCTTGGGAATTCGGGTTATTATTGAGGTCCAAATATCTCAGATGTCCTAAGCTAAATAGTCATCATTTAAATTTTTTTTTCAATAGTTCACAAATTCATCTCTCATTTCAGGTTCGTTTGTAGTGATTTAGGGTTTATTTTAAGCATCAAATTGTTATTCTCTATAAAAGATGTAAATATACATAGAAAATGTTTGTGTTATTGGGGCCCACAATTTGACTAACTACTAATTATAATGATAAGCAGAGTGCAACTATTAAGTATTTTTTGAAGCCGCAAAATGTAAGTTATTGAGGGGTTTAAGTGTATTAGGTTCTATAATAAAATTAAATATATATAAGTATAAAAAATATATTTCATTTTATCAATTGAACCTGTGAGGTTAAAACAGATAGTATGAATCAGTAATCATCTGCAAATATAAACAAGTTTAATTTATTTATAACAAACATTATGTTAAATAAATACATCATGCAAATTAAGTTTAAATTTTCATAACTAACAAAATGAAGGAAATATTTCAATTAAATTATTAATAATATATATTACTGGGCACTAAAGGTATATTCATATACAACCAAACTGCTTGGTTTGTTAAACTTACCACTTTTAAGCATATGCTATATTCCCATGAAAAAGAACTGGCATATGTATATAGCCAGTAAAATTTAAATTCTGATGCAACAGATTAAGATTTTGATTTGAATGAAAAACAACACCAGATGTGTGGGAGGAAATACCAAAATTATAATTGTATTAGCTATACAAAAAGAATTGTACATATATATCAATATATAGGTAAGGTAAAGAAAAAAAGAAGCACACACACATAAGGAAACTAATGCAAATATTTTAAATGAAGGATAAATAAATATTTTGATAATGAAAATTATATAGACTAGTACCAAATAAAGAACTTTAAAGCATTGAATATATTATCTAGCTTGTATAGAAATTATTTTATTTATTATTTTTTGTGCAGAAAAATTATATAGAATAATAAACCATCCTGTTGACATGATTTAAACTAAGATGTGTGTATAATTTTTTTTTTTACCATTCAGAATTAAGTTAATGAATTAAAATCTTTTTTATAATTGAACTATATATTTAAGTTTTTATTTTTCAGGCTAAGTGTTTGAATTCCTTTTGCTTTCATAGAATAAAATAAACTTTTTTCTTTTAAACTTGTATCAATGAGGTGTAATTACTGTTGATTCATAGACAAGAGATTTTGGTAATTTGGAGTAAAAAACAAAATCTATTTCAGATGATGCCTAGCAGAAAAGCTTTATTGCTTTAAGCACAATTTCATTCTTCTAAGAAAACAATTTAAATGTCTTTTCAATAATTAATATAGTTTAATAATAGCAATATAATATAAATGTCTTTTCAATGAGAATTTTTTTCATTAAAAATTTATAAGAAATAATTTTAAGTTTTAGTTTTAATGATAGGTAATATTTTACGAGTAGGAAATTTGGTTGTTCCTAAACTATCTGGGAAATTTTAATTGAAATTTGTGCACATTGACTGTGTGAATGAAAAAATTATGACTAGCGATTTAAAAAAATGCATTTTCATTTATTTTCTATTTCAGTGATCAATATATCATTGAATTTCAGTTTTTGGTTATTGATTGAAATTATATTAATTACTTAGAACATTCATTGAAGTTATTTTAATGGTTATAGAAAAATGTATTCAGTTTTTTAATTGATTCATTATAAATTATTTGATTAAATTAAAAATCTAAATATTCATAATTTATTTAAGTTTAATAACTTATTTTAAAGAAATTTAGCATACATTAATGTTTGTAATTATTTATATTATTTTAGCTTCGAGATAAATACAGTGTAAATCTATGATTAAATTTATTTCAGGGTTGTTAAGCAAGGATTCAATAGAACTAATAGGCCTAATTATGGAAGTGAATGTTCAAGTGGTTATAATAATCCTCATCCTCGTCCAATAGCCAGAATTCCCTTATCATCGCCTCTTCTATTGGAAATGATTCATGCAGTATATTTTGCTACGTGAGTTTTTTTTTTTTAATTTATTTTTTGTTTTATGTAAATGAAAAATTTTATTAGAAATTTTCATTTCAGAAATGTTTTGAAAGAAATTTATTGCAAATATACAAATGCAAAATCATTAACTCTCTAGAGAAAAATTAATGAGTTAGCTGCATTGTCAATATATAGATTTGCATTTCATACTGAAAAACTTAAGATCTGAAAACAGATCTTTGATACTTTAATTGAATTACTTTAAAAAATTACATTAATGGCCAGCTGTGATTTGATTGTGTCACTTTATTGGCACTTTTTGAAGTATAAAAAAAGGCTTGCTTTATAGAAAAAATTATCTAAAAATCTTATGCTATCTGTTCACCTTATCTCAATACTGACATATCATTTCTATCTATTTCTATACACTTACTGAAGAAGTGTTATATCATAATAAAAAAACTTGTATGTGAAAGGTATAACTTTTTTTTATTGTTCATGTATAAACTTTAACTTAAAATTATTATAAATGCTATGTAACATCCAAAATGAAATGCCATATGAAATATTTTATTTAGATTAAATTTGAAAAATGTCTTTCTAGAATTTAAAATCAATATTTCTTGTTGCAAAAAATAACCAATAACTTATTGACTAAAACTTTAGATGAAAACAGGTGAAATACTATTTTAATATTTGAATATCAAAATTTTATGTTAAAATATAAGGTTGTCTAGAAATACAGTTTGTAAACTAATTTAATTGTATTTGTTGCCAAATAATTCTCTTGAAATTATGCCATCATGTATAATGCCAGTTTGCTGTTTCTGTATTACTTATTGCAATAATGGAATGCCTATATAGTCTTTTTGGGTGGTCGAGGAAAATACGTAAAATTTTTATTTTCTGATCAACAAATGAAATGTAAATTAATCAAAAATATATTCATAACATTTTTAAGATAATCCATGTATAAATGATTGTTGACAAAAATGTATATTTAAAACAATAATAATAATTCTGATTTCATTTTAAATTATTCCACTGTGCAAATATAGAACCATGAAGATAAATTTTTAATAATCAAAATCATTGATAATTTACTTATAATCAAATCTTTGATCCTGCTTCTTAAAAGCAAATGTGGTTCACACATTTAAAAGTGCTTAAGTATGAAAACTATTTAATTTTAGATCTTGCAAAAGAAAATTGAAAAATCTTAAACATAACAATTTTTGAAACAAAACTGCAATTAATTTTATGATTATTGGTGTTGGTGATTTTCCGAAGATACCTTTATCTTCGGAAAATCTGTTCAAGTGATGGCATTTGCAGATGACATTACACAGGTAGCCAGAAGTAAAAAATACTTAGAAGCCTTTGAAGCTATTGAAAGGAAGGCCAGACCAGCAGTGCTTGTTGTTAATCAAGTTAAAACTAAATATCTCCCTGTAACTAGAACCCAATTTACCCAAATTCATCTACTCTTTGGTGATTATAAATTTGAAACAGTTGATGAATTTATCTATCTTGGCTCAATGTTTAACAAAAATGACATTTTCCCAGAGATAAGAAGACTTTTAACTGCAGCTAACAAAGCCTTTCTTGGCTTAAGACATTTATGAAAAACTAAGTTACAGATCTATAGAATGCTTATCCGTCCCATTTTGACCTATGCCTCAGAAACCCGGACTTTTACTATAAGAGAGGAGAGGCTGTTGGGCCTGTTTGAATGCAAGATTTAAAGAAGTATCTTTGGAGGTACGAAGTAAAACGGCGTCTGACGCAGAAGATACAATAAAAAAATTTACCGAATGTGCAAGGAGCCAGACGTTGTACTTCAAAGTAAGCTATCTTTATCGGGTTGGACATGTTATTAGAATAAAGGACAAAAAAGCACTAAAGAAAATTTTTTTTGCAAAACCCATCAGCGTAAAATGAAGAGGAAGATTAAAACTGAGATGGGGTGGTTGCAGTTGAAGAAGACTATAGAGTTCTTGGAACAAAAAATTGGAGTTTGGCTGCCAGTAGAGGTGGCTGGAAGAAACTTGTTCAGAAAGCCTTGGCCCATCTTAGGCTGGGGCTCCATGAATAAATCTATATAAAGCCAATTTTTTGATTTTTCAAATCTATTTTCATCTGTTTTTAATTTAACTTGATTTTTTGTATAATAATTAATGAGTTGTCGAAAAAGGTTTATTATGTTTATTAAATGATTACTTCTAAAAATGTGAAAATAATCATCAATGTTGGAAACAGTCTACCTGCATCCATACTATTTAATTGCTAATATTTCATTTTGTTGGAAATAATACTTGATAAGGAGTGTTACAACTTTATTTTTCAAATTAAATTGAATTGGTACATAAAAGGAATTGGTACATAATTGTAATTTGGGAATTTCGCTTAATTTTTTAAAACAAGTTAAATTTGTATAATAATGATATAAAGACCTATATTTTATGACAATTACCTAATTCTAAATTAGAATTATCATTTTAAAAATAAATATATTTTATTTTTATAAAATTATAATCTTACTTATTATAATATTAAAAGTAGACTTGATGATTTTTCAAACAATTTGTCTAATTTTATAAGGATATCAGTTGATGATTAATTTCGAAACAATATGAATTCTTAACCTTTTATAAATAATTAATTTTAAAATGCAGAGTCTGTTATTGTGTGCTTAAATGCTATGTCTAATGAATTTTAAGAAACATTTTGTTAATTAAAGGCACTGTAAAATGTTGCTAGGAGTTAAAAATTTATTTATTTAAAAATAATTTATAGTGACTAAATCTGCTACTGCTAACATTTAAAAATAAAATTGAAAAAGCCAATCAATATTTTTTGGTTCAATCAATATGTGAAAGTGTTATAAAAATCATCTTATAACTTTTAGGAAATGTTCACTCGGTTTTATAAATTAATACAAAATTTATTTTTGTAATGCTTTCTTTCAATTGAATTGCTATATATTATACATTTGTTAATTTGAAAAATTTAAATTAAAAATAAAAATAGAAAGTACTATGTGTGTCAATTCTTTTTATTCAATGAATTATTTGCTAAAGTGAATGCCTTTTTTTATAAGCCAAGAAAAAATTATTTATATTTGCATAAGGTTTTTTGTGTGCACTATGTCTTATTCATTACTTATAAAATACAATAGAATTGTTTCATTCCTAAGCAAAATTTTAATATTTATTTTATCTATTAGTATGTGTGTGAAATAGAATTTGCAAAAAATTCGGTAAAGTTTTTAACATTATGTTATAAGTCATTAGTGTGGTAAAAAAATATTAAAAATATATTTAGAACATTTTAAAATAATAAAATTGGAAGTGTGTAAGAAAAAATTATGCTGTTTGATCTATTTTGAAATTTGTAAAGAAATGAGAGAATTTAGTGTTACATTTCCTTTAGCAGAATTGAATTAGACAATACTGTAATTAAAAAATGCTTACTACATGATTATATTCTAAATATATTTATTGTATTTAGAATTTACAAATACCAATATTGAGAAAGTGATAATGTTCATTTTAACTATCAGTTTTGTCTTGAGTTGTATTTATTAAAAATAAAAGTTTTTTCTTTGAAAATCAGTTGTATGGATTATCAAGTAACTAATAAGTATACTACACTTACTGATTATCTATGAAATTGAGTTGTGTCGCACACATGTCCACATACACACTCACTCTGTCAGATAATCTACAAAATTATTAAAAAAGAGAACAAATCAACATATGTATTTGAGCAATTTATGGACTCAGTAGTTCACATGAAAATATTTATTATTTAGGGAATAGAATTATTTGTTATTTATAAATTTGTTTGCAATTAATTTTTTGAGAAAATCAATCCTAAGTTTTCCATTTTTTACATTGCTGCACTGATTTAGGTATCAAAGTTTTTTGGCATTTAGGCATCTGAATAATTGGGAGTTTACTGTATTAAATATCCTTTAAAAATTAGATTTGGGTTGAATGAATTATAAATTAATAATTATATAATTCTCTTTACCATAAAATGTATTGTTTCAATAAATAAAAAAACAAATATTACAAAAAGTTTATTTCTTGGCATACCTTCTGCTATTTCATTAATTTTTTATAGTATTTACTTTTTGAAAGAATTGAATTTTGCATTTTATAATAATGGATAAAATAAGTAAATAATCACCATTTTTTTATTTAAATTATTTTATCGTTCAACAAAGATGTATTTCAAAAGTTTTTTGAGAAATAATTGCTTCTTTTAAATTTGAATATTTAGGTTTTATTGCTCTCAAAATTTTTCCGATCATTTTTTAAAAAAATATCTTTATTTCAATTTTATTTTTGAGTTCTGCACATCCTACATTGACATAAAATGCTTGAGGACAGTCAATTTGGAAAAGAAAACTTGTAAAACAGTTGTCTGGAAATAGGTGTGACTATTAAGTTATCTCAACATAAGAATAAATTGTCGGTTCTTTATTAAAAAATATTTCTGTTTCATTTTAAAACACTTTGTTATCAAATTGTTATATATGTCTGTTGGATTTATTTATTTGGTGTGTTGGCTTTTTTTCAACCTGGAGGGAATTAAATGCATGATTAAAGTGAATTTTATTACTTATTTATTTTATCTTATTTTTTTCATAGCAGCATTAATCCTTCTATTCCAAATTGTGAAATTAATATTATACATTAAGAAACTTTTCTTCTAAAACTAGTATAAGAAGAAATTCTAACTGCTACAAGTTAAGGCATATGATAAAGTGCTACTCCAAGATTATTTGAAATTATTTTTTGAAAGTATATTATTATGTTTATCTTTTTCTGCAGTTGAATATACTGACATGTCCTAATAATATTCCAGAAATTCTTTGTTTAAAAAAAAATTTCTATTTTTAGAAATTAATCTTGAAATTCCTAGATTTTGTTAAAATCATTTCTAAAAGTCTAATTTCATGGAAAAAATTGATTTATTTTTATAGCCTTTAATTTGTATACTTTGACAATATAATGTATGATGTATGTATCACACTATGTGTGATTTTTTGTACATAAAAGCTTCAACTCTAATTTTTTAATACTAATTGGTTAGGAGTTATAAAATATGTGCTAAAAGTATATAAAAATCTTTAAATTTGTAGAGAAGGTCATTCATTTTGAAAGATTTCACCATCTTGACCTACTAAAGAGCCAATTTCCTTATTTTTCAAAATCATTTCTATTCATTAATTTTTTTGATTTTGTAGAAGATGATAATTAAACATTATGTATAGATTAATAGAGATCAATACAGGATTATTTAATAAATATATATTGTTTTAAAGATGTGCAAAAGAGACCATGAATGTTTTAATTGCAATTCCTCTGCATTCATGTCATAAATTTCTGGAGTTTTGATTCAATGAAACTATTTCTTTATAAAAGTTTTTATTTGTTTTTATCATGTATCCTTGATTCAAGCATTTTCTTTCAAGAAGAGATTATCATCTCCTGCAACTTGAAATATCTATAAATACGAGCTTTTGCTGAGCTCAGCTTTATTTGTTATGTTAGTAGTTGTTGGTTACTATGATACCACCTTGTATGAGAATTGAGGTATATATACATATTTAAAAAATATTTTATAACTTTGAGTAATTTGAATAATTTGGCGTAAACTGTTTTAATATATTTTATTTATCATTTTAGATTCAATGGTTTGGCATCAATAGGTTTGCAAGCATTAGATGAGCTGCATGCTAGAGCAATGCAAGAAATGTTATCGGATGTACTTTTGGTAAAAAAAAACTTTTTTGTGTTATATTCATAAAGTTTTTTTTTTAAATTTATTGCAGTAAAATTTTAATTATTCAAAATGTAATTTAGTTATCAGTGTGTTTTTAAGTTTTGTAGAATAGGAAATATTTTATGATGACATAAGATTTAAAGTTATTGTAATTTATTTTGTGAAGAAGAAACAGTAAAAATTTATGTTATAGCTTCAAAATAAGCTGCCATAAAGCTTGTCTTCCACTTGTCTAACATACTTGCAGAAAATAAAGTTCAGTAACTTAATATGCTGAAATATATACAATAACACAATAACTAAAACACAATTGATGTGGCAATTATATAACTTGCTACAGATATTATTTCTACAAATGTTAACCCTTCTTATACAATTTTTTTATTTTGTTGAGTGCAAATTAAGAAAATCCAAACAATTCTTCAAAATATTGAATAATCAATAAATAGGATATTTTAATCTAGAATCACTTTTATGTCATTTTTAGTTTGATGGCCAATTTTATTCATAAATTATTTTGAGTTACAAAATCAGCTGCATATATTGTATTGTAGTCACAAGTGACAACTTTTTTTTTTCTCCCTGACATATCAGTCTAAATTTTTTCAGTCTAGTTTATCAAGTAAATTTGATTAATCTTTAGAATTCCACAATATTTTTAAACTTATGGTTATAATATATATGATTTTTTAAACTAATATGACAATAGATAATTAATATGGATATTTTTTTTTATTTCATTCAGTTTTAACAGTTTAAAAAATCAGATTTCAATTATAAAAAAAAATTTCTTTGATAAGCAAAAATCTTTATGTGGTGCAACTTTCTGTTTCTATTTGTTTTAAATATTCATTTATAGTTATAAAGACAAACATATTTATTTTTCGATTTCAAAATCAATAAAATTTTTGTTCATATTGCAATAATTTAGAAATTAAGCTAAAAAAAAAATTTAAATGATATATTTGTTTGATTAAATAAAAGTGACTCTTAATTTAAATAGGTTATGTAGGACAAAAACACACAAGTCTATTTCCTACTTTTTGAAAAGTGGTAAATTTTTATACTTCAGAATAAGTACTGGCATTAAATGGAACATTTTGAAATTTTCTTATTCATATTTAGTTTTTTTATATTAACTCGAATATTAAATTTCACTGGTTTAAAAATTTTAAATAATTTAGAACGAGTGGAATTTATTTTAAAATTTCTGAATTATTTTCAATTAATCAATTAAAATAAGTATATTAGTATTATTCTAAAGGAAATTGTTTTAAGCAATTAAGAAAAATTGACCAGCAATACATCTCTTAAATTATCTACAATTTACTTACTATTAACTACTTTATTACACTACAATTAAGTACTTCTAACTTAAAAGAAATTTCATAAGAAAATTTGATTTTTTTTTAATAATTTCTGTGTTAGTCAATAAAATAAACATTTGAATTTATTTTATAGGAAAATTTATTGCTTGGAAAGTGATATTATTTAAATTGTGATGATTTGTATTTCAATGATATTCAGGGAAATTAGTTTATTAAGTATTTAAAAGTTGAAAACCTAATTGTATAATTGAATATTTTATATTGTATAGCACTTATTACAAATTTAGTGGTGACTGTTGTGACTTATCATATATTTTTAATATTATAATTTTTTGTTTATGATAGACTAAAAAAGCTTAGTTAATAAAGTATTTTAAGATAGACTTAAGAACCAGAGTGAATATTGTTATTAAATTAAATATAGAAGTGTCGCACATTTTCTTTTAGCTATTAAATTTTTAAAAGAATTTTGAATAAAGTTTTTCACTAAATATTTTGGTATCAATGAAAGCTATATTTATTATAAATCTAAACATTCCGTTAAAATCTGAAATGTGTGTAATGTCTTAATATATCTTAACTATACTTAGCTTTTGCTTGCTTATTTATCTTGAAGAAGTTTGCAATATAATTTTATACTTATGCTTTTGAAAGTGCAGTTTACTAAATTTTTATAAATACAATTTATATAAAAAGTGCTTATAAATTGTGCATCCTTTTAATTTGATATTTTTTCAAAAATTAATATTTTTTATTTATATTTTATCAAATAAATAAAATTTGGATTGTTAAACTTGGTTAATTTGAATTTGGAATCAATATTATGCTTTGGGTAATGCTTATTTCTAAAAAATATATATCATTTTAATTAACTTTGGTTAAATAAACTTAATTCTATTATACGATAGAATCCATTCCATAATCAATAAAATCCATTATATACCATCATATGTATAAAAGTAATATGAAAAGTGGATAATAATTTTTGTAAATCATTTCTCCAATTAACTATATCCAATTCTGTTTTATGATTGCAAATGATTTCATTTAAGCAAACTGAATGAAAATTTCAATTATATTTTTAGAATTATCAGTGAAATTTAGAAGAAGAAAAAATCTCTTAATATAAAAATAAGGTTACAAGTTTGAGTCACTTTTTCATTCTCTTTCAAAATGCAGTTATTTTTTTAAAACCGGTTAATATAAAATAAATATGTTTTTACAAATTGACTTGAAAATATATTCTTTCTGCTACAAAATAAAGGGCTTATATTTCTATAATCATGAGCACTTTACTAAATGAAAAATATTGAATAACCTCACAATTTCTTAATTGGGAAAACTATTCTATATGTAGGAAGTTTTATTGCTTCTTTCTACAAAATACTAAAAATGCTTCTTTGTATTGATAAAAATTATATAAGTTTAATTCAAATTGCCCATTAAATATTTTGCTTTCCCAAATTTTTATTAAATAGAAAATCCTTTGTCTAAAAATATATAAAAAAAATTTATGCAGATGCAAATTTTAATAATTTAACTCATTAATTAATAGTAATGACTGATATTCTGTTAAATTACGCTTTGATTAAGAAAAATATTATTTTAAAATTATTCTTTTCCTTAATATTATGTTATAATTAAAATAAGCCGGTGTGGATTTTTTTTAACTCTTAATAACACATTGTTTAAGATTCTCATGCATAGCATGCAAATTTTAAGAATTTTCAAAGAATGGAAAGAAATTTTTTTCAGCAAAATAATTCTTTTGCAAAATTTCATTACAAAAGGTATTCTCAAGTGCATCACATTTATTGAAGTGTAAAATTATTTTAAATCATTTCTAGGTCACAAATGCAATACGAAACTCTCTGAAAATGAACCCATCAGGTCAACCTTGTGATGGTCCAATGGGTATAAGTATTGCTTTATCACCAACAACAGTTATAAGTACTGTTACCAGAGCAATTACTAATGCTTCTTTCAGAGCAAAGAAACTTCCAGGTTTGTGCAACTTTAATATTTTTATATTTGAATTTTCTTTGTTTTTCTGTCTTTAATAGCAAAGTCTTAATGCAAAAAATATTATGCTTGTAATTTTTTACATTATAATTTTAACCTAATTGTAATTTTTCATCATAAATTTAGATTACTTTCACAGTTTTTCACTTTTTTTTTACCAACAAAATGTTAAAATTTCAAAAATAAAAATGTTTCATTTAATTTTTAAAATTTATCTAATCAAAGAAATTTCTTATAAGGTAATCATGACTAATTTTTATTGTGTTTTAATTGTAAGATTTCAAGTTTTAATTTTATTCATAAATGTAAATAATATAAATTTATATCTTTCATTTTGATATTTTGAATATTGTATCTAGCATATTTGTAGGTTCAAATTCCTTCTGGCATAAATTTCAATCATGAGTGATTATAGTGGTTCAAAGAAGGGTTTCAAATTGTTGATACTAAACTAATTGGCTCTCATGTGAAAAAGTAATCATAGTGACAAACAACTTAAATATTTGTGTTCATCTCAGTTTTATAAATGATTGGTCTGTTAATCAAATGGATAGTGCTCCGGCCTTCATTTGTAACAAAATATTAGTTAACTTTTGTTGTCAACAGATGGCGCTATAAGCGCATGTTAGACTTTATGTTGTGAGGAGATTCTTTGAATGGCCAAATTATCTATCCCTCGTCATTACTTTTTCAAATTCTCAAACTTTGATGTCCAAAATATCGAACTTCAACTGTTTCTCAGACGCATGCACGAAAGCATATGGTACAGTTGCCTACTTACGTTTCATAACAAGCAATAATGAAATTAAAACTGCCTTCGTTACTTCTAAAAACAGGGTAGCTCCACTAAAAACTCTCACTTTGCCTAGGTTGGAGTTGAAGGGAGCATTATTGTCAGCAAAGTTAAGTAACAATATTTTAAAATCAATAAAGTTAAAAGTACCGTGCTTTTTTTTGGACAGACTCGACAATCGTTTATTTTTGGATAAGAAAACAACCCGAATCCTTCAAACCCTTTGTGAAGAATCATGTCGAGGAAATTCAAAAATTAACCTCGCCTCAAAATTGGCATTATTGTCCTGGCGTAGACAATCTTGCAAATCTCGTATCTTGAGGAACGAAGCTCTCTAAATTAACGGATGAACCCATTTGGACCCAAGGTCCAAAGTGGCTTCAGCTCTCTCCTGATCTTTGGCCGAAATTAGATCATACAGATACAATTGACGAAGCCAAACCTGAAATTGAAAAATATCCACTGATTTATATCAGCTTGAATGCACTATCGAAAATATTGATAACCTTTTTGACGTTTCAAAATATAGTGATTTATAGAAACTGTTGAGGGTCACCGCTTGGATAAAACGCTTCATTTCAAGATTGAGAAAGTGTAGCAGATTTGAGGGAACTCTAAAAACAGAAGAACTACTAGAAGCTGAAAATTTCTGGATTCGGTCTGAACAAAAAACATTTTTTGCTGAAGAATATAAATCCTTGGAAGAAGGTAGATCGATTGACAAGAATTCCCCTCTGTACAATTTTGTCCCATATGTTGATGAAATGGGAATCGTGAGATTAGGAGGAAGGTTAGAATTTTCTGACTTTATCCTAGATAATAAAAATCCAATAATACTACCTAAAAATTCTAGATTGACCTTTTTAGTTGTACGTAAGCAACATGAGAAGATAATGCATTGGAGGGACTGCTGCAACTTTGGCTAAGGTTAGATCTTGTTTCTGGGTCCTGAAAGGACATCAGTTAGTAAAAAAGACGATAAAAAGTTGTTTTATTTGCCAAAAATATTCAGCCAAACCTGCAAACCAGATGACAGCACCCTTACCTGAAGACAGGATCCTTGAATCACCCCCATTTTCTGTTTGTGGTGTTGATTTTGCTGGACCAGTTTATGTAAAGAATTAAAAGGATACTCAAAAATCATACATAGCATTATTCACATGTGCAGTAACCCGAGCCTTACATCTGGAACTAGTTTCAAATATGTCGACAGATTCATTTTTACTTGCATTTCGCAGATTTTTGAGTAGAAGGGAAAAATTGTAAAATCATCTATTCTGATAACGCTAAAATCTTCAAGAAGGCTAAAGAAGAAGTTGAGAATTTTTCTAGAATTTTAGAAGATGATGTGTTTAAGAATTTTATTGGCAAAGAGAGAACTCAGTGGAAGTTCGAGCCGCATGGTGGGGAGGCTTTTATGAAAGACTCGTGAGATCCGTCAAAAATTGAGGGAAAATATGGGAAAAGCGTTGTTAACATTCGAGGAAATGTCTAATCTACTCGTCGAGGTAGAAACTGTTCTTAATTCACGTCCTTTGAGCTACGTTTATAATGAGAATGATGAGCCACAACCCTTGACTCCAATGCATTTCCTGAACTTTGGACAAAGTGATCCTAAGTACTTTCTAACTTTTGAAATTATCAATAGCGAAACAACAAGAAAAACTCTCTTAAAAAGAAAGCGCTATCAGGAATTGCTGTTAAAACAGTTGTGGAGTAAATGGAAACAGCAATATTTGTTAGACCTTAAAACTGCTCACCCTTTAAAAAATCCTGATTTTTAACCCGAATTGGGTGATGTTGTGTTGATTCAAGGAGATAACAAAAACAAACTGTTATGGAAACTGGGCAGAATTATTAAAGCCATTCCTAGACGTGACGGTAAAGTCCGATCCTACGAATTAAAAACCGGAAATGGGATTTTGAAAAGAACTTTACAACATTTATATCCTCTTGAACTATATTGAACTCTTTAACATTTCATTTATATATTTTATTTTATTTAAATACTGAATTGAATAATTTGAATTTGTTTAATAACTTACTTTCTTAATATTTGTATTTATTTTGATAATAATTTTCTTTAATTTGTTAAATGGCTTCCTATTTGATTTTTAGATAAAATTTTTAGGTTTCTTGTATACTCTGTATATTGAAAAGTATTGTTGATATTGATGTAATTTAATTCAAGTATTTACCTTATTATTATTATCTTTTGTTTTGTATTGCATTTTTGAAAAATCTGATTGACAGAAATTTTGCTTCTTTGAAATGTCAATTTTTTGTTTATAAATTTATTTGAATAGATGAACTCCTGTCAGAGTTCAGGTGGGGAGTGTGTAACAAAATATTAGTTAACTTTTGTTGTCAACAGATGGCGCTATAAGCGCATGTTAGATTTTATGTTTATTTTGTGATTGTTGAAAAAAAAATGTTTTCGTTTTTAGAATTTGTTCGATTGCAATACATGTGTATAGTTTTGTTTGAAGGGATTAATATCCTATGATGTTTTATTCCATTGAATTTAGATTTTTAGAAGCTTTCAGCCTATTCTTTATGTAAATATTGTATAAGCATTTATTAAAATATATAGAAAATTATTTGAGCTTTTGCACCTTTAGCTATTGAAGTTGTTCTCAATGCTTAGTTTCGATTTTTAGTTCTTTGTAGAAAAGAGTAAAATCTTTCACATTTTAACAGGCTGTGGATTCAACTAAAATATTTTTTTTTAATTTTATAGTATTAGTCTAACAGAATTATTTGATCTCTTGTTAAGCTTTCAGCTTTAATAAATGTTTGAAACTTATTTTTAATTCATTTCTTCATAATTTGACGATTTTTTACCGTACATATTTAACTGATGTATTCCATATTACTTTTTCCATCTGTCTAGCCAGCTTACTTCAGCTATAAAATCTACATCATTTTTAAATGCAATACCTTTTCTTTTAAGATTGGTCCTAAGATTGGCACCCTTTTCTGAAACTGGATTACCCAAATATAAAGCATCCCTAGTTTTCTCATAACCACTTTTTTCATAGTTTTCCTATCTTATAGGACAATTTTGGAAACCCATGGAAAGCACCATTCTTATAATTCCTATCGTTTTTGAACATCATGACTGGTGCATCTTGTTCTTATTTGGATCGTGCACCACAAAACCAATATGCAACTATCAACTTTGTAGTTATTATTGACCTCCTACAGGGTTTCCCCATTATCCAGTCTTTTTTTAATACATTAAACTTTTCTTGCATTGATAATTTTTTTTTTTTTTTTACTTTCTATAATTGTGATTGTTATTAAGACGTTAATGAAACGCACCGTATTCAAAAGCTTAGTGGGAATGAATAACTTTGCTATGCAATAAGCGAGTGGTGGAAATTTTTTTTCTGTGCTTCCATAGGAGAATTCCTGTGGTAATTACAGTCAGACACATTAGAAAGAGATGATATACACTCACTTACATGCCCAAGCTATCAGCAGACACATACACTCACTATTGGCTGACTATTTTTTTAAGTTGTTTGTTTCATTACTTAAATAAAAATGTAAATGCTGCTAGTATTGAGGATAACTGGGAATCTACTGTAATGGTGGTTGCAAAAATAAGGAATAGTCACGAGGGTGTTTTTCAATTAGAAAAGAGAGCCAATCCAATATATTGTTTCTATGGTGAAATTTTTTCAAATGTTCTCTTTTACACAAAATATTTAAGCAATTAAATTATTTGATTAAATTGTGTAATTCCAAAAAGTGTTTTTAACAAACCCTAATATCTAAATAAATTAGAAAACATCCTTTTGTATTTTTTTTATTACTTATTATTTCAAATATTGAAAATATCTTAAAAAATTTTAATACATTTGTTTGGTTCATTTACAAAATTGTAGTTTTTTTAGAATATAAATTGTAATATTATGTTAGAAATAAGTAATTAATAAGCAATATCTTTTTATGATTGATTTATTTAGAGCATTTTCAAATACTCTTATCTGTAAATTCTAAACATCATTTTTCAGATGATATTCCTATTCAAGAGAAAGAAGGCACTGATCATCAGCAGCTTTCTTCTATTAATGAAGAAGCTGAAGAAAGTGAGAATCAACCAACTACTCAACGTAAAAAACATATTTCCTCTGGCATTACGAAAGTTGGTGTTTTGCAGTTAAGGAAAGGAAAAGATAAAAGAAAGGAAAAAGATCATGCAAATGGCGATACTGTTGATGCTAAAAGCAGAGCTAGTGATGGACTTATGATTTCTAATAGTGATGATGATCTCAAAGTCTGCTTCACTAATGGAGAGTCTATGACTCTGAGCAATTCATTCCCCAGTAGGATTGATTTGCAGTTGCCGAAAAGCCCACTCAGTAGCATTCCAAATGAAGGGGATTTTGAGTTCAAGGATTCCTTGAATAATGCCAAATATGTCAATCATACACATCAAGGTTCTGAAGTAGTGATTACTAATGATGGTGGATGCGTTTTGAAATCTGCTGTAAGTAAATCTGATTCTTCTAATGGATTGCAAAATTCAGCTATGCAGACTGCTGTGTGAAAACTGCTTTGCACTTTTTGAAATATGTTTTTGTATTTATAGTTTCATTTGTGACCAAAAAAAAAAAAAAAATGAATCTCTGTGGCACCATATAAAAAAGTAAATTTTGCAAATTCGTTTACGAATATGTAATTTATTATAATCATTTTTTTCACTGTTGAAAAATTCTTACTTAAAAATATCTTAAAACTTTATATTTCTAAACTATATTTCATATATAATGCTGTTAATGCAATTTAAATATATACTTCTTTATAATAAGAAGTTTTCTAAGCAAGCTTATTAATTTCCTTATTGAATTTTTAAAAAAAATTATGAATTTCTCAGAAAATAAGCATAAATTTTTAAAAAATTATAGGAAAATTATTTGAATTATAAAATTAGCCTTAAATATAATTTTACTTTTAAAATTTGAATATAGATAATCTCTTTATTTTCCTTTGTTCGACAAACATGTATGTTCCACTTAATATTATCTTAATTATTCATGTAAAATTGCCGTTTTATTGTCGATATCAGTATTTTTATAGAATTAACTAGAATTAAATTAATGTTCATATAAAATGCAAAATGTGTTTTAGTTTAAAATTATTGAATTATAAGTACATTTTTTTAATTTTTAAAAGCCTTTCTTTTATTCCTATGTAAAAACTCTTTTATTTGTCATTATTAGAAATCATAAATACAGTTAATTTGATATATAGTGCTAATTATAAATTAGTCTTTTTCCATGAAATATTTAGTTCATTTATGTTAGTTTCTTTGATTTCAAATATAATTACTTATTAAATCTATATTTTAAAAAAATGTAACAAAAGCTATTTTAAAACTCTTTTTCATATCTGTAAAAACTATTTGTTTCAATATTAGTTTTCCTTAACTTTGATTTTTTACATTTTTTTATAAATATACATTCATAATTTGGTTTTAGCAATGTTTTTTCAACTGGTGCCATAGAATTACTAGCAAATAATTTATTATATTTCTTGTTATTTTTGAGCTCTGTTTCAACTAAGCTATTATGTAGTCTAATATTAAATTCTTATATATATATATTATTTTTTGAAAAGACCATTTGTGATATTGTTGATTTTATGACAGATACTTTTGAATAGTTTGTTTTTTGTTTTTACTGGTTGATCTCTTAATATCTGTTTAAATTTCTCATGTACTTCAAATATTGATGTATGTTACCTAGACTTGTTAAATAAAAGTGTGAGATATATTTTTGAAGTACAAATGTAGAAAAATGTAAATAAGATTTAGTTCTATTTAAAAATGTAAGTGATGTACATTAAAAATTATTTTGATTTTAGGTAAATGAATATTGAATGTAATTTACTTCTACCCAATGAAGTGAAAATGCACCATAAAAATAGTTGATAGACTTGCCCTTAATTAAAATGTAACATTCAATTTTTTTTTAAATTTCTTATATGCTGTAATGTTATTCTTGTGATGTATTTAGATTAACTGTGTTTTTAAAATTTTTTAAATTTTGTTTTCAAAACATATCTACTACTGCAATGTTTTCAATGTAAGTTTTTCAATTTCTATTTTTTGGCACAGTTTTCTCTTTTATTAGAAAGGGAAGTAAACAATTAATGACTTGAAATTTAGAAGATGGTTAAATGTGATATGCTTTTTCACTTCATTAGATTTTAATTGATAACTGGAAATAATTTGTGTCTTTGTACATATTTTAGTCAAAAGTTATAGAAATTTTTATGACACTTTTAGTTTATTGAAATATATGATTATGTATTTTTAAAACAATTGTGCATTATTTTAAAAACGATCCTTAAAAATCTGCAGTTACAATGTATAAATTTTTTCTAGTTCTTACATGGAATATCATTTTTGAAATAATTGTTTAAAAAATCTTTATAATTGTATCTTGAAATTCATAAATTTTAATAACTTCATACACGAAATTATAAAGTTTTTAAATTGCAAATTTTAACAGTTCAAGCTTTTATAGCCTGTAAAACAAATTTATTGATTGAACTTGAGTGGAGCATATAATAAGTTCTTTTTACTGTACTTTTAGGAAAAATAATATTGAAATTAAATGTTAATATCTTTTTAAACTAAACTTTTTTGTATAATATTTAATCATATGCATCATGTATTAAATAATTGCAAATTCTTTATCTTCCAATGTTTGTAGTATATTTGTATTTTTATACATTCAATTTTCTCACTAGTGTATTTAAAAATTTTTTATTTAATATATACAGAATTTAGTTTATTTCATATAAAATATCTTTTGTGTTTTTTGGTGTTGTTATTTCTTCAATTTGATTTCTTTTTATATTCTACAATTGAATATGAAAATTTTGATTGGTAAAGTTTTTTAGACGTATAAACCCAGGTTTGTTTATATTAATTTAAAAGCTTCAATATTTGCAATTAGAAAGTAATGTTGATAATAATTCTTTATTTAGAGGGTTTATCTTTTCATCTGTTTTAGGAAACGCTCGTAACATGTATTCAGAAATGCTTGGAAATCAGCTGATAAGGCTATCTGAAATAAAATTCTCATAATTTTAAGTTCATTTATCATAATTGATAAAAGTCATTTTCTCTTGACAGAGGGAATCATTTCTTAGTCATTTGAACATTTTTCATCTAAGAGCTATGCTTCATGAAATATTTTGTTTCTATACCTAAGTGTGCTCATTCCATTATTCCCATGTTCATTATTAATAGGGAAATCTGCATGTTTTTAGCTAATGTGTTAATTGATACCATTAATATTCTCTGGCGTAAAAAAATGTTTTGCTAATGACTTAATGGGTTAAATAATTCTCTTACTATTAATTGTATAAATTTCTTATTATTTGATAAAGATATGTTGCTTGACAGTATACTTTTTATAAGGAATATGACAAGTGGAAAAAATGATTTGGTGCCAAATGACTTTCTTAATTGGCATAATTTAGAATATCTATATTACTTGAATTACTGGAATAAAAAAAAGTTCTATTTAAAATGTGATAGTTAAAACTTATGTATATATACTCATGATTGTTTTGTATAGCATCTTAAGTTTGTAAATATGTTTAACTATGAAAAAATTTCGTTTTTATAATTTTTTGAGTATAAAGTATTTATTTGCTTTTCATATTGCTTAAGTGCTTTTATAATAAAACTATTAATTTATTTTAATTAGAAAATCTGTGTAGAGTTGTGTAATACTTTTTATGAGCTTATTCAAATAATTCTCCTATTGCTAAGAAAATTACTTTATCATGACCCTGAGGTGCTATTGGTTTGTATTTGCTTCTTTTATTACATTTTTTTATGGAGTATTGTTTTCACATTGTTCTACCTGAATGTCAATTATATAGAAATAAAATTCTACTAGAATTTAAACTCAAAAGAAAAATATGATTTAGGTTTAAAAATAAATGAAAATAGAGTTCATATTCTGGAAAATATTTGTATAGTTGTATATATAGATGTGTAAAGTAATTTTTTGTTATGAAAGTAAATTCATAAAAATTCAATTTTGGTTTAACTAGTGCCTTCTGTGTATATCAATATACACTTTCCTCATAACAGGTGTCTTTATTTAGATTGAAATAAATAAGTATAAAGGATTTTGATTGCACATAAAAGTATTCCTGGTGACTTTTTTTTCCCATAAAATCCATATATCTTTAAGGAATTGATATTTTATTCTTTATATGATTATCTTCAATATAAAGCTTAAAAGAGTTTTCACTTTTTGTGATTCAAATTTTTTAACTTCTTTTTTAAAGAATCCTTTTTAAAAATAAAAGAAATAATAAAGAATCCTTAAAAAATAAACTAATTTAAAGGTTGTAATTCTTTATATTAGTTTATTTAGTACACAATAATTTAAAAAAATAAAGTTAAATTTTACCCACTAAAATATAAAAACAAATGGTAGAACTCAACCAATTGAATGCCCATTTTTGACTTCACATGTCACTATTTAAATTCATCATTTTTATTATTATTATGTAAAAATGTATTTTCTTAAATATTAATATTTTTCTCAGTAAATTAAGAATCTCACTTGTTTAAAATTTTCCTCCCATTCTAATTATAGTTGAGATATGTAGAGTCAAATGTTGATTCTAAAATTTTCTGTGTTATCTGTCACATATTGTCTGTTTTATCAAGAAGCATGTGTTACCTGCTTATAATGATAATCTTTTAATACATGTACTATGCAACTAAGTAAAACAATTTTAAGTAAAACTTTAAATGGTTATTAACATAATATGTACTACTCATTTTGTGAGTAGCATAATTAATTTATCAGTGAAAATATTCTAATCAAATATCTTATATCAACATACATTTACATCCAGTTGAATGTAAGTCTCTCTTTTCATATATTAACTATCCAATTATCAATAGCATTAATTAATGTAAATCTGGGGCTTTTAGTAAGCGGCTTCTTTAATAAATCTGAAATGTTTATAAATGAATATTTTGCTTATAAATTATGCAACTCATTTTTTTTATTCTATTTATATTTTTTATAATTCACCAGGACTGTCTTTTCTTTCTAAAAAAATGAAATTGCGTTGTAAAAGAATGAAGGAATGAAATATTTCTAATACTCTAGCATTTAACATTAGACTTTTAATTTCGTTGAGAATTTAAATGAAAATAATATTCTGAAACATTTGAAATGATTTAATGAATCAAAAATTTTTATTATTCTTTAGAAGAAAAGAATAATTCCATTCTAAGAGAAAAAGTTTTAAGTTGTGAATAAAATTGTTAAATTTATCTTAAGGAATCAAAAATTTTATTACTCTTTTGAAGTAAAAGTAACTTCATTCCAAAAGAAAAACTATAATAAGTTCTGAATAAAATTATATTTAATTTATACATTATTTAATTTGAAAAGTGTTCAAGAAATTATGTAAATTTATATAAAACCCAGTTATTTTATGTTCTTAAAAATGTAGGTCCCAATCGAATTAATCCAAATGTGCAAAAGTAATTGTAGAGTGACAAACCAAACCAGAATGCAACCTTTGTAATCCTGCCAAGGAATTTAAAAGAAAATTTGTATTTTTTCCTTGATCAATGTTTTAAAATTAAATGCAAATACATCTTTTTTCATAGAAGAAATATGGTGTCCAGATAGTGTTTAACGTACAAATATAAATGAACTTATGTCGTGTAACCTTTATACTATTCATGTGATTGGTATTAATATAAATATTATTCCATTTTACATCTTATAAAATTCATATGCCTTATCCTTGATGTTTGTGAGTACCTTCTGTAATTTGGATAGATGTATTCAAAATTATGTAAATATCATAGTCTTCTATGACTACTGTAAAAACTGTTGATGTATAGAATTATAAATATACTATGTGAAATGGGTAGAATATGTTACAGATATTATATAATGTACAGATGTTCTTGTATAGAAGAAATACTTATCAAAGAGATTTTATCTGTTATAGTCAAATTCAATTATTGTCTAGTAAAGATTATTTCAGTATTCTGTAGTCCTATTTTTGCGTCCTTTAAAATAAGTCTTTTCGATTAAAAAGGCTCTTTTTCTATTAATGTTTTATGTATTAATATATTATGCTTTAATTTTTTGCTAATTTGTTTCTCAAATTTAATATTCTTATTTAATAAAATTTATTTTACTTACATTATCTGCGATGTACTTCATATATATTGTGATTCAAAATTATAAGATGCAAAATGTCATTTATTTAAATAATATATTATATAAAATAAAATATTGAATGAAAAAAAATTTAGTTAATCTCATAAAGCTAAAATTTTTTGAAATATCAGTGTCATTAATAAGACTACATATATATTTTGTCTTCAAACTACGCAAACTAAAACTTTGGTTAAAAAAAAGTACAAAAAATATTATAAAGAAAATTTATTTGTTTTTATTAGTAAATTCATAATATAATGTGAAAGTGTTATCAACGCAAAAAGTTTGAAAAAGTTGCTTTTATAAACGTTCAGGAAATGTTGAAGGAGGAAATAAACAGAATCCTTAAGTGCTTTAAAATTGATATTCATAATCCCTAAATTAAGGTCTTTATGAAAAATATAAGATTTTTTAAAAGAAAGTACATTAACGTGCTTTTAATTGTCTGTTGTTTTATCTCATATTCAACAATTTATCTCGTTTGAAGATCATATGTTCTTCCGAAATAAAAAGAAAACTAAGACTTCATGGAATTGGTAATAAAATGTCATGACCTTTAACGAAACTTGGAACAAAAAAATGTTTCCATCATATAAAAATTCCGTTAAGTTTGCTTGGACAGTAATTATCATTACTGGTTTTATTTATGAACATAAGCTCGAGATTTCTTTAGTAGACCGTTCGTAGTAGTGTTAGGGGTTAAGTTTGTATTTATATCGGGAACTCTCTCTTTCTTGTGCATATCATGAGAATTGCAATGTATTCCTTATCAATCACTGCTTTAATAAAGTTGTATACCTTTTAATTGATTTCGCCAAAATTTTTCCAGTTTGATTCTTCAAAAAATAGTGTTATATGCCACGTGCTGAAATCGACTAACAATTGTTTTCTGTCAAAAAAATCAAATTAGAATTTAAAAAAAAAAAAAAAAAAAAACCCAAAATCCAGACTTGTATTTTCTAAAAATCTTGGAAAGTCATTCAACAAGTCAGTTTTATGCAAATATTGTCAATATAATTCTGCAAATTGAAAGTAACTATCGTGGGTAAATGGTATAAAATTATCAAAACTTTTCTCACAAACTTGATTAATGCAGTAAAAAATCATATATTTGAAGTTATGTGGGAAAATAGTGGATCAACATATTTTTAATTTCGTAAACAATTTAAGTAGTGTATAATTTTATTGCATTTGAATGGAAAACTGAAATTAATGAAATATTTGTAACACAATATATTAATCTTTAACAGATAAAAATGTGTATCCGTCCATTCATTAGATTAAAAAAAAAAATAATAATAATTTAATTTCCATGTGTAAAAGTAAAATTTCGATGTGTGCATGTTTATAAAATTACTTTAATTTTGATACCAATTTAATTACAATCAGTTCAAATCAAAAAATATTTTTGATTGTTGTTTCCAATCCCCGTGATCAGCAAAGCTAGATCAGGTCCATTCATCCTAAAAAAGTCAAGCACCAGAAGAGGATCCCGAATAAAAAATTTTATTTTTCTTATTTACTTATGTATATGAAGCTAACCCATGATATTATATATCAGTTGAAAGAAATTGAATAATTAAACTAGAGAGATTTGTATTCTGCAGGGGATTCTCGCGCGTGTTAGCATTCTTGGATAGGAAGAAGCAAGTTAACTTGTCAAGGAAGGGAGAAAACTCAATGTCAGAAATATCTTCAAAATCAAGCTTAATTATGTGAATGTAATTGAGTTACCATCTTAGAGAAAACACCATTAAAAAGACATTTATGAAATAAATGCAAACAGATACCTTAATATAACTGTCATTCGCCTTAGAACTGGTCACTATCAAGGTATAAAGATACAGAGAGACGGTAACAGAATTAACACCAAGATATATTTTTGATTACCTTTTAAGATCTCTGACCCAACTCGGAAAATACATTGAAAGGAATCTATACTCTGAAAGCATCAAGGAGATAGCCAGCTGTGTTCTGCACACTCATGGTCATATTTCGATCTCCCCATGGATGCGACACCAACCAACCATGAGTTTCTTATCTTCTCGTAAAAAAACCTTTGGATTGAACATAATCGCTTACAATCATGTAGCAAAGATCAGTAAAAATAAAATGGTTTTGCAATTGCTTCATTATTGACAGGGAATTTAATAAATTTCCAATATTTCTTTGCACTATATAAATGTAAGCTGTTATAAGTTACAGCTTATCAATTGGTTTGGTGGTTTTTAAACATAAAAGGAGAGATATATATGTAAGAGGGGGAGTGACAAGTCTATCATTTAAATTTCGGATAAAACTAGTCTCTTGAATCATTCTTTTAATCTAATTATTTTTAAATCATTGATTTGAATAAAAGTTTTAGACTTAATGAAAAAATTTTCTTAACGATTTTTTTAAATGAAATCTTATTTTCAAAAGACGGAAAAGTATGACCCCTGACTACTGGATTGTTGACACAATATTAATATCTATTATTGGAGAATATACTGTGATAAGATGATAGTTGTGAGAACAATTTTTTTCCAGAAACGGAAAATAATTGAGATAAAAAATATTCTTACTGCTCCAGAACCATTTTTCGGAGACATTCTATATACATATTACTAGTATCATACTACTACAGCTCAAGATCTTGAGCTGGTAAAATATAAGAAGCATGTCTGATGATACTTTTAGAATTTTACCTTATTTATATGGAATAAAATTTTACCTTAATTATCATATATTATGTATGATTTATACCATTCAACTGAAGGAACATTAGTAGTGTAAAAAAGTATGTATGTGATGATATAAAATATGAACTGATAAAATAGGAAATGAGAAATACAAAACCCTGCTTTTCAAAAATTTAATAACTCATGTAGTGATTGCAATTTGTATGGATAGGAATGCAATATCCCGTGGATAAGAAGAATCGATGATTGAGAAGCATCAAATATACTTCCAGCTTTGTGAGTACTGCTACTCTTCGTGGATATCATTCCAGAATATCATTCGCAACGGTTTCCATTTTAATAATTCGGCCTTTTACCAACAATTATCTTCCACTTCGGAAGAGATTGTCCAAGGAGCTAGTAATCCCCAAAAGAAACAGATGGAGTACAGCAGCGAACCTGTGGCTATCGTCAGTCATGGATGCAACCGTGTCAATATAAATAGTGTACACACCATTGGGACAAAATGGTCAATATGCTCGCTGGCCTGTTAGATGTGTTCCTCTCATGACAACTTATTGTCCCCAGTGTTTAGTAGAGAATTCGTAATGTAGACACTGTGGGCTTGTGTTATACATTAAACATATGTTTCCTGACGAGCCTGGGTTTAACTTGCAGTTCTATTCACATTCACATCGGTTTGTTCATATGTTTGTTTAAGGGGGCCGTGAGCTTATGGATGACAATGCAGGTCCTCACTGTCGAACATGCTCAATGATGTGAATCTCTACATGCCTCAGAGTTGTACTGACTGTATTTCCTCATGTGGGAGATATATGATGATTAACAATCATACCAATAATGTAGTATTTAATTGCTATAAGGGCGATATGTGATGTAAGTGTTCCAGGGAGCTATATATACCCGCTATCATTCACACATCCTCTTTTATTCTTTCTAATTTGCTTAATATATGGACTTTATGAATAAATCATGTTTATTCTGATTCTGCATCTTCAGTTGCCAGTCCTGGCATCATTCTTAAATTATTTATATGCACGTACCTTAAAATTTTTTAAAAATGAAGATTTTAAAATTTAATTGAAGAACACTTAATTATGAAAACTATTATTTGAATTTTTCAATAGACAAATTCATTATTTATAAGAAAACTAATCTATACAATTAACTGGAAATTTTTCGTAAGAGGTGTTGGAGACCAATATTTTCTCCTTATTGCCTTTAATCAAAGAGTTTTACTTTCTTCTAAAGAAAATTAAACAATAAAATCATATCTTATTTCTATAGGAAGGTAAGGTTCTTGGACGTAGAGCCAGATTTTCGCCAGGTTACTCATTCTGAAATTGATGATACCGTTTCAACTTTGACCCGGGATTTCAATCATACCTAGCGGTCGAGGTTGACGGTGAATATAGCCGTTAAAGGGATATAAAATTAAAAAATTTGATGCACGTGTAACATGATTAAATACTTTTAACTTTAGTCAACAAAAATATTTTAATAAAATTTTTTATGAAAATTATTTCAAGAATTTTTCTTTGAAGCTCTACTTATGTAACTGTAAGCATAGTAAGCATCCATACTTATTTAAAGTTAGAAAATTCAAAATAATAAAAAATTCAACACATCTTATTTGTAAATAACAGGTATAAGTGTCATGTTTGGAAGACAGAGGGGTCGCCGTACACACTTCAAGCTCTAACAATTGAGTTTCTCCGCTTATCTTCCGTTCTCCATTGGTGGAAACGAGTTGTACTCATTATAAACTAGTTTTATCAGCTATGCAAGATCCATACTTGGCTATTTAACAACGGGATTGGCGATGTTTATTTCTGCCAATATTGTAAAGTGTATAAGAATCACATAGAAATAATTATATATATAAATATTTTATAGAAAGAGAGAGTATCTTTCTCTTTCTCTTATTACCTTTAAACTTATTTCAAGTAACAAATAATAGTGAAATTAATTTGTATTTTTCATCTTTTTTATATTATAAGAAAATATATAGATTTTTGTGTAAATTTTATCGTTGATTTGACAACCTTTTAAAAACAGTATGATATTTAATTTCTTATGTTGTTTTATGTCGATTAAAAAAATAATGAAATAAAATTTGCATTTTACTATAAATAATTTTAATTAATTAAAAATTATAAAATAAATTAATAAGAGTACTTTGTTATATAAAAATTTGCTTTTGATTATTTTTGTTTCTAATTTTACCTTAATTTACATTATTAATATTGATAAGTACTATTTTTCAAAAATAGTTATGTTTTTTTACTCTCCACTAATTATTATATAGGTTTGAAACTGATTATTTAGATTTGAATTCTAGATGATTAATCTCTATTAAAATTTGTAGAATGTTCTTATTCATGTTATTAAGATAGACATAATAAAATTATAATATTTTCGTTTACATCGTCACAATAATAACTACATAATTATTTCATTACATTTCTAAATTATTACTTTTAGACTTTTATAAAGGAAAAATTTTTAATATTTGAATGACTAACTGTTGTTAGTCAAAATGCATAGGAGCATTTTCTAAACATATATTATTTATATTTAAAAAAATTCAAACTTTTGTAAAAATTTAATCTTGTTTGGACTGTGCTCAACATATTTTCATTTGAATTAAATATTTTTTACAATTAAATTATCCTTTATTATATTATGAAACCAATAAGAAGTTAAATTTAGTGTGATTAACATTATCATTAGAATTTTATTTACATGAGTGAAATTAAAAGGAAATTAAGAATAAACATCATTATATATATATATATATATATATATATATATATATATATATATATATATATATATATATATATATATATATATATATATAATAACTTTGAATTCAGTGATTTTTGACATAATGAAGATTAAGAAATAATCTTCATTTGACTGGAAAGTATTTCAGATCAAAAGATGATTAAAAAAAATCATTTTATTTTATGAATAGTTGAAATTGTTTATCATTGCATAGATGTGAATTTCATTTCAGTTAGAAGTCTTTTATTCTATTTTATATTGGATATGCCTGATATACAGATTTATGATATATAGATGCAACAGATTTATTCAAAGTATAGAAAATGTTTAGCAATTTATTGACATTTGAGTTTTTTGGCCAGCAATTGTGAATGTTTTCTATTGTAAAAAATGAGAAAGTATATATTCAAATTTAATACTATTATAAATAAGTTATGTTATAAAAATTTATTGTATTATTTCAACTTTTTAATTTAATATTACATTTATTATGTTATATGTGAGAAATTTGAAGTATGTATATATATGCATGTATGAAATTCTGTTTAAATATTTAAATTTATATTAATAATTCATACATATATATCTTCTACATACATAAGAAAAAACATTTCTTATATTACTACATATATAAGAGATGCTTTTACTTAAATATAATATTTTTTATATTTTAGATGCAGTCCAGTTCAAATGAATTTCCTTCAGCATGTCTTTTGAAGAAAGCTTTAGAATGTCATATAAAATCCCCTGTTGTTTTTAAAAATCAGAATAATGTTTGGAAAGAAGTACTTCAAAATGCTGATTGTCTTGCAAAAAATTATGGAGATGTTTTGTTGGATTTTAGAATTGTGCCAAATTCTCTTAATGGTAATGTGTAATGAATAGTTACTTAACTAATATAGATTATAGTAAAAATAATCTTTCGTAATGACAGCAGTATAATTTGAGTAGCATAGCAGTACCACTTCATGCTTCCAATATATAAGTCTGGGGATCGGTTCTCAGCCTGGATTAGGTTGATTCAACCTTTCATTAGGTCAACAAAATTGAATACCAAGCATTTTTGAGCATTAAACATAGGGGACTGCCTAACCAAGACATATACTTCATACCACATGACCCTTGGTCAAAGAAGCAAATATGGGCATTGTAGACCTTGCCCTCTTGTATGCCGTCTTGCTACTAAGTTTTAATTTGATTTAAAATATAATTTAGAGAAATTTCAAAAATACTATTTTGTTTATATAATATTAGATAAGGAAAAAAACAACATAAAAGTGTTATTTAAGTAAAGAAATTTGTCATAATACAAAAATCATAGGAATCATTTCCATGTCACATGTTTTTCCTATATTCTTGTTATTCTTTTAGAATAACAAGAATATATTTGTAATTCTTTTATTATACTATTAGCTTGTATATTGAACACTGAAGAAAGAAACAGTAGTTTACTAAGTGAGAATGTTCTACTGACTGGAAATAGCCGGACAGTTCCTATGTCAGCAACATAGACACATTAGTTAAAAATCACATACATTTACTGATGCATGCAAGCTATGTGCATATCAATAATTTTTGTTGCATTAATTAAATAAGAAAGTAAACACTCCTGGGATGGCAAATAAACTATATATTGTGTATAATATATATATATAATATATATATATATATATATATATATATATTATATATTATATATATATATATTATGTATATATATTATGTACAGATGATTAACAAAATAATGTGAAAACACCATATAGAAACACCATTAAAAAGAATCCTTTATTAACATGGTCTGAAACTGTCTGTGGCATGTAATACAGTTTGGATTCCTCTATGAATCCATTCATTCAAGTGCTGAATAGTATTTAGAGGAATATTATACCATTCTTTGTAAAGATATTATAAAAGTTCTAAGAGAGATGCTGGTTGAGGATATATAGATTCTGTATTGAACACTCTAATATAGAACATAATAGATAATTTATATGAAAATTGTGTGACTGCAGCCCAAAATACATTTTAACTTCATGTTTATTAAACCATGATTGGATAAGTCCTCTGTTTGGATAAGTACATTAACATCTTGGGAAATACTATCAACTGCAGGAAACAAAGTTTATGTCATAAAATTGACCTGTTCAGTAAAAGCTTTGCTACACTTCTTCCCAGTCATTCTTCCTTTCAATGTACAGAAATTATATAGTATTGGGTTAGCAGAAAACTATTACTTGATTGTACATATCATGACTGATTCACTTATATGCTTCACTGTTAGAAAGAGACAATCATGATCACACTCTTCTGCTGGTGTTCTCCAAATTTTACTCATTTTGTTGCAAAGAAAAGTGGGTAAGAAGTAGATTCATAAGCCTATATTATTTTTCACTTATCAGCCAACCAGGTTTTGTGAGTGTGGACTTAAAAATGTTAAAGGCAAATGTTGTCTATAATGACTAGTAATTTGGGAATTGCTGCTCTGTTCTGAATATTTTAATTATGATTGTGCCTTCCAATTATAACCATTGGAGAATTTCTTTGCTGATAGAGCTCTGTGGTCAATTTTGTTGCATTGTTTCTTTTTAGACATCGTAATTCACTTCAAAACCTCCCAGTCTCCTTCTGAGAGCTTCTTTTTCTGTTCACTAAGCCGAGCTGGCTTCCGAATGGTTAGGGCTCTTGCCTTTGGTTCAACAGTTCACACATCGAATCCCACCTAGGGCATGGATGTTTGTAGTGGTTCGGAATCCACTTTAAACCATAGGTCCTGGTCTAATTAGCCCTCGTGTGCAAAAAATGACCATTGAGCAACAAACAAACATTTTCTGTTCACAACTTTGCTTTGTTGGCATCTGAAAATCTGAGGGTTTCAATATTTTACACATGAGAAAAAAAATCTAATACTAGCAAAACTTCAGTACAGCAACCACATACTGTTAGAATATATAAAGAAAGCAAATAAACTGGTAGCTAATATATTTTAATTCTTATGCAGCACATTTAAATATGCCACTGATTCACAGGTCTTTCTATTATTTTGATTACTAATAGTATATATATATATATATATATATATATATATATATATATATATATATATATATATATTGTATATATTGAATATATATATATTGTATATATATATATATTGAACATTGCGATCTGCTTTAGATTACTTTAAACATTTTAAAATTTCAAGAAACATAAAAATATTTGCAACATATTATTATTGTTTTCCAAATTATATGTAATGCAAATTTCCTAAAGTTCTCAATAATTTTGTTTTTGTAAGTAAATAAGAATATTCACAGTAACTATCATAATATTAAAGCCATAACATTTGTTAAATAATATACAAAATTAACATTTTACAGATTTTTTAAGATTATAATAAAAGTATAGATGGAAATATTAGTTTTCTGATAAGAGTATAAACAGGTTAAAAAAACCTTTCTTGATTTTGAAATAAATCTACACATTTTGATGAATAACTGTTAATTTATTATTTTGTACAGTGCTAAGATGTATAATATCTAAAGTAACTATTTGAATTAAAAATAACTATTTGAATTAATAGTTATTTTAGATGTTAACACATCTTAAGCACAGATAAATTTTTATATTATTTGGTTTCACAGTTTCTAAAATAGTATATTAATTTTTTTTAAATATTGCTGATAGATATTGCATGGGAGAGAAATGCAACTTACATAGAGGCCACAATTTCTCAATTTATTATATGGCAACTGAGCACAAATGAAATATCATCTTCTAACCCATTTTACAAATTTGAAAGAGAAAATTATTGGGCATATTCTAGCTATAATCATATGAAGTTTATATTTGATGATGATTCTAAAATTATGAAGGTACGTAAGTGTATATTTTATAATGATACTGTAGTATATAATTTTTTTTCAAACATTATATTATGTTAGAATTTTATCTAAAAATAAAGATAGTCCTTTTTTGGGTAACTTCTGTATCTCTGTTAATATATATAGCAGGTTTATTTTTATCTTTCCTAAAAAATACACTATTAACTTCAGAGATGATAACTATGATGTTAAAAAGGATAAGCTAAGAATTGCTGCTCTCAGTTAACAATAGTGAAATCCAAAACATGCTGCTTTTGATAGGAAAATATTTAAAGCTTAGGTATTAAGATATAAATGTGGGGGAAAAAAAAACCGCTGCTCTATACCAAACTATCATCAAAGCATTTATGATTAAAAAGAATTATAAAAAAGGGTTAAGGGACTTGTGTCAACATTTTTACATTTTTTATCTGAGAATTGAAAATTTTTTTAACTATAGATAATTACTACATACAGGGAAGTCCTCAATCTTACTTTTTTACTTCCATTTCTATTTTCTTACTTAACATTATATCCCTATTATTTTTGAACATATTCTTAACCAATGCTTGCTAGTTCAAGTAGAATAAAAATTTTTATATTTTCCATTATTTGATGAAAAGGAAATATTTTATCTAAATATTTTATTTTATAATCTGGATCTTTAAAACATCTAATTATTGACTATACTAATGAGTAAATTGTCAGCCATCTTCCACTATCACTTCTCATTTTCTTGAAAATGTATTTAATTATACTTCCTAAAATTAAATAAATGTGAATAGCTATATGAAAGATACAATCAAATCAAAAAATACTTTTGATTGATCTGTGTTGCTTATAAATCTGCCTCTGGTTTGGATGTTTATAGTGGCTTAGTATCTGCTTTGAACTATAAGTCCCTGCATTTATTTGCAAAAATGACCATTGAGCCACAAACAAACCAAACTTAGCTTATAAATGAAAAATAATATGTAAATATTCTATTTTATTCATTTATTTCTTTACATAGAAATACGTGTAGTATTTATATTCCTTATAAAATATTGTGCCTACTATACTGAGAATTCAACATGGTGCATATCCCCTTTAAGAAAGCATGTTTTTAAGTTCTCGCAAATCAAAGTATAAATGAAAGGAATTGTTATATGCAACCAATTTAGGGTGATTTTACTTTGAAACAATCATGAAAAACCATTTAATATTTATGCTGTAAATTTTAACTCCATTTTAAATGATTATATTTGCTATTCTCTGTATTAAAACAAGCATTTAATAATTATATTTTAATTTATACAAAAATTGTTTCCTGTCAGAAATAATTTTGAAATTTAAAAATGTTTTAAAATTATCCTGATGTTTTAAATGACAAAATACATCAATAAATTTTTAAATAATAATTATAAAATCAGTCTAAATAATATACTATTTTAGAAAATACCAATTTTTTTAAAACTGTTTATATATTTATTTAGAATACCTTATAAAAAATTGGCTAACTATATAGTTGGAAATCAATAGTTAAAAATAGATCATAATGGAATAAGGATCTTAAAAAGCCCTTGGCTCATCAGGGGCTGTAAACAAAAGAAAAAAATTGGCACTTTTGAAATTTCTTTAAAATATTATTAAATATTATAAATAAATGTTTTACAATTTTCTCAGCTGCAAAATATTTTTATTTTATTCTGTAAATCAGTAAATGTTAATGTAGTTTGTATTTTTAAATGAAATAAATTTTGATCAAACAAGTTTTATATTTACATGGATACCACTATTCCTGGGACAAATTTCCAACATTAATAAAAATTTTGAAATTGAGATTTAAATACAAAATTTTCAACAGAAATTTTTAAACTTTTTTCTAGAATTTATTTACAATTGATATGTGCAAATTCAGTTACAGGCATTGTTCAAAATTAGTTTAATCCTAAATTTATTGGTTTTAAAACAAGGTTCATCCATCCATCACATAATTTTGGTGCTACAGAGATGAGATTAGTGTAACACTTTAAAAATTCGAGAACTCTTGTGTTTGATTGAGCTACTAAACATAAAGCAATTATCAGTGCATTTTTGATTGAAAATACTTATTTTTACTTTAGTTTTAAACATTATTGAGCTGATGCAGAGATTAACTAATAATAAATTAATGTCTATATGTAAACATGAAAAAAAAATATAAGCCACATATATAATGATTTGTGGTATGTGTAAACACATCTTTAATGAGCGAATTGATTAATACTTTTCCATTAAATATTGATTGAAATATAGATAAAATGGATGTAAAATAATAATTATTGTAAAATAATGATTAATGTTTTTTTATGATGTGAACTAAGTGATTGTTATTGAAATTCTATACGAAAAAATTTATAACCTCAATATGTATATTATATGCTGTATGTATATTATACGATACTCAATACACTGGTGATGGATAACCAGTTCTATAACGGATTATCCATCATCAGCAAAAAATTTATTACAAAGAGAATGCAGTTGATGCCTCTTGGAGGACCTTGCTGAGCTCATGTATCCCCAGAGATCTATCTAGATCTATAGGGGTCTCCTGCTTCAGGTTACTTACTGGGCATGATTTTCTCCAGAAAGATCTATATCACATAGGGCTTGTGGATTCACCCGACTGCATTTTATGTAGGGAACATGTTGACATGGATGGCGAGCATCTTTGGAAATGTTCTGCCCTCCAGGAAGCCCGCATTTCTTCACATTTCAATATGCTCTCCACTTCAGGAGTTACTTCTTTTCTTTATTGGACTGCAAGACTTATTATGATTGAAAGAGCCAAGATAAGGACGTAAAAAATTTATATTAGGAAATAGTGTAAAAAAAAAAGCTTTTCTGAGGATAAAATATATTTTGATAATAAATGAGTATTTTCAAATATATAAGAATATGGTTTCTAAATTGGATAGTAATTTGAAGCTGTACTACTGTTTTTTTTAATGAAATAATTTGAATGACATTTGTTGAACTGCTGTTCATTTAAACAATTTTTGAACTTCCTACAAAACTTAATTTATTAGATCTATTGGAAATAGATTTTTACAGATTTGAGATTTCATAAATTAAATGATGTATTTATAGTTTATTACATTAATGTTTTATTACATGAGAAAAATAATTGGGAATGAGACATACTTAAGTAATATATGCAAAAACAAATTTTTAGGATCTGGGTGCAGAAAGGACTTGTGTTAATCTTTCTAGGAAAAAATAGTGTTTTACTTGGTCAATGAAAAGATTTCTTTTAAATCTATATGTAGGATTTTACTACCTTATAATAAATTAGTAAAAAATTTTAAGTGGGAAAATCCTATTCTTCTGTAATTCATACTGGATTATAAGATTTTTTTAAGCTGTTCTTCCTTTTTTTCTTTTTTGAATATAAATTAAACTATTTATGAGTTTTCATTATCATTACTTTTTTTTAATTAAAGAGAATAGCTTTTAAAGATTCTGTAAGTGGTATGGGGGTAAATTTATACATATTGATACATCTATTTATTGAATGTTGTCAATTATCTGTAAAGAAAGAATAGTTATATATTAAAATTACTATCTGAGTCTTCTTGAACTGCTTATCAGGAGACGACTGCAAATTTGAGGAAAAATTTACCTTAAAATAATAATAATTGTTTCATTAATTTTTTGTAAAGATTCAAAATGTGGGAACAAATGTATCAGCTTATTAGCTTTTAGGAATTGAGCACAATTTTACTTTGGTGATTTCTGAAGAAGAATCGATCTATGTAAAAAATAGAAGTAAATTAGTTAATAAAGTGGTAAATAAAAAGGATAATATCTAATTTTGTACCGAAAATAAACATCTGAACTTAATTTAAATTAGTTGTATTATCTTCAAGATAGCATTCTAAAATGTAAATTTTTATCCTTTAGTGAAAGTTGCTATGATTGTATTTTCAAGATCTTAGGTTGAAGGTTTCTTCATGCTATACTGTGGATTATGAATTCAGAACAAAATTAAATGTGGAAAATTATGAAAGTGTTCGCTAAAAATTAAGAGTTTAGTAATTCAAAAATTACCAAATTTTTGCAGAAGAGAAAATTAATCAGAATTTTACAGTGGCTAAAGAAAATAAAATCGTTTCTCATTTAAAAAGTGATTTAACATAGTAATCAATAATTCTAGACATTTATGAAAATTATTTGTGAACAGTAAAATAAAGGAAAAATCTCTAAATTTTGAATCTGTTGATAAAAGTATAGTTGTGTAAAAGAAACAAACATATGTCCCTGTATATAACCCACAAATTACGAGTTGAAAAAGTTTCATATTTTGTTATGCATATTATACGCTGCTTCGGATAATCTGATAAAAAAACATTTCTTTATCAGAAAATCTTACAATAGAAAGAAATGTCACTTAAATTTTATAAAATGAATAACAGATGATGCCACAACTTAGCTAGCTGACTTATTTTAGCTATAATAAGTTTTGTCCAATTACGTTCAAGAACAAATTCAGTTCTTTAGAGATATTAGAGTCGCTAGTTGCAATCATTATTTCGCATTTTAACTTGACCTGAGCTATTTCCTTCAAAAGTATATAAGCTCGTTTATCCTTATGTGGAAGTGAAAGCATCTAAGTTATATAACAGATTTTAAACTAGCAAAGGCAAATAAAAAAATGGCTAAGAATGCTAATTTTAGGTTAAAAACAATGTATGTACAGTATAATATATATATATATATATATATATATATATATATATATATATATATATATATATATATACACGTTCAATGTGCAGTTTGAAAATAATCTATTTCTTTATTGCAATTATTGAAAGAAAAAAAAAAAAACATGTATTCTATATTTAAAATGTGTCTAACCTTACATTAAAAATTAAAATTTGATAAGTTTCACTAGAATCTTCTTGGAATTATCGTTCCTGATTATGAAATGAGCAATCTGATGCCTTCATCTCAGTTTATCGCACTATGCAATGAGATGCATCCAAACTGATATTTTTTATAATGAATGTTTTTCTGTACAATTTATTATATTTTTAATCATCCTGCATATTTTTTATTTTATGTGACACTACTTTTATGTATTCTTGATTAATTTCAGAAAAAATTACTGCAGATTATATGATACTACAGATTATGCAACACTTCTTTTCTTTTACTTGAAAAAAAGCTCTTAGTTATTTAAGTTAAGGTACTAGGTTAAAACTAGGTTATTTTCGATTTAGAATTTGGTATAAAATGCTTTTAACAGAGGTGTCTTGACTGTCAAATGAAATATACAAGAGCTAACAATTATGCTAGGCAAATTTGACTATGTACTGATATTATTTTTTACCTGTTTGCAATAAACATGAACACTTGTTTCTAAATAGTGATGAATAGATGGTATAAGTTATTTTATTCCTAATTTCAATTAGAATTTTTATGTGTTGTATGTACTTACCGAATTAATTTTTACTGTTTACTATTTTTTTTGTAAACAAAATTGAGTTAGTTATTGTTTGATAAATATGTAGTATGGATTTTTTTACTAATTTTTTGGATGGATTTTGAGAAAATATTTAGAATTTTTTACATTTTTATTAAAGTTGTGGAAACTATACCTGAATTTAGCAAAAGCATTTTGTACACCATTTTTTGCAATTTTTTAAATTTATACTGTATAAAGAAAGAATTGGGTGTATATGTATATTCTTTTTGATTAAAAATTAAGTAATATCTGTATTAATTAACTATTCAATTTCTTTTAGACAGAATAAACGAAAACATACCAATAAAAATTTTTTACAAAATAAAAGAAAATATAAATCAATAAGAAATTCCTAAATAAATAAAGATATTTGAAAAAGTGATAAAAAATTGTTAATATACATAATTCACAAAGAAGTACAGAATATTAGTATATTGAGTATGTGAGTTATGAAGTTTGACTTATAAATACATATGAAATCTTACATGATTATATGAACGTATACTCTTACAATTTAAAAAATTTATTTATTATAATCATTTGAAGTTGAAAGAATAAATTATTTGTGACTAAAGTAAATTCATTTTCATATGTTTTAATGCATTTATTCTTAAGTAAATAAAAGCACATTTTTTATTTCAAGTTATTAAAATAATTTATTTCATAATGTTTAAATCAATGATGGCTCAAATCAATCTTATATTTGAAGACTCCAAATTAAATCTTTATCTTTTTGTGAAAAAACACTTAAGTTTAAAAGAAAGAATGTAGTTAAAATTTTATTTATGACTAATGGAGAAAAAGTATAATTTTGTAATGTGTATTATAATTAATTCATTCCAAATATTTCATGTATACCTCAAAGCAGTGAAAAATACAAAACTCTTTGGAATGTAGAGCCAAATATTTAAGAGGGAGTGAATATTCAAGCACATGTATTGATATAATGAAAATCTTCTGAAAGTTTTTAGTGTTAAGGAATTTTATTAACTAAGTACTTATAAATTTAGAAATTTTTTCAGGATCTATACCTTACCAATGAAATATCATGATTAATTTCCCATTGAATACTTAATCATAACATTTAATATGTAATTCTGATTAATTTTATTATTTATCTATTAAATGACATTTTTGTTTATGAAGACAGGATATAAATTGGAGTTCTTTTGGTTACCCTGAATTGAGTGGAAAAGATAGCACATTTTGGTTGGGAAGTAAAGGAGCTAATACTCCATGCCATATGGATTCTTATGGTTGCAATCTTGTTGCCCAGAGTTTGGGACGGTAATATTAATTATTATTAGTAAGTTTAATTTGCATGCTATTACAAAATAAAAAGGCATTTTATTTTGAGTGTATTGAAAACTTAAGTATAAAAAAATGAAACAAATATTTATATTGTTGTGTTTATAGTGCTCTTTTGTTTATTTATTTATTTTTTTTTATATTTCTTCCATTACTTTAATTACATAACTTTTACAAATAAAATGTTGGAAAAACCTTAATGCAATGAACCATAAAAAATGTATATATATTTTTTATTTATAAAGTTAAAAAAATTTGTACATTTCGTGAAATTTTTTTAAATTGTATTCATTAGTATTGGATGATACATATTTTTTGTACTATCTCTAAATATACAAATAAATGAAGTAAATGAATATACTTTAAATGAACATAATCATTAAATTTTTACATTTCAGTTATAAAATAATGAATGGAATAAAATTAATAAAATGAATAATTAAAAAATTTACTAATATTTTTTAAATGTAATTATAAATTAAATTATTTATCGATTAAAATAGTTAAAACATTTTATGTTAAAATTGTCTTACCAAATTTTTATATTTTCTGGATTATATTCTATTTTTAAAAAATGAATGAAATATTGGAAATTATCTCAGAACATCATTAAACTTATTCCCATTCTTATCATTTCAAACATCAGCTTGTTCAAAAAGTGTAATATTTAAAAAAGAGCCTCTAATCAAACCTTTATTTTAAATGGTAAATAAGAAAATATATCTAGAAATATACAAAAAGAAAAAAATGTCTGGATTGAAAAAAAAATAATAAAATAAAGTGTAATTTTTTTAAGTTTAATTATACTGTGTTTAAAATAAACTTAAAATATGTTTTATGATTAGATGTAAAGAAATTTTATGCATAATACATTTGCTTACTTGATATATTTGTGTTAAATACAGTATTTAGCAATTTAATCAAAGGAAAAAAAAACTTTGGAAATACAATTACATAAAATTAATATTAATATAAAATTAAATTTTAGAATTAAATTTTTTTAACTATTTTTAAAGAAATATAAAACAGTGAACTTGTATCTTAAGGAAATTTTTGAGTTTACTTATTGAGAACATATTTCTTTTTTCTTAATCTTTTGCTTCTTATTGTATGTTTAGCATGGAGATGATATGGTGAACCTCATAATTGATAAATTTTACTTTTTTTATTTTACAAATTTACTTAAAATTTTTTTTATTCACCATTCTTTATTTTACAAAAAATTAATTTATTTCAGAAATTTTTGTTGCTGTATTCCAGTTTAAATGGTAGATCTATAATGCTTTGTATAGTAAAAATTAAATAAAATTAAATAAATATTGGAGTATCACACTGAAGAATGTTGGCGGGGAGGGAATTAATTATAAACATGAAAAAACTAAAAATGCTCTAATCAATTTTTTTTAAAGAATAAAAATGAATTTACTGGAATCATTTATATATTGTTTTTATTCTCTAAGAGGAAATTTCAAAAGCTAATCTGGAAATTTTTGATAAATGTTTTCACCATTCAGTGAAATTTTAGATGTGATTTTAAAATGTTTAGCATAATAAATCTTTTATACTCATTTATTCCATAAAAAGAAACAATTTTAGCATTTAAAATATCACTTTTTGACCAGTGCTCATCTATGTTATGTGGGAGCTAAGCTGCTAGTTGAATGATTAACATTCTGGAATTAGGATGGGTTCAAATTTCATCTTGGGCTTTCGAAGGTTTGTAGTAGCTCAAAATCCACTTTAAACTGCTAGTCAATATCTAATTATCCCAATGTGCTAAAAATGATTATTGAGTGACAATCAAACCATGTTGTATGCCATTTTTAAAATGTGCAAGTGGCCATAAATATTGAAAGGGCAATTAATTGTTATCAATGTCATTTAAATTCTTGAAGTTTTGTCTTGTAGAAAGTATTTTTCAGTATAAATCAATAAACAGTTAAATATTTTTCAACTGTGTGTATTTACTGTAGTACATATTTGTTAATATTGAAATGTAACAGAAGTGTTTCATTAAAAAATTTCTGTAAATTATTGACTTGGTTACTTTATTATGATAGATCAAAAAAATTGTGCAGATTTAAAATTTAATATATTGACAAGAGTGTGACTATATTTATGTCATATAAATTATAACTTTAATAAAAATTGAATATTTATTGCTTTTAATGCAAAGGATGTAGTACATTTTTATTGATAATTTTAATGACTAAAACAGATTGTTTTTAACTAAAATATTTTGTATAAAATATATAGAAAAAAATGGGTGCTTTTCCCCCCTGAGGATATCAATCATCTATATCCTACTAGAATACCATATGAAGAATCCAGTGTTTTCAGCTTAGTTAATATTTTGAATATTGACCTTTTACAGTTTCCTCTTTTTAAGGTAACTTATCTTATGAAATTATTCCTGTTATTCAGGAATTTATATTCTCTTAATTTAAAAATGATAACATACATTTCTTTTTATTTAACAGAAAGCTCATCCATATGTTGTTTTGCTGGAAGAAGGTGATGTATTATTTGTTCCAAAAGGATGGTGGCATTTTGTTCTATGTTTGGATGATATTACAGTTAGCATAAATACATGGATTAAATTGGTATTTAAATTTATAGTATACAATTATGTGGGTTATTCAGAAAGTAAAAAAAAAAAAGTGGATATGTTCCAAGAAAAAATATAAACATCAGCATTTTATTTACAATAATATTAAGCCGAGCATTTTTCTCATTTGTACTGATCTTTATCATAGTAAGACATTTTTTATGCTAATAGTTAGAAATGAAAATAAATGTAAACCATTTTGTTTATTTATACTCTTTATATACTATTTCACTTTATTTATTCAATTACATTTAATATGATTCATAAATTTTACTTCATTTCATTTTACAACAATAACATAACTGAAGCTACTCAAAACAAAACTAAACAAAAATGTTGAATAATTAGGTTGGTTGAAGTTAATTAGCTGTACTTGACAAACTCCCAACTTTTGATAAAAGGTATTTTAACAAAACAAATATTTATTTTTAGAGTCTCTTTATAAAGTTCAAAGCTCTTAAATCTCAAAGGCAACTCTATGATTCAACCACTTCTAGCTACTTTCTTCCTCAGCAACCTTCCTTTCAAGACTTTCTTCATATTGTATTTCTAATGGATACAAGCATCGAACCAGTTGCAGAAATTCTCCATGAGATGGCTTAACTTTAACCCTTCTAATGTTATTGTCTTTTCCAGGATTTAACTGACTATTCAATCCAAAACATTCAATTCTTATCTTCACTTTCAATTAAAACTATATTACTAGCTCTTAATTTGAAGATAAGATGGATGATCTTTTACTTGCTTTTTTGGGAATGAGATTATCAAAATATTCTGCTATTCTGCTCTGAATCATTTTCTCAACTCATTACAATGTCTTGCTGATATTGTAATCTTTTTGTTAAGTTTATCTTGTTCATATTGTGTAAATCTAGAATTGCAACTTATGGAATTTCTTACGGAAACATTACAGGAGTTATTGCTTTAACTATGTCTGGATCTTCCGTTGTTAATGGCCCTTGAATTTATAATAATCTCACATTTGCACAAACTAACGAATTCTTCCTAGGTTAAGGATCAATTCTTCAAGACTCTTCTTAGTATACTTTTAATGATTTGGATTAAACGTTTCCAGAAACCACCCCACCAACAAGCTAAGGGAAGATTAAACTTCCATGTAATTCTTTTATTGAATGCTTCACCTTTAATCATTTTCTAATCAGTAGCATTAAAAAAATTATTAGCTCCTGTGAATTTCATACCATTGTCATTGTAAATTACATAAGGATGTCCACATCTTCCAATAAATCTTTGTAAACTTAATAGAAATAAATTTGTTGACAGAGAAATTAACAGTTCCAGGTATATAACTCTGAACATAGCACATGTATACAAAACAAACCATGTTCTTGTTCCACATTTCAGAATAAGAGGACCTGCTAAGTCTATTCCTACAACTACAACAATCGATGCATCTCTTATTCTATCTTTTGGGAGTGACACAGGAATGGTTCTCTTTGACCTGTCAGTGTGTCTTCTGCAAACCAAACATTTAAAAATAACTAATCTTATAGTTTTTCTATCATTTAAAGTCTTAAAAGTTTTCTTGGAGATTAGTTTAAAGCATATAAAGTCCAGCATGATGTTAAAATCAAATGATGTTCAAGGCTGAGCAGTTTTACCAATTTATGCTCACTTGGCAATAAAATTGAATACTTAAAGTTTTCTAAATCCTTCCTTTCCATTAATTTTGTTTTCACTCAAAGTAAAGCACAATTTTCTCTAAAAATAAAGATACTTTAATTCATTTAAGCTACTCTCAAGGAAATATTCATTCTGAACTAATTTTATATTTATTTTTTTCAGCTTCATTTAATTTATCCATTTTCAATTTACCACCTTGATGTTCTTTTTTTTTTTTTTTTTACCTTATGTGCATTGCTATAAAGTCTCATCATCCAACTTAATATTCTTAATATTTTGCAATAATTGGAAAAATAGACTAAGTTCTCTTATGAAGCATAAGTTCTTTTTCTAAAAGAATTCATAAGTTTTCAGTGTTACCTTTTCTTTGAATGCTTCTTTACTCAAATTTATTTTTTGACTGTGACCAATCTTGCTCGTTCTCTTTTAACCATGACAGTCCTTGCCATCAATTTGATGGTAAATCTGTCAGATTCTGTGTCTCTGATACATATTTTTAATTTTTATAACTTTTAAGACCTTCTTAACACTTTAAATTAATTTTTTACAAACACAGACCATGACTTATTCAATATAGAACAGAAGAAGAGTTAATCCAATAATAATTATTTAAAGTCTTGAAAACTTAGCCTTTTTCACTATATCAGAAAGACATGCACCTATTGTACATGTCATTAATTCTATTCTAGCAATTGAGATCTGTTTTAGTGGCACAATTCTTGATTTAGCTAACACTAGTGTTGTACTGAAACTTGTCTCTCATTTTCAGTTTTCATAAATATAGCTGTTGCAATAGACTATTTAGATGCATTCCAGAAAGTTATGAAGGCTTATTAACCTGCAGTTATCTATTGATATATATCATGGAATTTCTATTAATTTCAGAAATTGAAGATCATTGAACCACTTCAAAGCTTTTCAATTATATCTTTTGGTAGTTCATCACTCCAACTGCAATTTGCCTTCCAACTTTCCTGCAGGAGCAATGTGGATATAATATTAATGGGCAACAAAATCCAATCAGATCAAAAAAATTTTTGTTATTGAAAGTAACTTTCTTTTTATAAATGGTTCCTTTATTTCAATTCTTAAATCCATAACACAAGATAAATGTCAGATCCCCAATTCTACAATAGCCCCCAAGACTAAAAATATTTCAGGTCCGGAAGTTGAGATTCATGAGCGCCTAACCTCTCAATTAAAATTAAGCATTTGCTGTTAACTGTGTAGAGATCTCTATGAAATTTCGGGTTTCAATGTTTGTGTTCAAGCAAATAATGTAGTTATCAACATAAAATGATTTCAATAGCTTTTATGCAATTTGTCTACGTTCTATACTTGTGTTTCACATATGATAATGAAGAACAGCTCTGAGAAGAAATGGACTACATGTGACTCCTAGAACAACTCTGTGGTGTCTAAAAACTTGAATTTCTTTTCTTCCTCGATCATTTCACCGCAGAAATTGGAGATAACCTATGTTTTTTTCCAGGAATGCTTATATATAAGAAAGCCTCTATGATGTAACACCTATTCTTTTTTCTCTAAACCTAACTAACATCGATAGTATTAGTTTAGTGCTGTTCGTTCCTTTCTCTAGGCAATCATTTGAGTGATGGAAAACCTTTCATTTTACTTAATGCATCGAAAATTGGACTGAATTTAACTGTCAAATTTTTCTTGAAGACCCCTCAGTGTGCCACCAGGTATAGAAAATTCTTCTGGTGGTACTCTTTCAATTATATTTGTTCTTTTAACAACTCCTGAAGCACAATATATTAAACATCATATTTTTCTTCTGATACTAACTTAAATGTTGCTTTTTCTCATCTTCTTCCAGGTATATCTTTATATGGAGGAATATTTTTAGCATGTATCTATGGCGATTTCATTTCAGCTCCATCTTCATCATCTTTTCTTAAATTTATTTTAAAACGATCAGTTTCCACTTTATCAATTTGATGTCTAGTTGGAATCTCTAAAGGATTTCTTACCCCAAAAACTTGCAGTTTCCAAGTGTTTCTAATATTTTAACTGGAAATTAAAAATGAGGTAGCTATATTAGCAATAAAATTTTCTTATCCATTTATTTTCAGTTTTCTCATTAAAATCGATCCAATGAATGTTTTCATTCATAAAAATTCCTGATCTTAGTTTTTGTATTTTTCCAATATAAATATTTCCAGCAAAATCTGCATCTATTAACAGATCAATCTAAGGATTGACACAATCATCTGGGAAATTAATTCATTTTTCAGCTAATTCTAATATCCAAGGACCTTTCTGTAGGTATAGATATGCAAATTATAGGCTAATCTGGAATAGGAATTTTTGCAACTGTAACTGGTATACAGATTCTCAATACTAATGCTAATAGGCGTTCCACCTCCAAACACACATTTTTATCAGCGCCTGATTTTATTCCTCAAGCCTCTACTGTTGATTTTAAATATAGGAATATTCAGATCTATTATTGATCAATGCTGTAACATGAATTTTCTTTCCTTCGTGTGGAATTACATCCATTGGAGTTTGAAGCAAAACTCTTCCTGTAGTACCTGTGAAAGAAAGAGTGCTACTTTTGTCATTTTCTTGTTTATGTTTGACAGTAATTTGTGACTTCTACTTAAATTCTGGATAACAAATAATGTAATGTTTCCTTCCACAATTAATTCATTGAACTCTGCTTTTGCAATTTTTAACTTGATGGTTTGATTTCAAATTTGAAAAACAACAATTATTTTCTTTCAGGGTTTTTAGTTTTTCATCACAATTTAAATTTTGTGCATTATAGCAATCTTTGCTTTGGTGCGATTTCCACAAAATATGCAGTTTATTAATTTTTTACTATACATTTTTTTTACCCTGAAAGAAAGAAAAATTGTTGAGAACTACAGCTTTTACACATTTTACTTTATATTCATCTATGGATCAAGTTCTAAAATTTTGCCATCAAGAACAACAAAATTCGCATTTATACATTCTAAATGAGCTATAATCAAAACATCACTTTTATACCTCTTTATACATAGACATTGAAGCTTCATATGTTTTTTGTGAAGGATGCTCTTACAGTAAATCGCTTTTTACCAAGATGCTCCATATTGAATTTTCTAAACTTCAAAATGTTCCACAGATCTTCTATTACAAGAATACCAGGTCACCAAATGTTAGATACTACAATAAATGTTAACTATTTTGTCCATTCATACTCTTTACATACTATTTCGCTTAATTTATACAGCTACATTTAAAAAAATGCACAAATCTTATTTCATTTTACAATAAGAATATAACTGATGCCACTCAAAACTAAAACTAAATGAAAAGGCAAAATTAATTGTCTAAAATTAATCAATAATACTTGATTATATTATATCATTTCTAATCTAATATCAGTGTTGTGGCTGAAACCTGACTGTATAGAATGATTTTTTATGTGGTTGATTATTTTGTAAATGTGTGTTCTCCTCAAATGTTTCTCCATTTCCTGGAAAAGGTAAAAACTAATTGATTCTGAATAAAATATTGATTGTCTAAACCATTAAAAAAATTCATTTCTTGTTTCTGAAACTTCAGATTTCAGGAATTATTTATGATAATCATAAATAATTCCTACAAGCAATGTTTTATGATTCCTGTTTTGCAAATAGACTTATAGAAAAGATTTTGTAGATAGATATTTTGTTGCTTTAGATGCCAAATATGCTGTAAGTTTTTATTTATTTGGATTTTCTGTTCAAGCCATTATTTTGAAATTTCTTTAACAAGAAATTATACATGAAACACACCACAATGAAACTGTGATAAAAAGATTAAACAGTAGTCTAACTCATGTGTGCATCAAAAATAATAAAAAAAGTCATGTATTGACTGCAGTTTGTGTGACTGAAGCAATACCATAGAAATAACAGTAAAGAAAAATAACAGCAATCATTCTTTACTTTCTGGGCAATGTGATAAGTATTAAATTCCTTTTTTATGCTATATTTGGAATCTTAGTTTAAAAAAGAAGTATTTTAATAAATTTTAAAGACAAAAATTTTACTTTAAATATATATACTATACAAATTATATGTTTTGTAGTTTTTGTATACTAAGCATTTTTATCTGTTACCATTTGTTAACTTTTATAGTAAACTAAATATGTAGTATATATTTTTGCAGCATCATAAAAGAACTATTGTAGTCAAGTGTAAATAATTTTCAAATTTCTTTAATTCTATCCTACTTATGTTTTCATACATTTTAAAATGCATTATTGTCTTATACTTTTTTTTTACTTCCTTTTTTCTTATTTTTAAATCAATTTCATAAAATGCTATTAAATTTCATAAATAGTATGCAATGTATATAAAATATAATAATTCTTTCTATTATCAATATAATTATATGTGTAATATATACCATATCTTACATATATAATTAATATTTAATGTTACCCCTCATTTCAGAAAGTACATTGAATTTGGATGTACTTTCAGTCTGTAAAATTGTATGGATTTGCACAGATTTTACATGCAAGTCTTCTCTTTTAATTATAATATTTTTCTGTTTGCAAAGAATTTTAAAATGTGATTTGTGTATTTTTTTAAAAGAAATTTCTTTGTGTTAATGAAAAAAGCTGATTTCTTTGATTTTAAAATGTAATTTCATCTATTTCCTTTTAATTTTATTTGATTTTATCTGTAATGACTATGCAACTGCTGATTTAGATTAATATCTAAATTACCCTTTTAAAAGTATTTTAGTAACCAAGAAATGCAATTTATTCACATTTGTGTCATTTCAATTTCTAAAACTTATATTACTTAATTATTATTAAATATAAATATAGTTAAATAAAAGTTAGACTTTATTTTTCAAACTGAATGATCATAAAGAAATATTAGCTGATGTATTATTTTAATTTTTGAATTTATTAAAATGTAAAATTTGTATATAGATCAATAATACAATTTTTGTTCAGTAATGGAAATTCAAGATTTTTTAAAACAGCTATCTATAACTTAATTAAAAATATCCAGTTTAAGCAGCATACATTTTTCAAGCTTAAATAGATATTAATTATGAAACAATAGGTGATTTAATTTTTAAGCAGTTCATTCAATTTTATATCATAAACTACAAATTAATGATTAATTCAGAAACAGACAATTTAAATTCTAATCAGTGCATGTAATGTGTAGTAAAATTTAATATACAGTTAATATGAGCTTAAATTACCTTAATTGTGAACCTCTTTAATGCAAGTTAAAAAAAAAAAAAAAAGTGCGATGAAGAATGAGACTGTAAACTATATTTTGATAATCTAGTACATAGTTATATATATATATATACATATATATAAATTGTTAATTTTATCAACCTCTGTTTTATAGAGGTAGGCTAATAGTTAAAAAAGAAAGCTTAAGTTCATACATCCATAAATACTTTTACTATGTATTTTCTTTTATCTCCAAACATTTTACTTTTAGTGATTTAAATTTTTTACTTATAGTATGTATACTGAATCATATTACTTCGACTTTTCTTTCTCTTATTATATTATTTCTTTCTTTATCTGATAATTAAATACCCATATAAATATATATATGTATATATATATATATAAGCAAAACATTATTAATTATAAAGTACCATAAAATGGAAAAGTAAATTAGGAAAAATTCACAATTTTAATAGAACATTTTAACTTACTGATGTAATTGGATAACTGATATAAAGGATAAAGAACTTTTAACTTGTACTTGGTAATAAATAAAAATGATGCATAAAATTGGAATAAATATTTTCAGTTATTTATTTATTTTTTTAATGTTAGACTGACATTGCTCACTGTCTTAGTTACTTTCTAGTTTTAGTGTCATTGATGTTTATGAAACTTTAATGTTTTTCATTTGTTATAATAGAGCCATTTTTCAAAAATACTTAATTTTTAACCTATATTATTGATTTGGGAGTTTAAGTATTGGGGATTTTAGTGATAGATGGATTTTACTTTCTTTTATTTTCTTTACTTGATCAAAATAATTAACCTGTATTTTTCTTATTGTTTGAAATCTTACTTTTTATTTAATAAATGGTTTTTATCGATTAGTTCTTTAGATTTGCTTTTAATCCAATTTAACAATGGAAGAACAAGATGTGCAATTCAGACATGTTTTATAATATTTCCAAAAAAGTTCAGAACACATCACTCTGACTGGAGAAATCATGTGGCATATATGGGAATGAAGCTTTAAAAGAAAACCAATGTGAAATTGGTTTGCCAGATTTCATTCTGGTTAGTTTTCATCGAAAAATGCCCAGCCATCTAGCTGAAGTTGAAGTGACCTATATCAAGGCCATTATCAATTCAGATCTTTATCACATGCATGCATTGAAAAAATCATAAGTTTAGCTATGTCAAGAAACTTGATCTGTGGATCTCTCACCAGATTAAGAAAATTCACTTGGCTCAATGTATTAGTATCTACAATTTGTATCTAAAGCACAATGAAATTGATGTATTTCTGAACATATTAATTGCTGGTAATGAAAAGCAGATAGCGTATAACAACATCAATTTAAAGAGATTGTGGGTCATGGCAAGATAAAAGAGTAAAGAGGACATCAAAAGCAGAGAGTCATCAAAGAAAGATGATACTGGTAATCTGCTGGGATTATAAATAATTCTGTTTTTTGTAATTTTACCATACAACCAAACGATCAATTCAATTCTCTACATTCAACAACTTGCCAAACTAAGCAATGTTATTCTAGCATGATTATTATTTTACTGACATATTTAGCATTCTTGTTTTCTTTAAAATTAAATTTTTTACTTTTTACCAGTTTTTTTTATTTTATTTATTTTTTTTTTATTTTTTATGAAAAATTTTTTATTAATTAGTCTTTTTGCATCACCTATTTTCATGATAAAGGAAATATTTCTTTAAACTAATCTATTTTGTAATATGTCCAATAATAGCTAATTCAAAAGGAACAAAAAGTATAAAAGAATTTGTTACCTTGCTTGTACAATAATGTTCAATCATGATACTTACGCTAATTAATTTTTCAAAAAATATGGATTACTATAATTTGTAAAATTATAAGAAACACACATATATATTTTATTTAAAAATCATGTATGATTATTCATTGAAATTTTGATACTTTTATTTTAAAATAACGCATAAACAAAATGTTTCTGTCATTCAAAAATAGGATAATTTTTCAATTCTCTTAATTCTTAATTATCTTTATATGATTATATTTACTTTCTTGGGAAGCAATAATGCCAATGTTAAGCATTCTTGCTTTAGTTGTTCAAGTTTTAGTACACTTAAGAACATTTAACTGTTCTTAGAAATCTCCTGTTTATTTATTTACTAGAATGGCTTACAGTCTAGCCTTTAGTTCAACAGCTCATGGATTTTATTCACACTTTGCTTGTAGTGATTTGGATTCATATGTTTACTTCACATGCACACTTTGTTTTGGGTTTGTTTTAATCTGATTAGCCTTCATGTATAAAAAAATAACTAACAAAGTAATAATAATAATGAAAATAAATGTTGAACTACAGATAGACAAATTAAACTATCCATATACTAAAAATGCATTTTCCACTTCTTATTATTTCCTTAATTATATTATTTCTTTATTATTTATTCTTTCCCAATTTTGGATAAGATATTAGATTTTCAAGCATCCTCTTATAAGCTTTTTTCATTGAAACCTTTATTTTGTTCTTTATCATTATTATTAATATTTTAAATGTTACCTACTGATTATGAATAGTTATCAAAGAAATGTACTCAAACTTAGTTTTATGAATTCATTTTTGTAATTTTAATATCAAAGTAACTTTTAGTTGCTTTTTCCCTATAGTAAAGAAAACATTTTCATGATTTGTTAAAATATCAAAGGCTATATTTTAAATCAAAATCATATGTTATTACCTAGGACACACAAGTGCTTAAATCCTAGGCATAGGTAATATTTTTTCCATTATTATCCATTAATAGTGTGTTGACTGATACTAGTACTTCTCCAATATTTTCTTTTCCAATACCATATAATTTAATTATATAATTAATTTGTTTATGTCTAATTTTAAATTAATTATATCATAAATTTAATTATATAAATAATATCAGTGTAATTTAATTTTGTTTTATTAGTTAAGGATTAAATTCCCATTGAAAATTTGTTGTTCTCTCATACATGAAACTCTGAAGATCATTATTCAAAGCTTAAACAGTATTAAAAGTTTTTTGAAGTGTTAACAATTGAGAATGTAATTTAAGCGTATATAAAATTGTTCAGTACTATTTTTACTTAAAAATTTTTTTTAATTACTTCAAAAATTGCAGATATTGCTTTATTTTAAACTTATTATGTTTTTAAATATGATTCTTATTAAATCTAAAAAAATTGATTAATCCTTGATGGGTAACTTGTAATTCTATTTTATTACATACATTATTTCTATATATTGGGCAATATATTTTTATATTTTGATCTACTAGTAAAATATTTGACCTTTGTCTTCTTTATAAAAGCTTAGCTTTTGAATCTTAAATCAAATTAAAAACTTTCGTTCATTCTCATTTTATACTGTTGCCTTGCTTTTATAGGATTCAGATAATGAAAGTCGTCTAATGGAAAGTGTGACGAAAACTTTGATGACTTCTTTAATATCAACATATGCACCTGCTTATGAAGATTGGCTTAATCCCAATGAAGTAAATTTAGATTTTCTATTTTTATTTGTTATATAGTTTTAATCTTTAATGGAAAAAGTTAACCAGTTTAATTTTGTACTTATCTTGTAAAAGAAATATGTAACCAAAATAAATTTTCTGATGATGAATCGTAAATATTTAAACTTCTTGGTTTTAATTATTAAAAAATGTAGAAGCATGAATCTGTGTAATAATGGGTTGAATGCTTAATATATTAAATTAATTTGAGAATTTATCTTTGTGGTAGTAATATTACAACAATGTATGCTTAACAAATAATGTATATTTCAAAGTATTAAATACAATCAGCAAAGAATATATATAAAAAATTCTGTAACTAAAATGTTGCTGTATAGGAACAAATTATTTTATTATCAAATGATTTGATTATGCTGGAAAATGTATCAATGTAATAAGCATATAAATGAGGAATATATAAATAATGATCTTAGTAGCAAAACTACTTCCAATGGTGAAACATTAATATGAATTTAAACAATGTTATTCACAGTATTAGCTTAAAGTCAGGTTATTTTTAAATAAATGTATTTTAAATACTATATCTTTGCTTTGTACTTATAAACTATTGTATGAGATATTAAGTGAAAGTTGAATGGGAAAGAGGGTTTAAGTTAAAATTCAGTGCAAAAAAAATTCTGTAACTAAAATGGTTAGTATATGCCTTGATTTTCTCTTGTTGAATTTCACAAAATATTATCAATATAAAAATATTTAAACTATGCTAGTGTGAATATTCAATAATTACAATTTTACTTAGACATTATTTTTGGTTTCAATTTATTACTTACAAAAGTTTAAATGATAAAGACTGATATTTAATTTGTAAAATTTCAATTGAATACAAAAAAAGTAAGTGAATGTTGAAACCTGAGCTTTTCCAATTATTTGATGATGTATGATTCTCTAATATCAAATGAATTTTGAATTAGAATCAAATATGGTAATTGATAACAGAATTTTCATCTTCCTCTACATATTTTGCCTTGCCAATATTCATGATACAAAATTTTGTCAACATACTGGTTTCTGATTGATTCATAGAAAGTTCTAATCTAGTTGACTCTTCTATGAGACATCTTTATCTCTGGTATCCCTTTACTGTATAATTTATTGCATTACCTTTGATGCATGTTCTATAATCTCTACAATAAAGTACTTTTCTAATGCACTTCTGGCAGTTAGTAATGTTTGATTTTAATATGTAAATAACAACTAAAATTTTTGTTGGGCCTATATTTCAACTGATACTTAAATACAGTACATAAAAAATAAATGCTTTTGTAGCCATACAATGGAAATTATTTTATTCAAAATTCAATTGTTCCATCTTTTCTAATATTAAATATTATTAATACTGAGATATCCAGTGATTTAAGGCATTTTGGTTGGGCCGTGAAGCAGTGAAAAAAAATGTTATTCTTTGGTGTGCTTCAACTTTTAAAAGATATTTCAAAATATATATTAGTTTATATGTTTAATACATATTGGTTAGTATATGCCTTGATTTTCTCTTGTTGAATTTCAAAATATTATCAATATAAAAATATTTAAACTATGCTAGTGCGAATATTGAATAATTACAATTTTACTTATTTTTGGTTTCAAATCTAACATGAGAAGTTCCAATTAGACTTAATTTTTTATCACAAAATTAAAATTGATTTTAATTTAATCTGAAGAACATATTGAATTATCTCTTCATATATTTCTAATTTGTTGTATATAAATCTTACTGAGAGAATACTGTTTGAAATCATAAATGGGAATAATGTCTATGGCAGTTTAATGCATATGCAGATGTAGTTTTTTTTTTTTTTTTTGTAAATATTACAAAGTAAACCTTTTATAAATAGTATTATGAAAGTTTTAATAATGTTGCAAACCTTTAATGAAAGAGTAGAGTTGTGTTTTCTAACAAATCTCTTGACTTTAATTTATAGGTGTTATATATAAATTAAATATTTTCTCACGTTTTATTACATTTTGCATTTTTTAATGACATACTTTTACATTGATCTTGCTTATTTATTTTGCAAAGCAGTTAGAATTAAAGGTACGATTAGCATTGTTTTAAAATTAATGAATCACTAATCATACATCTGATTTTATTATTTTTAAAAATGCATTATTTTGTGCAGTCTTAATTAAATTGTTATTTAAGTTCTTTTTTATTATCAAAGTCTATCTTTTTTATAATATATTTTATCTCCCTTGTAAAAATTACTTTTTTTAAGTTATTGATTGGAATTCGAAGCTTATGAAAACCATTAATTTTGCTATTAAAAATATGCTATTTTAACTGTGCAATTCAAATTAATTTCAAATATTTTAACTTGATTTAAATTTCTTGTACTTGCTACAAAAATGTAATTATTTTTAATTTATAGATTTTAGAAACTCCAGAGGAAACTTTAAACTACATAGTTAGGACATTAAAAGAACTTAATAAACAGGAAACTATTAATGTAGGTGATTCTATGGCCAATAAAGTACTTAAAGCAAAGGAAGCAAGTGATGTGCATTCTGAACAGTGTTCTGATATTTTTAAATATGAAAATATTCTAACTGTTAAACATGTGTCTGTTTCAGAATTAAAAGTAAAAGAAGATGGGGAAAAATCTTTGACAGAAACAGTTGATAGGAAAATAACAATAAATAATATTGTAAACTGTTTCTTACATCCTAATGTGATAAATGTCATCTGTGAACTATTGAAAGAATTATGAAATTGATAGATTCTTAATAAAAATTAAAAATTTATGTTGTTTATTATTTCACTCAGTTTGCTAAATATGTAATAAGTTTTTCATATACATTAATCTATTAGGTTTTATGTAAGTCTTGAAAATGTCAATATTTTTACTGTGATTAAATATCAAATTTAAACTTGATGTTAATAGATAGAAAGGAAAATATTGATTGATTGTTAACTGTATATTGTTGAAAAAATTTTATATCTTTGAAATTCTGAATTAATTTTTGTAATTTTTTTTTGCTATAGATATGATATTAAATTTAGAATGTAATTATTTTACAAATTACTTGAAATTTCTTATTATAAATTAGGAAAAAAACGTCATTTTTAAAATTTTTTTTCTAATCTGCATTTTTAAATTTCTGCCTTTTTTTTTTATCAAAACAATAATTTTTCTTTTAATTTTACTTGTAAAGTTTTCATTTAACCATGATTTTTGATTTTCAAGAATAATAAAAAATTCCAGCTGTAAGAATATAATTTTTATATTAATACATTTTTTAAATCATATAACATTTTAAATTCAGATTAAGTTTATTAAAATTATAACTTTATTTTGTACCATTTTTTTGAGTCTTGACATTGTTACCATTTGGAAGTGATAATATACAGAGGGTATTAACATGTTTTTAGAACCATTTCGATAACGAATTAAAAAAAAAAAGTAAATGTTTTAGAATAAAAATTTTTGGCAACAGCTTATTATTTGAAATGAGAAATATTGTCTGCTACTTTTAAATTTATTCTTCTTTCAAAATATCACATATAAATATGCTGTGAAATGAAGGATATTGTTTTGCACTTTCTGAAGATAAACGTTCTTATTCCAGAATTCAAAAACGTTGTGAAATGCATGCTATTAAAATTTCTAAATGCCAAATAAGCAATATTATTAATCGAACAGGTAAAAACTGTCAATCATTATTTCTATAAAGAAAGAAGACTCCAAATGAATATCTGTAAAATGCACATACTGTTTCAAATGTTTCTAAAATGAGAAATCGCTGGTAACAAAAAAAAATCCGCGAACACAGAAATCAATTGCAAAGTCTGTAGATATATCTGTAGCAACAATAAATAAAATAATAAACCAGTATTTCCGACTTAAAAATGCTAAAAAACATAATGTTCACCAGCTTTTGCCGAGATGTGGCTCAACGCAAAACATTTTGTAGAATCCTGTATGAAAACCACTAAGCAGAAGATAAATGGAAAAACATTGTGATCCTTGATGATGGATGGGTTTACCTAAATGACTGTAACAAAAAAAAAAGGTCTTTTTGCTATAGAAAATGAGGAGAAAAAATGTACAAACCCATTTCCATCAATGTAAAGAAAGTTTCAGTAAGTGGTTTATGATTGTTGCAGGTTTCTGCTACAATGGGAAGTTAAAAATAAGAAGAGTGGAAAGAAATGTTAAAACTAACTCATCGTACTATCAGGATAAGGTTTTACGACCAACATTACAAAGGAATTTCCACTTCTTTATCCCAATGACTTTCAAAGAGGGAAACTTTATCAAGACAAAGCTAAAAGTCATACTTCGAAGACTACCTCTGCATTCCTTGAAAAAATGATGACTAATACAGGTATTGCATGTATACATTTTCAACATATCTCTGCAAAGTCTCCTGACGTTTCACCTATGGACTATTGTGCCTTTGATCTGTTAAAAAAGGCTCTTTCTAAACGCAAACCCACCACAATAGATGGACTCTAGAAAGTAGTGGAAGAGAAATGGAAAGCAATACCTATGGAAATATTGTGAAAAGCTCTTCTATTGTGGAAATCACAATGCAGTCTTATAGTCCAGGAAAAAGATCCAACATTAAAAAAAATCTTTACATTTGAAACATTAATTAAATGGCAGAGAAATCACTCTAAAAATGTGTTAATACCCTCTGTAATTTTTTTTTTAAATATCTGTCTTTGTTTTAACATTCATATAATGAATTGTTAGTCTCCTGAACAGTCGAAGTTTTTAAGTTAAAATTTGTATTTTTTCAGTTGAACATTCCAAAAATATTTTTGCATAAAAAATGCTTAAGATTTTTTATTTATTAAAAAAGTTGATAAAATGTGCAACTTTTAAAGAATCCTACATACATTTTTTTTTATAAAATTGATGAATGTTTTGTAGTATTAAAAATAATATTCTATATGATTCTTTTACTAAAATTACAAATGCTAATTTAATTTTCTTATTTTTTGAGTGAAATAATTTTTATTACAAGTTTTTTAAATATTTCACCTTTGTTTTTTTAATTTCTTTACAAAAGTAAAAACTTGAAATAATACATTTAATTTAAGTTTTTACTAATAATTATTTAAAGTAATAAAAAATTTAAAAAATATTTACTTTTAATTTTTGTAATTCAATTTAACAAAATTTTTATTTTTAAATAGATAAAGGTAACATTACCTCACAGAAATATCTCTTTTAATACACAAGTAAGACCATTAATGCTTCATATTTATTGAAGTGGTGTACTATTTGCACATACTAGAAAGAGTATTCTCAACTTAAGGAAACTAAACTTAGTATGATTGAGTTTTCATGAATATAAATCCCACAATTTTTAAATTGTTTGACAAAAAGATATATACTTGTGTAGCATAAGTTACTAATATAATATATAAAATTTAAAAGTGAACTATAATTAAATGAATTTTGTAACTAAACACAACACATAATACATCACTCGGAATTTATCAATTATGTCAATTTTTATACTGAAAGATAAAGATATGTTAATAAGAAAAAAACTCTTTTATTTTCATAAAAAAATTTTATTTTGTCTATTATAATCAGTAAAACATTTTTGATTTATAACTAGAATATATATTTTTTATAAAAATATACTAGTTATATATCAAAATTTCTTATTTTAAAAATATTTTGGGTAAAAATTTTAATTGAGATATATGTATATTAGATTGAATTAGGTTAATCTAGATTTAATTGATAATGTTTGAAAATGATATTGATCAGTAATATGCAACAGTGGTAGTTGAATAATAGTATTCTTGTTTTCCATGCAGTTTTTCACAGCAACATTCACATTTTCAGCATTCATTCAACTCTCTTCTGGTACAGGTAATTATGTTAAGCTAAAAAACTAGCCAATTTTTTTTAATTTCTTCATAATTTTGATTTTGTTTAAAAATTTGTACTAAATATCTTGAGTTTATTATGCTGTAACTTTTATGTATAGTTTAAAAAAAAATATTCTTTGAATATATATTTTAGCCTGTAATTAGTTGATTAATTGAAAAAAATTAATTATGTACTTAATCATAAATTCAATATTTAATTCATCCTGAAATGTAATTTTGCTTAGTAAGCTTATTTCTTACCAACTTTTTGAAATAATAAATTGCTTGATCTAAATTAGAAAAATTTGAGTACTTTTATAATCAGGAAAATGAGCAAACTGACTGGATTTTATATAAACCTTTAATGTTCTAAATAACAAATGTTGGAAAATGTCTTAAGATTCTGATGCTTTTAATATTGGAAAAATAAATTGCTTTTAATTAATTAAATTTAATTTGCTTTTATATTTAATGAAATTGGTTTCATTATTTAAGAAGAGGTCAATTTTTGAAACTACTTACATAAAAGGTTAATTTATAATTAATAAATAAAAGGTCCATTTTAAATAAATAAAAAAGTTAATTTGTTTTAGAATTAAAGTTTTGTGTTCAGTAAATATAAAAGGTTAGTTTTAGATCTTAAACTTTAATAAAATCTTAAAACTTTTTCTTAAAAGGAAGTCATCATTAAAATTTCTTCAAATTTTAAATATATATATATATATGTGTGTGTGTGTTTTAAAATCTTTCAATAATTATAGCAATCTAGGTGCTTTAACATGAAGTATGTTTGATGTCAGGATAAAATAAATTTTATTTTATTTAGCATCAAACATACTAACAAATTTGACAATTCTGTATTACATTTTATTGCATAAGTTTCAAAATATTATATACATATATTTTGAAATATATGTATATAATATTTTGAAACATACTTCATATAGTTTGAAATATTATAAAATATATTTACAGTATATAAAAGATGACATTTTTTTAAAAGATCTATAAAAAGTAGCTTGTTGCAATTGTATATTTTTAAAGCTATAATATATTTTATTTTCATGGTATTGATAAAAATGTATAAAAGTTCTACAGCTTTATTAAAAAATGAATATTTTACAGTTACACTTTTGTATTTTATTGACATTTTAAACTAGAAATGATTTATACTTATTATGTAATTATTCATTTATATTTTAAAGTAAATATTTTGAATACTATCTTCATTAATCATAAATTACTTACACTTTTATTATATAGATGCATATTACACTTTTATTATCTAGAACAATTTTATAAGATTTTTTATTATTTCCAAACTTAGTTATAGTAAATATATTCTGAGCTGGAAACTGAATGAATGAAATTCTGGCCTTCGGTTTGAATTCCACTATGGATGTTTGTCGTGGTTTAGGGTATATTTTTAAACTGTTGGTCCAAATCTAATTAGCTTTCATAAACAAAAGAAAAAAAATTGATGACCTATTGAATGACCAACTATACTAAATATATGTTCAGGTTTCTTATAACTTTAAATGTTCTTTTCAACTATCTTATAAAATTCATGCATTTAATAAATAATTTGTTTATTTAATTAATAACTAAAAAATCATGTTTTAATTTATTTTTAAAAATTTCCCCAAATTTATTCTCTATGTATTATATTTATTTTTTTAGTATTCTTTGAGATTGAAAAATAATATAAATTATATAGAATCATATTTTCTATGATATTTCAGATGAAAAATTTATTTTATATACAAAATATTAATGCTAATAAAATAATGAAATATCAAAAATAATTTTTTTATAGAATTATTACACTATCTTTTAACATTCTTAATTGCATGTGTAATTTTGATTTATCATTTTGTTTCTATTTCTGTTAGTTAAATCAAAAATCATCATTCAGTGCAAAATTAATTTCATATTTTGTTTTTTTCAAAATAATAATTACAAATTTATAATTAAATTTGTAATATGATTACTCATTTTTAAATGTATTAATTTCTTGTATTATATATCATTAAAATTGTATTATATTTTGTTGCATTGTTATCTAAACATAAAATTTTTTATTGAATTAATTTTTTTTATATTATTCTACTCATTTAAGTTTAAATTAAAGATTAAAATATTTTAACCATTAATATATTTTTTATTTATTATATCTTTACAAGAGTATTTATTTAGAAGAATATATATTCCAAAATATTAAATTTTGACTTGTGATCAGTTTTATTAAGTATTCATTTTCTGATTAAACTTTTTAGATTAAAATTTGTGAATTAAATCATCATATGAAGAAATTTTTTATTTTAATATTATTGTGAAAAGTCTAATTGTTTTACTTAGCTTTATTTTTCTGCTTAAAATTTAATTTCAAACACATTTGCTACATTTTTTATGTGCTATGTTTCAAGGAATATTTAAGTGACTATCTTTTTCCATGATGAAGAAAATTAAGTTTAAATTTTAATTTCAGAGTTAATTTTTTATCATTTCATTATAAAATTGTTTGGGGAGAAAATTATATCTCTTAGACGGAAAATCTAAAATATAATCAGATTTCATATGTTTAAGTTGTATATGTAAATATTTATTATATATGTATATTTTGCAATCTTCCTTCTGTTTGTTGATCTCAAATTTTATGTATTTTATTGCTTTTATGCAGTTTATCAACTATTATTATTAAAATATATTCTGAATGATTTTTCAGGTATTGGAAATAATCTTGTTTGTGATTCATTCAGCATGAAAAATTTTCCATTTAATTCTGTTATCTCTCAATCAGCTAAAGTATTTCGAACTAAAATATTCCAATGTTCTTTGTGCAGCTACTCTACTTTTAGAGCTACCAGCTTCCATAATCATAAATTTGTTCATACAAAAGAGCGACCTTTCAAATGTGAAATATGTGCAAATGGATTCACAACAAAGCAGAATCTTTTGAGGCATATGTTGACACATAAATAATTCAGTTATTGCTCAGCTGTGAGAATATAACTTACCCCTCTGTTGGTTTTTTATAATTATATCCTTGTACATAACTGTTTATATTTTTTCTTTTAAATTTAAAGTGAAATGTTTAAAAACCCTAATATATGTTGATATGACAAGTATATGTATATTTATATACCTATTGTAATACTTAATTTTGTTTTCTATGCATTATCTATTCAACTCATAAAAAATAAAAGTACTTTTGATGAGCTGATCATGCAAAATTATATAAACTTTTATTTATATAGATTATAGATTATTATTATATAAACTTTTATTTATATAGAATATTATAAAAATCAATTTAGAATTAAAAAAAGAAAATTTTTTATTTTAAATGGAATTCTTAAATGTTTAAATTTGCCAATTTTATCATCATTTTAAAAAAATCAATATAAAATATACTGATTTTATCAAATTTGTTTTAATTAAAAGACAATTTTGTTACTTATTTTTTAAGTTTTCTTTATTTTTTCTTATTTGCATTGTAATATAAACAAACAAATTTATCCCTTTTATAAGTTACTAATTTATAAGAGAGAGAAATTCATAGCATTTAATACTTTAAAAAAATTTGTATCAGTGGTAAAAAATACAATAGCTTGATGTGTTTTAAATTATATTTCTTTGTTGTTTGTAACAACAAAAACTCTAATAATGTATATTCCTACCAATATAATTATAATTGTGCTTAGTATTCTTTCAGATTTTAATTTGAAATAAATTCTGATTATTGTGTTAACATTTATCTGAAATGGTTGCCAGGTGTACTGCCTATTCCTTTATTTGAAAAAAAAAAAAAAAAAAAAAAAAATTTGTTGAAGGGCTTTTTATTTCAAAACGTAACTAAATTGGGAGTTAATTTTTATAATTCTATTCTTTCATTTTCTGTAAACAAGAATAACTTGTTTAAAATTAAATACTTATTTTGCAAATTTTATGTACTACTATTTAAAACTTTTCTTTTTTAAAATTTTATTTGAATGTTTGCCTTAGTTGTAGATTATGCAAATTTTTCATCAAGTGACTATTTATTTTACTGGTATTTAATGATCCATTTTCAATAAAACTTTCTGAATTTTCATCTGATATTGAATGTAGTTCCACAATTCCTTTGTTATCTGTTAGGAAAATGTGTAATAGTAAATATTAAGTTATTGTGTCATTTATTATATTGTTCTCAACTTTTATCGACAGCCATAAGCAATACCTTCATATTGTTTTTGAGTTGTACAATTAACAAATAACTTTGGAAATCGTTTTCTGTAAAGGACAAAACATAGTCTATTTTGCATCATATTTGTTTAATAAAAATATTTTATTAATTTTTATTTTTTGATGTAATTTTAATATGTATTTAAAATTTTATAAACAATTATTATAAAGATATGATAGATTTTATTTTTGTTTGATCTTCCTTTTTAAAAAAATTATATTGTTTATTTTCTATTATTGTAATAATTTAAAAAAAAGTACCTAGGTAACTTTACATTAAAAGATAACATGAAATAATTTACCTTTTTTTTAATTAAAGAAATGCAGACTAATTTTGATATTTCAAAATATTTTACATTTCTGCATCTTCAAATTACAGTAGATGCTTGTTTTTACGAACCTTTAATTTGCTAATGTCACAATTTTATGTACTAGTGACTTGTTCCTAGCATGGTTCTATAACTGCACTGGTAATCTTCATTGTCATTCATAAACAAAAATCTTGAAAACTATTTTTTCTTAACTCATTTTTATTTTTTAATAGTTTAAATTTAATTTTTTTTTCAATAGTTGGTTAAGAAATTTGGAACAATATTTCCACTGAAGAAACATAAACTCATCAAATTGTAAATAACTTTATCACTGAGTTTGAAATGAATTCTTAAGCAATTTAAGTGAAATATCTCATATTTTATCCAACTCCCATCTTTTAACTTATTTGTTTATGTAGAATCAGTCACAGCACAGGCAAATATCGCACAATTTTTGCAAGTAGTGATCATGGTTTGGAATCACCTTATGAAATCTTTCGAACTAAAATGCACTTGTTTAATATGTTTGAAATAAGGTTAAATTGTTGAAAAAAATGTCTATTTCAATTTGACACACAGACTTTATTACACCCATAATTGAAGAAAATCAAGAACATTTACATTATGAGTTGAATGAAGATAAATTACTTATTTGTGAATTTCGATAAAAAAAAGACTAAATTGCTCCAAAATTTCATTGCTGTACATTTTGAATGTGGATTTAGATGTAATTAATATGAGTATTGAATGATCAAGTCAATGGATATATATGCGTAATGAACGAGAATGGGGGAAGGGTAACTTTCAGATAATGAATAAGAAGAAAAATGAGTTGGTGCTGCAATTATCTACAGAACGAATGACCAACAAGATTTCCTTATTGCTTTTCTAGAAAGAGTATGTCACAATCATATTCTATAGTGAAAAAATGTTTATTTAAAAAAGAATAAATGAATTCTTACTTCACCTTATTTCTCATCTGTAAAATAAGAATTGTTTTTAAGTATGAATTTTAGTTTGCATGTGTTTTTATATATAGTATATATTAAACTTTTATTTTATTTATAAACAGCAATTTGAAATATTTTTAAGATCTCACATTTTATAAACTGTTTTATTGGTTTCTACAAGTTCATAAAAAATGAGCATCTACTGTATATAAAATATTTTTTTTTTAAATTATTAAATATTTAATTAAAAATATTTTAACTGCCCTTATTTAGTATTTTAAGTGATTTTACATTCTGAATTTTATTCATTATAAAGTACCCATTTCCTTGTTTGTATTAAATTGTGAGCATATTAGTGTTTTATTTTGAACTTTTGTATTCGAATGTATTTTGTAGAAAAATTAAGAAATTAGTATTTAATTTTAAAATTTCTAGTTTATCAAACTATATATCAATCATACCAATTCAGATAGCTAACAGCATAGCTCAGTTTTTGAGGCACTAATTCACAGTTAGTATTGCATGAAATTGAAGTGTTTATAAAAATGTCTATGAAAACCAAAATAAAAATTATAAGGAATCTTTGTGTTTCATATAATTTTTTAAATTTTATATTGTAATGAATAAACACATTTTGGAGTTTCATATTTTATTATGATTTTTCATAAACTCTGTTATACATGTTTACTATATTGTTCTTAATAATATTACTAATTTTACTACAAAAATGCTCATGAAATTTTTTAAAAATTTCTATGAATTAAGAAATTATATTATTTTAATAAATATTATATTTATTAAAATATTACATTATTTTAAGGAATCAAAGATATTTGCTATTGTGTGTGTGTGATTAATATTTTTATTGTCATGTAAATTAATTCTCCATTTCAAAATATCATTTAAATTAGCTTAAAAGTATATATTAAGCAATTATTTTTGTAATTTTGTATTATATGGTTTTAATTAAATTTATACAAAAGAAAATATAATCTATTTTTGTATGGTAAAAATTTGATTTTTTTATAATTACTAGTATAATGTAGAATAAGGTTTGATTAAAAAAAATTGTTATAAATTTGTACTTTATTAGTTTAAAATTTTTATTAGTTTGCAATTATGTTTTGAAGACAATGAGAACACTTTATTAAATATATATATATATATTAACAGAATGTATTTTTGAATGTAGTATCAGTCACTTAAGTATTATTCTTACAATGTTGAATTTCATCTTTTTTTTTTTCAGATACTTTTCAAAGAAATAAAGAATATGAGCATCTTTATTCAAATTCAACTAAAATTATTCAACCACAAGTTAAAAAGTTCTGCTGTCCATTTTGTAGTTATTGGACTAACAGAAGAACTAGTTACAGGAACCATAAATATGTGCATACCAAAGAGAGGCCTTATAAATGTGAAATATGTTCATATGGATTTACTACAAAACAGAATCTTCTAAGGCATATGACGACTCATAAAGAAATTTTCATTTGTAACTAATGAAATTTTTTAATGCTCTGCAATTGAAAACATTGACTTTTAAACCATTTTTAAATATAGTCATAAAAATTATTCATTCAATAAATTTCTAAGTACTGTCTTATAGCAGCTTGATTATTACAAAACACATAGCATTTAAATTCCTTATAAAATATAGCTTTCAACTTTTGGATTCAACTGAAATTTAAATGTTTAGTTATATAGTTATAGTGATTAAGGCGAATCTAAAATAAAAGCATATTCTAAACAGAGACACTAAAAATTATGATTTTTTAAACTATTTTTGATCCAGCAAAACATTTTAAAATTGATTACAATCAAAAGAATGTGATTCTGTAAATTGTTAAAAGTGTATTATAACACTTAAAGTTGAAATAATATTTACAATATTAATTATTGTAAGTTTAATTATTTCAGTTTTAAAAATATAGATATAAATATTTGAGTGTTAAAAATTTTAATGAAATGTAATGTAATTTACTGTAGTAACAAGAAATGAACTTTATGAATGTTTTCAAAAGTTCATTTCTTGTTATTATAGTTTTATACATATAAACAAGAAATTTTTTTTAGATATAAATAATGTCATTTTGTTTCTCCATTTTTAGGATGGAAATATATTATTAATTATTCTACTTTAAGAATGAACTTTATTTTGATTTGCATGTATGATTTAGATTTTGACTTAGGTGTAGTTTCTGATTACAAGTTCAAATATTTTAGTATAAATCTAAAATACTAGCCTGAATAAGTTTTCATTTTTGTAAAAATTCAGTGATGAAATATGATTCTTTAAAAAATTGAAATATGTATGTGCATGCAATTATTAATAAGTACTTAGGTTTGAAAAAAACTTATTCTATGAAATTATCGCTTTAACTCAGTAAAATTCAAAACATGTATTAAATTATTTGTATTTGAAATCACAAACATTTTAAATTCTAATTTATTGAAATTTTTCCTATTGAAATAAACTATTTTTATTCAGTAAACTTTTCAATTAAGGTATTTAATTTTTGATACTTTACATGCCTATATTTCTGGCATATTTCAAATTAATATATAAATTTAAATATGTATGCGTAAAAAATATTACAAATTTAGAAAATATTGAATGACAAAATAGTAGAAAATATTAAATTTTAATAAATATTTTTTTTTTGCTAAGTAATTTTGCTTGTTTTGTAAAATACCATGTTGATAAGAGATTTTGGGATAAAAATAATTTTAAGTGTTATAGTATTAATACATATATTTACTAAAAACTTCAAAGATGAGCAGAAATGTTTAAATTATATATTTGAGATACTGTCTGTATATTGACTACCTAAAAATAAATTTGAATTGATCACAATCTTGATAAACAATAAAATTAAAATACTAGTTTTCTGCACTACTATTTAGTTATAAGAAAGTGAAACAAAAAGTATAAAAATTTCAAGAGGAATATGGTTAGTTGAATAGAGTGGCATGAAATGATTTTATCATTATAAATTTAAAAAAATTTATCATATACCAGTGATGATTATTTTAGCAATTTTTTAGAAATCCACATCAGGAATGATATATTCATAACAAACATTAAAGGGGAAGTATATTTGTAATATTAAGAAATAGGCAATGTGGAAAACAAACATTTATAGATATAATTATGCACACACATAAATATATGTATGCATAATTTTAAAATATTTAAAACACATTTTACTTTGTTATTATTGAATCTATATGATCCGCATATGTTTTGTATACATTTCAGAATCTTGGAGAAATAAGGATGCTGAAGTACAAAATAGCAAACTTGTAACACTTGAATATTACTGTGATCAGTGCAATTACAGATCTCATCGGAAAGACAGAGTTACTAGACATCAACTTACTCATACTGGCGAACGGCCATATGAATGTCATAAATGTTTGAAAAGTTTTAATAGAAAGGATAACTTATTGGTACATGTACGAATCTGTGGTAAAGGATATAGATAAATATTTTACTTTGTAATAAAAAGATGTATCTTTAAATTGAATTGAGTAAATGCTATGTGTATATATTTTTTTCATTAAATGAAATCATTGTGCTCTCAAATAGATTTCAGAGCTTTAAAAGGTTCATTCAATAATCTGCAAGATCAACAAAAATTAAAATTTTTTTTACTCTTATTTCTAATTAAATATGGAATTTATCATAATTTAAAAAACTGCAAAATTTTTAAGGAGCTAGATGTCATTTAGGATGTGAAATGGTTAATTATAGAAAAATAACTCAAGAAAAAATATTAACACAGCTTAGCATTATTTAGTTTTGCAGAGTTAAAGAAATCACTGTAGTTCCATTTGAAATTTTATGTTCGGTTTATAATTAAATGTAACCAATGTAGAGTATTTGTATTAATATTTCATTAATTTTTTAAACAATTTGGATTCAAAAAGTATTTGCTTTCTTTATAATTCTCATATATTTACCTTATGATTTTAAAACAAATCTTTTTTTAGATATTTATAAGATAGGAGATGAGATATATAGCCTTTATACTAATTTCACACAAATTAATATTTATAACTTTTTTGATTTTAATTAATATTATAATTATCATAATCAACACTAATAATAAACTTCATTCATACATGGCAAAAATTATAAATCATTACAATAGTTTACCTTTAATTTGATCACATCTAAAGCTAAAGAAACTTTAAAATGCTTAAAACAAATCAAAATAAAACTAATTAAAGAAATTGCTTTTTCACTGTAAATACAAAACACATTTTTCTCAAACTACAAATATTAATGGGAATATATTGCCTTTGTGCATCAGATTAGATGTTTTTTAATGATCTATCAGTATTAAAAAGATGTTGAAAATCTCGTAGCTGCTTTTAAGAATTCACTATTATCTAATATAATGTGGTGGATGTTTATAAATACAATATTTTTGCTGTAACAATAAAGATGAGACATAGTTTAAATTCGAAATCACTTAATAGATATTGCAAGTGGACTGTTAACCCATTTTATTATGAAAATAGTGAATTTTAATAAATGACTAATTATTGATTTAACAAATGTAACAAAGTGTGTCCTATACACTTGTGTTAATTACACATAAAGAATTTAAAATTTTTTCAATTGTATTTTGAAATATTTTTGCATGATTGTGGAAATCATTTAAAATAAAAAAAACAGGTGAAAAAGAGAATTTCAATGATGTTTAGATTTTTAGCTGCATCATATATCAACTAACCTAGATACACGATTATTCAAATTTGATATACATTTGAATATCTGATTTCAAAAAGGAAATGTTGAACGTTATATAACTTTGAGTCAGCATGACATTTTATAAAAACTGAGTGCTGTTGTAAAATTTTTTGAAATCTAAACAATTAAATCTTGTTTTTATATGAATTTTCTTTTATTTAGAGTACTCCCATTACCTTGATACAATAAACAGTAATTCTTAAGAAATGTTTATTAGAGACAAAGTTTACATTAATATAATATGTACAATATTTGAATCTTTAACTACCTTTGTGAATGAGTGTTTAATTACTTTGGATTAGTCTGCCTTAAGTAGTCAGGGAAATTTTTGACAAAGGACATTAATGCATGATATTAACTTTATTACAAACAGTTGATTTAAAAATAAATCTTATCTAACATTAACCACATAAATTACATAATGAAACACTCTACTTGATTAATATATACAATAAAGACAATCCTATATATATTTTGACAAATCATCATGCTAATTTGATCATGAAATATAGCAATAATAGTGTGATTGCCTTAACACTTTTCTTGCTTAATGTCATTTATATCCTTAATTTTTTTTTAAATAAATATACCTGTATATATAACATGTTATAGCCATTCTTATAATATACTTCAAATAAAAATCGACCATTTAAAGAAGGCGAAAAGGGCATTGTACAACAAGTGATGCGGTGTTTCAGAAGTTTTATAAAAAACAGTGAAATATTTAAAATAACATTAAAGACACAATTTTAAACCTTAGTTTAAAATAACATTATTTATGTTAAAATATAATCTTCACTTAAAAATTTTTTGTATTACCATTATAAATATATATGACTAGTTTATATTTACAAAGTGTCTTTTGTTGAATTCACCAAAGAAAGTATCTTTAAAGAGAAAGGTCTCAGCATTGGTAATAGCCATGCTTAAAAAACAAGACATTTCTAGATTTGACCCACTATCTATGAGGTGTTCTGGAAGGTAATATATAAAATGGGATGTCCCAAAGATTCACACTTTCACTAAAGTTATTCAAAATGTAAGGCCAAAATATTAACCTTAAAAAGTTTTCTGCATATTGACCACATATTAAATTGTGAGAATCTTTAATAATAATATATATATATATTTCTTAGTCATAATTTATTCTTAAATTTCTCTCTCACACACAATAAAGTTATTAACTAAGTAGTCAGTACTGTAATCTTCAAATCAAGTGTGAGTGGTTCTTATTTCAAGCTTGGATGCTTACAATTGGTAGAATCCTTTTAGAGTCATAAGCCCATTATTAACTTAAAAATAGGTGATATTAACTTAAAAATCTGAATTTTAATAAAGATTCAAATTATCAATTTTACAAAGACTTCACTTTCATTTATAAAATGTTTCCCTTCAGAGAAGCTATTTTCAAGCAAATTATGTTGAATATCAAGGTTACTTTTAAATACATATTTAGATAATCAGTATATATCTAATTCTAAGTTATAATTCTAGGTAATTTAATTTTACTATGAGGAATAATATGATTGCAAAAATATCATCTAAACTGCATTTACCCCTCAGATTTGACACCTTTGTACAGTAAATGAACCATAATTGTGGAAATATTTATAAAACATTTTTTAGAAAAAAGAGGAAATGTAGTAAAACAGAAAAATTTCTCTTTTAGAACAATATTAAAATTCAAGCTTTTATAATGAGTTTTTTATACGACTTATTTTTTAGCCATCTTTCAAAGTTCATATTTTATCAATATATTAAAACAATTCTTAAAGTGTGAAAAACTAAGTTAGTAAAAGACTTTCTCAAAAGGTAAAAGAAAAATTAATTAAATATAACTTTACAATTAAGTATTTCAGATTTTTATTTTTTTGTTATTCATAGAATATTATTTCACAATTCTCAATTATATCATAACTGAAGTAATTCTTTAAGAAAAAATTTAAGTACAATAAACTTGTTATGATTGACAGTTATGAATTCTTAAAGAGTACAATTTTGTGGAATCTTTTTCAATAATGCTATATCAAAAATAATAAAAATACTCTGCACTTTTTAAATTCTTTATTATGTAGTTATAAAATTTTTTAATTTATTTGTATTAATGATTGATCTTTTCTAAATTTAATATACTTGCCATTGAAATACAATATTAAGAGGATATCAAAGTTATCTTTATATTTAACAAAAAGAATGTTAACTGATTAAAAATGCAGCCATTTGAGAAATTAGAAAGACCATATTATCCATAGTGAATTTCACCTTCTGACTGAACACAATCACTATAACACATTACAGTATTCAATGAAGGTTTTTTGGGTGTCTTGTTGAAGAATGAAATTCATACTCTCTCCAATTGCTATGGATGATCTGGTGTACCAGAAGGTACTGTATATTACGTTGATTGTTTTCTAATGAATGTGAGACTACACATGTTTAAAAAAATGATAGATTTGGCAGATTAGAAAATTCTATTTGATGTAGAAAACGCAATTTTCAGGTTTTTACAATTTGATGGCTAAGAATAAACATTGGATAACATTGTCTACAAATAATATCTCAGGCAAAATCTGATGGTAAAAAAGTAACAAAACATCAAATATAAGTAATGGCTAATAACTATGATGGAAATATGTATTAAAAAGTGCAACAGCTTACATCTCAAGCTATCATACTAAAACATATATGCTGATGCATGGAATATAAGTTAAAAAGCTTGTTTTAATGTTGCTTTTAAATTTTGATCATTGAAATAATACAGAAAGAAGCATGATTTGTTTGAAAATACAGTATCATAAAATCTAAATGTCAATTTATACCATTCATAGCAAAAATAAATGATTGCAGTTTACAATCAAAAGTAATAGTAATATTTTGTAGTATATCAAGGATATTAAATTATACAGTAATCAATGCTGAATGTTTCGTGCACATGCCAATAATGCAATGAATGGCGATAATTTGATGATAGTGAATGTGATGCAGTGCTTCATCAGTATTATGGACATAACATGTCTGTCTTCACTAACAGCTGTGTAACTAAACCATTGCAGCCAGTTGTTCTCTACTCCTTTACTGAATTTTATACTTGCATGATAATTATTTAGATAAGTTTAAGTTCCAGGAATAATAATCTATAACTTTTGTAAAGAACAATTCTTTCTTGATTGAATTTAGAAAAATGTTGTAGAAGGACTTTTATTTAGTTTAAAATTATATATATATATAAACAAGTAAATAATTAAACTTTATTCTCTTGTAAGCTTTCTTCACACAAGAAAATATAATTTGTACTGCAGCAAGTCATAATATGTGGCTGCATCAAAATTTTAAGCATTGGCATATTATATCATAGTATATACAGGTTAAATAACAAAGGCACAAATGAATTAATTCCATTAATTTTTGGTTTAGATGTCAATCAACTGCCATTTTTTGCACAAGAGGGCTAATTAGACTGGGGCCTACGGTTTAACCCCTTAACCGGCTATCCCGAGCCCCTTGGTAGGGGCAACTGGCTTCACTGCAGTGCTTCAAATTCAACTCCCAAAATTGACGGATAACCGTGAAATCATAGCTGGGGAACTTATTTACTGAACAATTATGGTTGATTTAACTAATGCACACAAAAATCGAAAGCGTTTCAAGGAAGCAATAGCTGATTACATTTTACTTTTCTATATTCATTCGCATTAAGATTTCATAATTAAAGGCTATCTAAATATTAGAATTTATAAGCAACATATAAAATATTAATTTCACTTATTTATCAGGTTTTTAAATTATTGAAATTTTTTAGTTCTTTTGCATTATATATAGATGTACATGTGTGTGTGTGTGTAAATTTTTGCTTAATTGTATACTTTATAGTATGAAAATATGTGATTTGGCTACAAGGTTATAATATAAGAAATCTTTATTACTTAATTAGTTCAAAAATATGAAAATGCTAAAATTTTGCTTAAAATACAAATGAATAAAATAAGTAATAAATTAGATACTATATTTTAACTTTTTAATGAATTTAGTATTTTAAACAATTTTGCAATGGATTTTATACGTCGTTCTTTCATTTCTTACAGTTACATTTTTTTTAAATTTAATTATTCGCAGAACAAAATATATAATCTATCTTTGTGATCTCTCATGTTTTAATTAATTTTACAATGTACCTAATTTTAGTTTATTAATTGAATAATTTGGTACTAGAATTATCATAATAATGCTTATTTGATTTATAAAAAATTGACGAAAAAAAAAAAAAAAAAAGGAACTGCAGAACTTTCAACTCTATACCAATTGAAGCAACAATATGGCATTTCAATAATTAGTTCAGGCCAGCTGAAGGAGACTTATTGACACGCTCACCCGAAATATATCATTAGACATATAATTCAAAGAAAACTTGATTGGAAATGTGCATCCACTATATCAAAGCTACATTTGATTTAAATTTACATTTATCGGTTTCCCACGGAATTTGAAAATTCTCAATTCTGATGTCAAATGGATATAATCAGAAGCACTAAGCGATCTTTCTGCTATGTTCATTCTACTTGTTAATAATTTAAAGTTAACTACATGTGCATTGATTTAGCGTTTACTTGAGAATTTGACTAAACATGTTTTGAAGTTTTTTATATTGTTGATAGCTTTACACTACTCAAGTTTTCAGTACACATTACAACCATTGTTTAAAATACCAAGATCAAGATACTTAAAAAAATGAAGGAATAAATCCTATTACATAAGTATTTTCGAATTTTAGAATGGAAATTGTGTTACTTCTTATTCCACATAAAATTATATTATTTAGGTCTATAACTTTACAAGGAAATTGTTATTTTTAGCAAGAAAATTTTAATTTTGATTCAAACTTTCACTAAATTTACTTTTCAGTATAGGAACGGCAAATGATTAAAATACATCAAGAAGTGCCAATTTCAGAAAACTACTAAAACTATACCCTTAATTATTTAAGAAATCTGTTACAGAGACATTGTACCACAATTTATCCATAAGCTAATGATCAAATTTAAATATTTAAAAAATATTTGAATTTAGTAATCACAAACGTTTTTCAGTATAATTAAAATATCGGAGAACATGTTAAATTATTTAATGTCTTTATTGTGAGGTTCAAAAGTATTTTAGTAAACTTTTTTGTAAAATTAAGGATATTTTAACCTAATATTTCGTAAATATAATTTAAAATCATTGAATAAAAGTTAAAGTTGCTTACAAATTTCGGAAAACGTGAAATTTCCTGTATCATGCAAAAGAGATACTTACTTAACTAATTTAATGATTACATTTTAAATATTACGCTTTGTTTCTCATATACTTCATATCTAACAGCATTGTACTAAAGATTATACTTTTACCCTTTTGAAATAAAATACTTCAAATAAGCACTACATGTGGCTTATTTTTATTACTTTCGTGTGTTTTTGAAAACAAAATTCATTGACTTAAATCTAATATTAAGCTAAATAATTTAGCCTTCAATAAGATGTTTCTAACATAAAAAATAAATTTTATCTTTGTGATAAATTACTAAATTATGATAAATATTTTAATAGGTTAAATTTAACACAAAATTAACACTGTTGAAAGTAGATAAAGAATATATTTCTGGTTAGTGAATTTATGCTTACAAAAATTAATTTTGTGAAGATTGTTTAATCAAAACTATTTAAAAATAAAATAAAATTTGATTAATCAAATGAAAATCAGCTAAGTATTTTTATTTTATAATCATCAAAAGAAAAAAGATGTTACATCATTATTTTACTAAAATACTTAAAAAAAAAAAAAAAAAAAAAACTCTAAATTTAGTATTTTTATGATTTGCATGTCAAGGTAGTTATAGTTCTGAGAAGAAAAAATATTAATTGTAGAACTAATTTGAATATGTAAAAAAGACAATATTGGCATGTTCTTTACTAAATATTGAATTATTATTGTAAACAATAGCATTAAGATTGCCTTTTTTTTATGCTTTTCCTTTTATTCTCCTTTAGAAAAACAAATTTTCAGGGGATAGGTGTATTCATTTTAATATTTGTGCAAAACAATTTAAGAAATACTGAAAGATATATAATAACATGAATTCTTGTATAGAGTGATATTTTTACATAATTGGAAATGGAAATCTTTTGATATAAAGGATTTAATATGAAAAATTTACGTTCAAAATATTTCCCAAAAATTTCAATTAAAGTTAGCTTATTTCTTAAGTTTATTGCTATTAAGTTAGTTTTTTACTTTTTAAAACTATTAAAAAAATACAATTTTGTCAAAATTCTTCAACTTGTAAGATTACAGCAACGAAAGCATTTCTTTTAATATGTTTGAAAATTATTTCATGATTTTAAAAATATAGTATTGATTATGAAAAGTATCCACAATTATTAAAACCAATTAATAATAAAACAGAAAATTAGGTACTTATTTTAAGCTATTTAAAATCATTTAATTTTTTACTATCTGGGAAATTAAAAATGTTTCCAATTTTTAATAAACAAAAATGATTGAAATGAATATATATATATATATATGTAAAATAATTAAATAAAATTCATCTTTAGTGTAATGAATTATTATAATAGGGACTTCAAAAAATTTTTGAGTAGAATATTTACAAACTTAATTACTAGTACATTTTGGTTTCTTCAGCTGACAGTGATGGACTTCCCCACTGAAAGTCATTAGAATGCGATTGTCAGGTGGTCCAGGGTAAAACGGAAATACATCTCATCAAGAATTAGGGGCTTTTGTTTTCTTGACATGCTCTAAAGAGGGAAAAACATGCAATGCAGTGAAAGCCAAAACTATGTTGCCACCGCAAAGCAAAAATAGAGCACTTTCTTCACAGAACCCCAGACGGTTACGAGGTTAATGTGGATTCTGAACCCCTACAAATGTCCAATCCAAAAGTGGGATTTGAACTCATGAACAATAAATTTTCATTTATTAAATCAAAGGTAAAATTGCTAACCATTTGATCACCAGTTCAGCCAATAAACTTTGAATATTTGACTATGGGTTTGGTTCATATTAAATAATAAAAAAGTACAAAAAATTAAAATATGCAATATTTTTACCACTAGTAATCTTAAACAATAAATGTAATTTTAGTAAATAGCATTGGCATTTTTAAGGTCAGTCATAATGTTGGATTATTACTGGATTAGATTACTAATTTAATAAATAGTTTATCAGAATTAAGTTAACGACCATGAGTAGAGAGACAAATTTACAACACAAACTTATCTAAATAAAAATAAATAAGAAGCAAGAAATTTCTTTTTAATCACATATGAAAACTGGTACAATAATGAAATATATGAATATGAGATTACATTCATGTACATTTATACATTAGATTGGTTTAATTTTAAAATGTAATCCAATCAGTGAAAATACAAGACATTTTAAATCTTGGACCAAATAATAAAAGCAGCGTAATCCATCTTGATCTCTGAAAACATAAACAATATAAATAAATAAGAGAGGCAATTTAGTCATTTGAAAAGTCAAACATTCAAACATAATACAATATGCTAAAAAAAGCATATATATATATAAATTGTTTTGGAGCATAATTGCTAAATAATGCACATGATTAATCAAATTTTTCTCTCATAAATTAATGTTCCTGTGAATACATTTTTGGCAATTTTAAAAATTTATAATATCACTTAAAATATATTTCCCACCCTGATGCATATAAATAATAAGCCACTACAGTAATAAAATGTGTTAAAATTTACTAATTAAAAGTAAACAAAATTAATCATATCATTTATACTAAATATCAAAGAGTTATTTTAATCTTTATGGTATAAGTAATGTGAACTCATTTAAAATTTTTACAAATCTTTTAGATTGTAAATTTGTTATTTTCCTAATTTATAACAATATAAATCACTTTTCAACATTTTTACCTTTAGTAAATCAGCCTTCCTATTTGAAAATGTTTTTATGCTGAATTTACTTACTTTATTTACAGATATAAAAAATTTCAATTTTTAAAAATAAAAAATATTTGCACATTTAGAAAAATCACAAACATTGTAATCAATAGCAAAACCATTATAATTTTTAAATTTACAATATTTTATATAAGAAAATTGTTTTCCAACAAAAGTTTAAAAATTAATTTTTCAAATTAATAAAATATAGTTATTTTGCAATCTTGGCTGATCTTACTAGAATGAAAAGATAATGCTTGTTTTCTAGGATATACTCTTACCTGTTAAACTGCAGAGTCAAATTTTTTTATTTTTCTTAAATGAATGAAACTATTAATCGTTATAATAAATCTTATGTTATAATATGTTAATTTTATCTTATGTATTGATAAAAAGTTATTTTTAACACCATTATTAATTAATTTGTAATTGTTTAAGAATTACACTATGGTATAAAACATCTTGGTTATCAATTTTACAGCAAATCTATAAAAAGAAAAATAAATATGTGAAGATATATTCAGTAGTTTGATGACAAAAACAAATAGCAGACAAAATTATTTCTCTCATACCCTAAGAAAAGGATTTGAAATCGAAAATAACATCAGCATTGAAAGGAAATCTAGTTTATAAAAATGTAAAATTTAATTTCACAATCTTCTTTTAAAAGAAAAAAGAATGTTTAGTAATGTTCCTAATTAGTTCCAAATGTTAGCTCAATTAAGCCAAAAGTTGCATGATTAAATAATTGTAATATTGTTCTTATATCTTCTATGCACTGCATGATGTTATACATTAAAACACACTTTTTAAAGTAAAAGTAAAAATCATATTTATATAACAAATAATGAGAAAAGAGAACTTACTTGCTTTGATTAACATCTACTAAAGACCCTATTTTTGAGGTGGTAAATGAGACATGTTCATCACCCATTACAATTTCCAATTCCTAAAATTAAAATTTATATAAAATGTAGTAAATATTTATGACACAAACTATACAAGTAAAGCTTTCTCTTTGTATTTTGTTAACACTTTCTGTTTTTTAAACAGGGCAAAAAGAAAAGCTTAAAATGTAATATGAAATCAAAATTTAAGCATGTTATTTTTGTTTGTTTCTTAAAATAGCCATTCCACATTGATCCTATATATAAAAGTTTATTTCCTCAAATTTTATTAGTGTGTTATGTCTTAATTTTTACATAATAATAAAATTTTTGTAAAATTTGCCCCTGCCGCTTCTAAAAATGTCTCTAACTAATAGGATCATTAAAATTTTATTAAGCAAATATTAAAAGTTGAAAGAAAATAAATCAATTTATGAAAAACAAAATTAGAAATTAGATTAGATTTTGATAAAAAATTTGGACCTGGAAAATGTTTTTTAAAAAAAAAAAAAAAAAAAAAAAAAAAAAAAAACGATAAGAAATATTGTGTGTGCATATGAGTTGCAAATTTTCAATATGTTAACACTAGAATGTCCATTGAGGTCAAATGGGATGCCAAAGCTTATTTCATTTGTTTTCCTTCTGCAATTCTGCGGAAGATTTGGAAATATTTCATTACTTATAATCAATTTTTAATCCTGATTACAAAGAATGTTTTGTGGTACTAGATTAATTAGGAGAGCTTTTACAACTAAATATACTTTAAACATCCACTGGTGTCGTTTCAACACAAAGGCAATTTATCATTATAAACAGCTGCTGTTCAATAAAAATAGTTCACAAAGTAGATACCATTATAAAAAAAAAAGTTTTTCCAAAGTACTATCATATATTTGTTTGATTTTAAATGCTATATTACGGGCAGAAATGAATTAATTATACTAAAATTATTATGTCTAAGTATTTTATTACACAGTATTTGTTTATCTGCTCATAAAAATATTTATAAATATTAATTTTTGAACCTTGTGCAGAACAAACACTATGAAACAATGGCTCGTAGAAAAGGTCTAAGCCCTGATGAAATTGCAAATTTGTTGTGAGAAGCTTTCTGAAAATGAATTGGATAGTGGTGAGTTGTCTTGTCCTAATTGAATATTACTGTATCTATTGCAAATTAAGTATGTACGAAACATTATACATAAAACTATACCATATGATAAAAAACTTCATTTCCATAAATTAAAATTTTGTTTATTACACTAATATTTATGATTATTGAATTATTTCATTTTATGAGATTAAACAATTCACCTAATTAGTTTTCTATGATATAAAGGGTTATAAAATTATATGAATTGATATTAAAGTCTTGAACTTAAACCCTACTAAACAGTTGCTATGGAACTATTTAATTATTAAAATTATTTTATATATTCTATATTACAGTACACAAAAGGCAATAGCAGACATTTAATGGTAACTGAAATTATTAATATTCTAGTATTAAAAAAAACTGGTAATATGCAATAAATTTCATGCAAACAGAATGTAAAACATTTGAAGGAATTGAATTTTTCACACTGAAATAGATCCACATGAGTAAAGCACCACCAAAAGTATAATGAATATAATTAAATAACTAATAAATAAATCATCAAAAAAACTACAAGAAAATTAATTCTTGTTATATCAAAATTGATGCACATATTTTATCCTTGCAAATGACTGAAATTAATATTTGGCATGCTTAATAAATAAATCAAGAATTACTAATGAAATATAGTTCGCTTTCTTTTATTTAGGCCATTTAATTAAAATTACATATTAAAAATTTCAAGCACTGATTTGATGGTTTCAAAATTATAGAAAATCAAGATATTAAACACACACACATTTAAAAAACATTACTATATTTTATCATTAACTTAGGGAATTAAGGGAACGCTAATATTTGTAATATTCAAATCATAACATTTACTAAAACTTCCACTGTGGATTTCAAAATCCATAGATTTAATATGGTTTTATAAATTAAAACCCTATGGAAGATAATGCTTAAATTCTTAATTTAACAAATAAATCATAAACAAAATTAATTATTCAATTGAAAAAACATTATGAAATACATTTACAAAGAAAATTACATTTTTAATATATGATAAGAAGCATGAAAATTACAATTTTTATTTTATTCCCCATAACCTTGCATAAGGTGAAGGTTAGAAAAATTTTAATTAGCTAATTAAGCCTACATTATACTTATGTATATATGTGTGTGTGTGTTTTAGTTATTTACAGAACTTTTCAAAGTAAACAGTTTGAAAATAACTTTTAATCGTTATCAACTAAAAAAATTTAAGATGTAATTAAAGATGAAATAAATTTAACTTTAATATATTTTTAAGGAATAGTATAAATAAATTGCATTAATAAAAAAATAAATTAAAAATAGCAAAAAAAAATAATAATAATCAAATGATTAATAAAAATTTAATGTGTACAATTTATAGAACTCTATTTTTTGACTTGGTATAATCATGTTATTGAATATAAATAAATAAAACAAAATTTTTCTTTGTTAAAGTACATATGCTAAAAAAAATTTTTTTTTGCCTTCTTAATCCAAAAATAATTTTTAAGTTATTCATATAATGAACTAAAACTGGAAAATGCATATTCTACTGAAAATCTTGAAACTGTTGCAGATAAAACAGTTTAATCATTTGAGATATATTTAAATATTTGAAAATAAATATTTCTTACTCCTATTTAGCTTAAAATTTTAGAATTACAAGTACTATTGAGCAACACAAGCAAGTATCTTTTTCTAGAAAACAGAAGAATATCTTAAATTATTTTGCAAAATTTAAATCTGAAAATATGCTAACAGTGTTTAAAAACTATGATGGCTTTTTCATGCTTCAGTAAATAAATCTGAAATTAATAATGCAACTATAACTATACCTCTTACTTTTACCAAATATTTTTATTTTAAATCAGAATATTGCTTTTTCAATTAAAGTGTCTAAAAATTTTTTAATTCAGAAACAGCTTTGAAAAGTTTAAAAAAAATACTAACTTGTCGACCAACTCTATCAGGTTGAGGCCATAAATTATCATCTTCTTTCATAATTTCAGAATCTTCAATAATTCTTTTTAACTCTCCCATTACACATTTATGAACATAGGCCTATGAAGAAATTCCAATGTTTGTAAATTTATTTGTGAAAGGCATGTATTTATTAAAGATTTTTAGACATTCATTGTCATTATAATTTTAACATAATTTACCTCTTTTCTAATCATGGTATCATTTTTATAGTTGGAGTTGTTGGCATATCGCAATTTACCTGGAAGTAAAAAGGTAGATAAGATGTTTAAAGATTTGAAATACCAATAAATAAGTACAAATGTCTTCTCAAAAACACATGCAAAAATGCTCTCTCTAAAAAAAAAAAAAAAAAAAATTAAAATGTAATTTTACACAATTTTAAAGAACAGGCAAATTCAAGTGGATTGAAATACAATGTTTACCATTAATTATATATACTTTTTATTTCAATACATTTTAGTTAAAATGAAATATTGTATAATATGCTTAAAATACCTCTGTTAGGTTTTTTAACAATTAAACAGTATTATTAGTTTCCAGCGCTAAATAGTAGAGAAGTGTACAGAGGGTAAAATGCGCCAAGAATGCTATAAAGTGCGCTAGACTGGTTTACCGGTTCGGATTACGTAGGTATGATGTTTTCGTTTTACATGCGCGTTTTGTATGTAACCCTTGAAACTATTACAGAATAATCTTGAAGCATTGAGTTTCGATATTCGATTTTTGGTGTTTTTGTGTTGTTTGTGAAAATAAATAAGTATGGATGAGGATATATTGACTTCATGTTTTCGCGGAGTAAGTATGGAGAAATGATCATCAGGAAAACATAATAGAAGGTTTTTTAGATGCGATAAAAATAGTGTATTTGCCGAAAAGTAACGATTTGGAGAGCGATGAAGATTAGGTGAGTAATTTTATTTTTCATTACAATTTTAGTCATATATACTTAAGTAAAAGAATGTTTAAGTTGTGTGTATTGCATTTTTCATGTTAGCGTTAAAATGTGCCGCGTATTTAAATTTCTTTAATGTGGGCGTAACTGCTTGTTATATTAAAATTCGAATTTAAACAAAAAATGAAATTTGTTAATGTTTGGAATTTAGCTTTATTGCTCGGTTGCCACTGTAGTAGGTAGCGCTACACTAATGTTTTTCTTTTTTTTTTAAGGTGGGCGCCATTGCTCGGTATATTAAAAATCAAGTTTAAATTAAAAAAATGAAATTTCTTAACGCTCGAAATTTAGCTTTATTGCCCGGTTGACACTGTAGTAGATAGCGTTACACTGATGCTTTTTAAGGTGGGCGCCACTGCTTGGTGTATTAAAAAGCGAGTTTAACAAATTTCAATTTTTTATTTAAAGTTCGAAATTTAGTTTTATTGCCCAGTTGGCACTGTAGTAGGTAGTGCTACACTGATGTTTTTTTTATGGTGGGCGCCATTGCTTGATATATTAAAAATTTTGTTTCTATTTATTAGAATTTTAAAATTTCTACAGTATTTAATTCTAATGAAATATTCAAATTTTTAACATTTGGAATTCGGAAAAACGTGCGGTTTCAAAGCAGAAGTTTGAACTTGATCATTATTGGTTGATGGCTATCGCGCATAGTGATGTTATTTAGGTTGGCGACAGAGCTGTAGAGTGCTTGGCGTGAAAATTTTAAATCGCGCCAATCCCATACGGGTCTGTTGTCATTTACCGTTTCCAGACACAATGTTGATACAATGTTGTGAGCTGCATATCAGTCTAATGCATGGCATTAATTATTCTGATGTATGGCATTTAAAAATTAAAATTCGAATATTGTCGCTACTTAAAAAAAGAAACCTAAAAATTAACTCAAATTGGCAACACTATAATCAAATTAAAAAACGCTAGACTTGGCGAGAAATCTATTGGAGGATACAACATACTAATAATAATGATGATGATGATCAAGAATTCTTATAAAGTTATTTACTTATAAAAAAAAAAAAAGAACTAGCAAGAATATAAAATTTTAAACGATACCAAATATATAGGTAGATTTGAGGAAAATTTAGATCTAGAAGTCTTTAATGTACTAAAAGATTAAAAAAATATGTCTGATTGATAAATAAAAATTGTAGAGGGTGTAAGATAATTGTAGAGTAGTATACCGCGCGCTACCCCACTGGAATAGGAGAAAGAACTTTTACTTCTGCCAGTGCATGAGATGAAATATGCTCTTAATTATGACACTTAAAAATTAAAATTTGTTTTTATTAATTACTGTTAATAGGAATCACCTGTCGACTCTTTAAGGATCTTTGACAAAAATTACATGTTTAACAGTAATGCATTCAGCGTAAAATAAAAAACAGATATTCATGAATAAAAATAGAAATATTTTTAGACTATGGAGAATTATATAACAATAAATCATAGTATAACGTCATTTATATTTGAAATTTCAATATAGTTTCACTTACCATCCGGCCTGAATTCAAATTCTAAAAATTCATGGCCAAACTTTCCTTTATGTCCCACGTAATATCGTAAATAAAAATCTGAAGACTGCATTATTAATCAGACAATGTTAGATTTTCTTATTTACAATTGTATGACTTACATTAGTACAAAAACAATCTTCGGCATAACAAGAGAGAAGAGTTGAGTAGAGAAGAGTTGCCACTAGAGAACAGTTAATTCTTTATCCTGTTAGCTGAAAAATGGCTCGCTCCATTGCTGAGTTGGCAATCTATATCAAAAATGAAAATAAACACTGAATATTTTAACTGTAACCAAGTAAAAATTGTATGATGTGAAATGATTTGATTATTAGTTTTGTACTTCTTGTTTTCTAAAGTTATAAATATGATATAATTTAATTATAGGAATCTTTCAGTTTTATGCAATAGCAATTCATTATTACTATGAAGTAAAATATGTATTTTCCTGTTGGTTGGCCGAAACATTTAGATCTTCGGAATCAAAGTTCATTGCCAGTTTCTGTTTTCTGCAATAGAGATCGTTCCCTTTTCGGTATTCTTACTGAAGACTGTCTTAGTATATGGTTTATCAGGGTAAGAAAACTTGAAGGAAAAAACTCTTTTAAAAATGTAAAATTGCTCATTGATATATTTACATTTTAAGTTAGATGAACTACAAAGGTTTCTTCAAATAATTATGATATTTTAAATTATAAAATGCATTATTTTACATAAGCTGTATACGAAATTACTTGTAAAAATTCTGCAAAACAATTAAATAAATTTCTTAAAGGGCTTAAATTAATTTTAATAAAATGATTCATGCAATTATCGCTCTTAATGTAGAGACAATCTATATTTTAAAAAAATATGGACAGTGAGCTGCTTATTAATATGGAGTGAAGAATCGGAAAAAAAAATGTAAAAATACCTCACTGACAGTATTTAATTTTTTAGTTTAATATTTATAAATTTAATTTGCTTTCTTTACTAGCAAATTAAATTTATAAATATTAATAGTTATCATTGTATATTATAATTATTGTTACACAAATGAAACATATTAAAGATTTAATAGAAGCAATAGTTTTAATAAGTAATCAATACTTGTAATATTAAATATGATTTTTTAAACATGTTCTTTTTTAAAATCATTTTCTTCTCTTATCATGCATTTATTTTCATTAAATTTTCATAGATATCTCAATATTTTTTAAATATTTAAATCTACTACTATATTTTTAATATTTGAATTTACTACTGTACTTTAATACAGTAGTAAATTCAACAGTATTTGTTTTAATTTGAATTTTCTACTTTGACTAAAAAAAAGACTTTCATTTTATGAATTTATTCATGTATATTTAGTTTTTCTAATTATACTTTCTTCTTAATCAATGAAATTAATTATTTGGGTACTTTTCCATTATACCCCTGTTCATTTTTAAAGGAATAGCATGCTTCTTGTGGAAAAGCAAAAATAATATAGCGTAGATACAATGATTTTATTGGCTGAAATTTTATTTAAAAAAATTAATTTATATATACCAATTCAATTTTTTCTGTGCAAAAATTGATTAAAAAGTGATAAACAAACTAAATGCTGAACAAAGCTAAATTTGGTTCAAAAGATTGTTTGGTTGTAATTTTGTAGGTTAAAAAAGGAACATTACTGTCACAAATTATGAAGGGCAAAAACAGCCACATAGAACAAAATTTAATTTTGTTTCAATAAAAACAAGTACTATTACATTATACTTAAGTAATCAATCACCGATGCAATAAACAATTTCCTCCTAAAATAAACATTGATGTTTAAATAAATTGGTTAATAAGTGATAATTATTTAGCTTAAAAAATGTAAATATAAAATGTTTGTATTTTTTTTTAGTAGTTTCTAAAATGTAAATCTTTTTAAACAATGCACAATGCATGCAATTGCAATATTATGGAGATGTAATGGAAAAATACTATTATTTGATTTTCTTAGTTTGCTATCTTTGCATTTATTTTTAATTTCAGTTTTTTTTATTATCCTAGCTTTTACTTACTAAATTTTGCTTAATATCCTTATAATTAGTAATTTGAGTATCTAATGTCAATCATGTATGTAATAAATATGCTCATTGTTAACATTTCTCAGCTAAAAGAATATCATAATTTTTAACTATCCTAATTACTAACCTTTCATAATTGGGGTGAATTGGTGCAAGTCATTTTCATTTAGCAACATGACCATTCATGTTGCCGAATGAAACTGGCCACCAAACTTAAAATAGTGGAATACAAATATGAAGCAGAAAAAATAATATATATCAACAATCTCTTGACTTGCACTGGAAGATACAAAAGTAATTTTTATTTAAAAATAAATTTTGAAAGCCACTGAAAATTTTAAATAGTCATTCTATATTTTTATCTTATAATCATTTGCAATTTGTCTTGGGAAACAATGTATCCATATTAAATCATAAAATGTAAAAAATTGCTCAATTTTAAACATGTTAAGGGATTAATTTATTAAGGTATATCATGAACTTATTATTCTTACCAATTATATTCTTTCTTCTATAAAAAAAGATTTTAAGTCTTTTCAAGAAAGAGATTAAAAAACTTTGCACAGGTGGTGTAGTATGTTTTGAATAATTTAATCCAAATCTGAGTTTTAAACTGAATAATTGTTTTTATAAAAGAAATTTCAATAAATAGTAAACATGGAATGATGGCAGAACACTTCTTTATTAACAAACTGTTGTTTTCTATCTTTATGTTTGATGTAAAGAAATACTCATCTGAAAATCACAATAAAAAGAAAATTGCTGCAAAAAAAAAAGTGAAATTTTACAATTGCTCTGATTATGGAAGATTTATCATTATAAATATTCATATCAATTTGCTTAAAGCAAAATATATATATATTAGAATATTAACATTTCAAAGAATGAAGAATTTCATTCTTTGTTATGTTAATATTTTAGGATTAAAGTATTTCATCCTTATATAACTTGTGCTGCTTTTGAATTTAAAATATTAACTATAAATATTGGGAATTAATATAGTTTGGTTTAGTTGGTTTAAATTGTTATTTATATTTTTATATTGATAACATACAATATTAATTCATTTATATTTATTATTTATGGTTTTTAATGTGAAAATCAGTTCATCTTGATGGCTTTTATTTTAATTTCTCAATTTTGGCAGTTGTAATGTTTCCAGTTCAGAATAGCTTGTGTTATATCTGAAGAAATTTGAATTGTATATGTTTCTAGATAACTAAAAAATGACAGTTTTTTTTTATTAATAATCATATTTATTCTATTTTTAATAGACATTTCAAATTCATGAAATTAACTTTTTTACTATCATTTTATCAAATTCTGCTATGATGTAGAAGTAAAAAGAAGTATCTGGATGCAGTACATTACATTCTCAAAGCTTCCTGTCTAATGTGGGAGAAATGCAGGCTGGATTGGCTGAACTCTATGAACTCATTTTTTCCCACTTATACTAGAAATCAGTTTTTATATCAAAACCCACTGTTATAATTCACTTCATACTTCCTCATTTTTTATTAAGTATTAATCCTCAATTTATCTTAATATATATAACGTGGAAGGCTCTGAATTACTGAAGGGATTGTGATTAACATGTTGAGTTGAAATAGATTTAGTACATATAATTTATCTACTTCACTGTACAATTAAAAAATTTATTAAAAAAAGTAGGTTAAAATATGCAAACTGTTCATATTTTAACATAAATTATGTTATGCCTTATATATATGCAAGAAATTTAATATGTTAATACTAAATGTTAATATTTAATTTGTGCAATACATCACATTTCTATAAATCCTCTAATAATTTTGTTTATTGAATTTTTAATTAAAACTAACTTTTACTCTCTATTTTTGCATTAAAGCAATATTTTTTGCTGTTTACACTTCACTGTAGTACGCATATTCCAAGAAGAATTTACAAATACTTTATAATTATGCAGTTATAATCTGGAATAACTGCAATTATTGAGATGTGTTGCTCACTGGCAAAACAGTGAGGAGAATGCGGATCTTTTTCTATCACTACTTATCTTTTAATACAACCTATAAGAGGGCTGCTACAAATACCCACTTTTAATGCTTTGGCACTGTTGATAATGCAGTTATTTATCTTTCTCATTTAATTATGATAAAAGAAAATCAGACCAAATAGTTAAAATTAGATATTCTTTAGGACATTGTATTTTAAATTATGGAAAGTTCCTTAATTAACAATATTTGGAAGTGCTGAAAAATCAGCTCACAGCATTTATTTAAAGTACTAACTTAAGAAGTAATGAAATTATCAAAAAATTCATGAATCTTCTCTGAAATCATCAAATAATTGTCATTAATGTTAAATAACTATTTGTTTCACAATTTTTTAAAAATTATTATACTATTATGAATATATCAATTCTTATTCCATTTCATTATTATAACTTGAAGAGTGAATAATTATTATTAATTTTGGTGTAATAATTACCTTATATCATGGTTAAATTCGCAGCATTATTCATTCTTTTACAACATTTGTTTATGCTCCTTTCATTATAGGGTTATTTTTGATAGTCAAATTTACATTTTGTTTGTTGATATTGTGTTCCAATTTTGTGATAATTTATATCTCTTGAGCATAATTAAATCATTATTTTTATTATTCTAGTAAAGTCAGTAATTTAATGTTTACAATACTATAATATAAATGATATTTATTTGTAAAAGGAATAATTTATAAATTTAATTCTCCAATTAAATTAAATAATCATTTTTTTTAGCATCTAAATATCTAACCATTTTTCATATTATTTTCCATCAATGTTTTTCAGACTTTGTATATTTAAAGAATCCTAAGAATATCGAATATTTTTTGGAACAATTTTTATTTTATTTATTTATTTTTTTGAAAGATGTATCTTACATAAGTACATTTTTGTTCTACATAGTCCATATAGAAAATTTAAAATTTTTTTATTATATTATGATAAAAATGTTGTACAAAATAAAGTTAGCATGTAGAAATAAAATTTTTAATTTTAATAAATTGCTTTAATTTACAAAACTGTAAAATTGAATTCTATAGTTGTAATTTTCAAATATATTTCTTTTTCACCATATAATGTTTTTTTTTTCTTTTTTTTCTGATATTTATTGAAAATAATTTTTCACACAAATATAATTCTGATCATGAAGAACTTTACAACTGTTGCTAAAATTTGAAGTTATTCTGTATCAATTTTTAACTGAAGCTCTAGAAGATCTTCACATTGGTATTTGGAATTTATTGCAGTGATATTAATAGAGTAACCAGTCATTCTCTTTTGTCAATAATGAATTTTGATTTTTTACTGAGATCTTGTGAAATGTATTCTTAATTCAATTCTAGAACTTTTTCTGTTGACTATTTTATATGTGTCTCTTACAAGATTCCATGGTTCCGTAGAACACAATTTAAAGAACAGTGCTATAGATGAAAGAAACATTACTTCACATATAGTATTTTTAGGTTATCACTAAAATAATAAAGCTTTGTACCATGTTATTAATAAGTTTTTAATTATACTTAAACATATTCAATTCTATTAAATGTAGCCATGTGTGGAAGTGACTTGTTACAAAAGGAGTAAAGAATCTCTTGAATTGTTGGGAAAGAATCAGTTAGCAGAATGGAAGCCAGATTCTCTAATGATTGTCGTTACAGTAAGTTAAATTTTGTGTAATAGTTCGCTTCGCATGCAAATTTGAATTATCTCATTATAAATAAATCCCTATTGTATGTGAAACAGGAAAATTCAATTACATATTTTGTTAAAATATGCAGCCTTACTTTTTTATATGTAAATTTTTTTATCTAATATCTTAATATGAATTTAATATTAATCTTTTATTGAAAAAGTTTATGTACAATATATCTGTGATTGAAAATGATACCATAGAAAAAAAACATGATTAATTATTTTCAAATATTTATACATCTCAGCATATTAGAAAGGTTTAATGAAACCAAGATAGTACCTAGTACAGTAGTATATTACCTAGTAACTTGCAATTTTAATTTTAAAAGGAACATTTTATATATTTTAAATTAATTATCTTATAATTAAAAATAGATTATGTATTATTTTAAAAATATCTTTTTTATATTGTACATAAAATTTACTTTAATTTTATTTACAGACAAGTCTTAACCATATAATGTTCTATCGTGTGGAAATAGATGATTCATTGAAATGTCTCTATGAACAACTAGATAGCAAGTAATTTCTTTATTACATCCATATATAAATGAAATCCTGAAAAAATTTTATTATTATAAATTAATACCTTATTTTTTTATTAAACTATACTTGTATTATTTTTTTTAATTAAAATTTGTTATGGTTACATTATTTCAGTTTTCAATTTATTTGTAATAAAAAAAATTTTTGCAATGAAGACAATGTCAAATAGAAAAAATTATAGTTTATTTTCTCATAAATTTCTTTTTCTTTTAAATAAACATTCATAAATTTTATAAATATGATTTTTAGATCAAAGACTTTTAAATTTTATCTTTGATACTATTTTAATTTTAAAATGTGCACAAATTTTCTTTCCAGAATTAGTCAGAAAATAAGATGCTTCTGATATAAGAATTGGTTCTCCTCCATTTATAATATCAATTTGTACTTATCTATCATGCATAGGAAAACTCTGTTACAAGATTATATGCTTTAAATATTTAAATAAAAACACTTAAATCTTTTTCCTTGAAAATTAACTATAAAAATGTTTTTAAAGGAATAGAAATTCTTCCAAGTAAAAACTTAAAATATATCATTATTGACAATGATTAAAAAATACATAAAAATATAAAAGAATAATTGTTCTCTTAAAAAGACAAAAAATGGTGATTGTTGAAAGAATCATGTTATAATTAATAGAAATTTTTCTCTGAATTATGTTAGTATAAAATATGCTTTATTTTTAGAATAATAAGAAGAAATTATAAACTGTCAGCATAAAAGCCAATAACCTATTCTATATATTGCAAGCATGCATTTTTTCATATAGATTGTTATTGAGAAATAACTTTGAAATAAAAAAAGTTCAACTGGTATTAAAATTTAACATTTTGATTTAAAAGTTCAAATAAAAATGTTTATTATTTCAAAATTTTTAAATAAAAATTTGTATTAGTGATGTTGATTACTGTACAAATGCTTTTGTTTTGAAATTCTTAACAATTTTCAATCAAATTAATATTAAAATTAAAAAATGATTATTTTTCTTACCTTTTAATATTGCGATACGTGTGTGAAGTAAAGAATAAAATACATTGTTTTCATTTAAAATTCATTAGAACAAATTGAAAATATTTTTCAGGTTTCAATATTTTAAATTTAATTTTATAAGCTAAATTTCTCAATTTAATTTTTTTTTGTGAGAATTGTAAATTTTTTTACCATTTTTTACTCAGTGTTGTAATGTTTTGACTTTTATGTGCTTTAATCTTTTTGACTTTAATTCATTATTTATGTTACAGAATTTCTGGACTGCGGCGTGAAAGTGATGAATTATTTTTAAAAGAAAAAGTACCTCCTATATCTATTGAACACACTCATACCTTATGCCTTAATTCACTAATATCCAGGTAAGTTTTGCTTGATATTAAAAAAAGAGTAGTTATAATATTTTAAGCTAATTTTCTTAATGAAAGTTCATAATATTTTCATAAGACATTTTTTTTTTTTTTTTTTTTGCATTTATTTTCTTCTTATATTTGTATTTTAAATGCCTAGCTGAATTGTAAGTTCTTGCCAACTTTTAAATTTGTTTGTTGGTTTGAGATTAATTTGAGATCAATGTGCTTGTTTAGTATCCATAAAGTAATTCAGAACTGGCTTTCAAGCATAAGTTATGGTTGAAGTAACTTTAATTTACGAAAGTATTACTGTAGTGTTAACTAAAAAGCAATTTTTATTTTAGTTGATTGAATTACATGAAATGTCATATATCATGCATCAGATATATGAAATATTTGTTATCTTTTCTTTTCAAATTCATTAAACAATTTCTCTAGCAAACTTTATTCAATTATCTATAATAGTCTTTATATTCGGAATCTTCAACCCACTAGACACGAATGGCCCTTGAAGACATTTTAGTGGCCCCAAATTTGAATTTGAGGCTATTTCAAGAAAAAATTGCTTTGTTAGCCTTTTGTCCTAAAACAATTTTTTTTCTTGATGTTTAAAGCATTTCATTTTTTCATATTTATGTGAAATATAAATTTTCTGTAAATGACAACATTTAAAATATTTGCTATATTTTATATTTTAAAAATAAATTTAACTGTTAGAATTTCATAATTTTCTAATGATAATAATAATAATGGATTCTTATCTCTAGCAAGTTTGTAGTATATGTCTAACAGTCTATTGCAATCTTTTACAAATTCTTCTCTATAGGTGACTTTGTCTATGTCATTATTCTTGAAAGAAAGGAAAAATAACTGTTTCATGGTTAAGAGATGTGTAGATTATATAATAATTATTAACTCATAAGATGGACCAGTATTTTAAATTATTTATTACAGACACAAATAAACGTAACAAAGGATATAGGAATTAATTCCCGCTCGAGAAACACAACTGCTCTCCTCAATTTACAAACTTCATCTGCTTTGTTCTAAACAATATCACATGATGTACTCGCATGTGTAAACATGCTGCCCACCATTGCAATTTGAAACATTCAATATTTTCACACAAGTAAATAACAATTAAATATAAATTTCACAATTATAAATCACAATAATTTACGTATTTGTAAAATATTATTTTGCTAGTTTATAATATTTGAAATGCACAGTAATTAAAAGTAAACATTAGCATTACAAGAATTGTGATAAATTCACAAAATTTATCTTTTTGAATAAAACATTAAAAAATTTGTTTCATTTTTTAGAAAACATTCACTTAGTGTGGTTGTTGTAAAGTACTTAAATAAGATTTATGCCAAATTTTCCAAATAAATTGTACTGCCTTTGTAGTTTTTTCTATCATAAGTTGTTTTCACAGATATATTTACTAAGGTAGGTTCTACAATTGAAGTAAGAGATCTTACTGTTACAAAATGTCCAGAAGTCAAAATGTTTAAATCCTCTATCTGAAGAGTGAAGGGTTAAGGGATGCGCAAGTTGAGCATTGCCTCAACATGAACTATCACTGTCAAATTCCTCATATGTAAAATTAGAATTGCTCACAACACATTTTAGATGATATTTGATAGACTTATCTCTCGCTTCCCACAAGTTGCTGAAATTTGGGGCTCAAGCAGGGTGGTTGGTTGGGTTTTAGGCGCAAGGTTGGGCTCAAGGACGAATGAATTTCCATTCAATGTTCTCTTCTGCTAAAAATTTAGCCAAAGTTTCTTGTTTAAGCATTTTGATATGAAATTCTCATAGTTCTTTTTTTCCGGCAATGAAGTTGGTTGCATTATCTGAAAAGATTTTGGAAAATTTTCCTCATCTTGCTATAAAATGTTTAAGGATTGCAATCATCTACTCTGAAGTCAGATCTGATACAATTCCTAAACAGGCTGCTTTAGCTACTAGACAAACAAATATACAGACATAAATTTTATCTAAAGGACCCATTCTTTGGTTTTTATTTTTAATGAAAAAAGGGCCATATAAATCTATACCTACAGAGTTAAATGTAAAATCTTTATTCTTTTCTCTTGAAGGCCTCCCATTTTTTTAATTACATATTTGAGAATTTGCTTTAAAACATGTGAGACAATCATATGTTAGTTTTCTACACAAATTTCAACCATTTAAAGGCCAATATTTTTGCCTCGGTTGAAGCTTAAGGCCCAGAATGCAAACATTTTTCTTGATAGTATTGAATGATCAATTTTGTTAACTGGCAGAGGGCAAAAAGATTGGATGTTTACTATAATAACTTAAAAATGAATTAATTTACCTCCAACTCGAATTTTACCTTCTCCATCTAGAAAAGAGAATAAACTTTTAATTACTTGTGTGTGGAAAAAGTGGCGTTTTTAAGGAGATATTTAGAGTCATCTTTAAGTTCAATTCTTTGATTAAGAACATCTTATGACAAGATGACTTAATTCGTCAGATATAAGAGGTCCAGCTATTTTACTCTAGGGTTCCTTCTGTTGTTAAAGAACCTGGGAAGATAACATGAAACATGTACAATTTTCATATACTTATTACTAATTTGCAATAATGTTTCCAGTAAGCTGGAAGAGTTAGAAATGGATAGTTGTTTTTGAGTTACTAGTTAGTTCTGTCTGTTGCAAATAGTCTTTTTTCATTTCACAAATATATTCTTCCTGTGGAACTACAGGATTCTCTTCTGTAAAGGGTAGATTGACATCTGACAGGAAAGTTGGTCCTTTCCACCAGAACGATTAATCAACGAGAGCATGAGCAGAAATATTTTCCTTTCCTAGGCTGTAGAACCAGGAATTGATTTCAGTCAAAAATTTTCTCCTTTACTCGATTTGCAACAAACTGTTTACAGCATTTAGTGGAACCTTTGATCCAATGCAATGTTATTTTCAAATCAGTACAGTAATAAATGTTTGATGAAACTTTACAGTCTTATTATTTTTTTGATGCCATTCGTTAATCGAGATGCCAACAAAGCTCAGAGAAATTCGAGTCGAGGCAAAGAAATTTTCTTAAGTGGACTAACTCTACTCTTTGATGCTACTAGATTCACTTGATTTTATTTGCTTTGAGAAAGTCGAGTTGAGGCCGAGAAATTTTCTTTAGAGGAGTAACTATATTCTTTAATCCTACTAGATTCACTTGAATTTCATTTTTATTTATTACTCTAATATAGATGGCAGCACCATAGGCTTTTTTGCTGCCATTAGCCATCACAGAAAGTATGTATTTCAATCACAATTGAATTTGTAATGCAGGATATAGTTAGTATTCGAATCCTTAACTGTGCCAAATTTTGTCAGTTCATTGCACCATTGAAACCATTCTTTTTGGAGATCAGGAGGTAATGGTTCCATCCCACTGGATTTTCCAAAGTCACAATTCTTGTAACAGACATTTTATTCTTATTGTAAATTGAGTCAGTTATCCCAATGGATTGAAGATTTTCCTAATGGCTTACAAAATGAAACATTTAGTGTCCTTTCAGTCTGATAAATTTTCATCAAACCTTGGATGTTGAAAATTAGACAATCTTCTGTTGTCTCCCAAGCCAACAATCGTATAGTAATTAGATATTTACTTTTAAATCCTTTTGAATGCTTCTTGAAAGTAGCTGACTGCAAAAATGGACTGGCATTTACTCTGAAAAGAACACGCTTGAATCTGTAAATTTAGAGATTGCGTTTTCCATTTGATTCTTCAAATCACAAGAAACATATTGCAGTTTAGTCCTTTTCTCTCTCTCTCTGACAAGGAAACCTGCTGAAAGTCTTTCTCTACATCAGAGTAGATGGCAGTTTTATTCAATCAAAATTGAATAAGCAAATCAAAGAGATTTGGGTTCAAATTATGTTCAGGCCATAGACAGTCATTCAGAGATTTCATCATTTTCATCAAGTTCATCATTTTCGTGTGAGCTGCTGTCAAACACTATTCTGATTTTATTCTTCTTTATATACGGCTTGGTGTGGTAAGTAATATATAGGTTTGTCTATGACTTGAGCTTCATTTTCATCAACCCGTTTGATTATGCATTACTTCAGATAGTCTTTCATAGTATCATGATATTGAAGGTGTAACTCTGGATTTGTACAAAGTCCGTTTTGCAAACCATGCAAGTGTTTTCCTTTTTTTGTAAGGAAAAAGTTGTAGTTCTATTATAAGTCTTTTCAGTGTCTAAAGTAATTCAACTTGGTTACAGCCATTCTGAAAAGTTTTTGCTTCTTCAAGCATCTTCATAGATTGATCACCTTCTGAAAATTTGGAGTCTTCATGTTTTATTCCAATAGATTCAAGTTCCAAAAATTGTTTCAAAGTATCATCTATTGTTTCAAAGTCTTTGACAAGACAACACAATACCTTATTAGAAGATAGGATATTATTTAGAGTAG